>ML675624.1:32115933-32171551 GCA_007922155.1 Mesoclemmys tuberculata | reverse complement strand
AGTTTGAATTCATCCTTCTTAAACATGGGACACCAGAACTGCATACATCAAACTAATACATTGGATTCATACAATCTCTTTGAAATTGTGGATTTAGGCTCTAATCCAGAATTTATCCACAGTCCTACTCGACAGGTTAAAGAAATTAGAGGGAAAGATATCATCTTTGAATATAAATTAGCCAGAGTAGTCTTACTGCCATCCAGTGGCTGGAAAAAAATCCTGCCCCTAGATGGTGACTCAGAGGAGGGAGGATGTAAAACCTATACTTCCTCACCAACAAATTCAACTTTCCTCATACATGGAATACCTTATAGGACTTGGGAAAACAAAGCTAGGTGTGATAACTTGATAACTGGAGGAAGTCTGACCTTATACAAATTTGAATATAAGGCTGATGGACAATATGAAATATGCATTATAGCTACTTTCCAACTAAATCGGGAAACAAGTATACTGAATGTGACTTTTGAACTTACGATTTTTGAGGTATGGGATCCAATTGTTGACTATGACTCTAAAGATCCAATACCTGATGATGGAACTTGTCCAATGATGGGCCCAGGACATGATGCTTTGATTAGTGGTGGTGATGGAGAACTGTTTGCAGAACTCTAATATACAAGCTACTGCTGCTAATTCAGTGAATTGGGCTGAATGTTGAGTGCATGAATATGCCTTCTCCGAAGGTTCTCCATTTCCCCTCAGGAGGAACTGCATAGATTCCAAACCTGATAAAAGGTTTCCTTTCATGGTAATAATTAGAGATGTCTACAAAGAAATGCTACCTTTTGGAGGAATCTGTTTTCAGAATCAACAGTCAGAAAAGCTTTTTTTCTCGCCTCTGCCATTTGATTCAATTGATTAGCATCTGGCTATTCATTGGTTAAAAGACACAAACAATACTTCAAAGCAAAAAACAAACAACTTACAAAAGATGGTAGGCCCATATGTTAACCAAATGAAACAAAGTTAGAAGTTCCTTCTCCGGGAAATCACCTTACCATAATTTCCAAGGGGTAAACCAATAAAATAGGTTAATATTATGTTGCTGTTATGCTGTTTAACATGTTTTAAATGAGAAGGAAATGGGAACCAGTCTCATTAATCTTATATATGACACTTGTTTCCTTATCTCTACTTGAGACTATGAAAAGCAAGTGACTCCATTTCTAGATGATAGTGGTCACAGTCTCAATGATGTAAAGAGTTGTGGAACCTCTAAGTCAGATATCAGCCCCCCCCTTGACAAAGATCTCTGTGCACTCTCTGTGGACACTGTACCTGATGCCAAATCCAGCTTTAACTTGTGCACAGCATTCCACTTGATGCTCATTACAGTCTGGACCTTAATGTTTCTGAGGACTGGGTTCTGAACTTGTATCTATTGACTAATCCCTTCAGGAGTTCTCAACTAGAAGGGACCTGCAGGGCGGCAAAGCCCAGTGCCCCCTTCCCCCGAACACATGCAATACCATCATATGATTCCATTCATAACTTTATCAAGCTCTAGCTTAAAATGAAATTAGGTTGTTTGCCCTCACAAGTCCTATTGATAGGCTATTCTGGAACCTCATTCCTCTGATGGTTATAAACATCTTTCTAATTTCCATCTTAACTTTATTCATGTCCAGTTTTCGGGTTAGAGCCCTGTCTCTCACAATCATTTCTGGACTCCTACATTCTCTATAGTTGCTGAAAGCACAGTGTCAAATTTCTACATCTGCATCAGTGAACATAGAGTACTATGGCAAATGAGTGTGCCATCAGGCAGCATCTCCTGCTCCCACTAGTGCTGTAAATTACATCCATCCAGCTCCTGAGGCTGCAATTCATTCTCACAGCAGAACAACTCCCAGTGCCCTTAACTCTGGTCCAGAAAAAACTTTCAGTGCTGAGTGACTTTGCCTCAAGAGCTACACAAATTGCCTCAACACATTCTGCATAGCAAATATTATTTCTACTTAAAAATTGAATACATCCTATTTATTCACATACTTTCTGAGTCCTTTTCCCATTCTTACCTTCCTGACATCTTTCATTGGGACCTCTACATTTGGCCTCTTACAATTACACCACCTTTTGCTTCTTAAAATCCCTTGTTAAAACCCATTTCTTTTATGATAAATATTAATCCTGTGTATTCCTCACAACATAAGAGTGATGGTCTGTACAAGCAGGAAACCAAGTGTGGAAGTCATAAAGGGTAAAGAAACATACCTAGGACCAACGGATTTGTAGAAATCTTTTATATTTATTTCTATGAAGGCTAAAAAATAGGAAGCAGATAGAATTCTAATTAGCTAAAAATGGAAGTTATTTCTGTGCTGAAAAAAGTTAATATTTCTGGACAGATAGATTGTTAAGCCAGATTCACAGTGCTTTTGTCCTTTATGGGAAAGGCAGGCTCTTATTATCAGTGATTTTCAAAAAGCTACAGTCAGAAAAATAGAGTGTTATTTACAACTGAAAGCCACAGAGGACCTGGCAAGGATATATTTGTGTGTAGCTTCTGAAGGAAGTTCATCTTTTCCATCAGAAAGTCTGTTCCACGGGGATGTCAGTGTTTTAGGCACACACTTAGTTCTAATATCAAAACATTATCTATACAAAGAGAGATAAAACACCTGTATTTACTAATAAAACAGCCTGCACTGAAAAATTAACCCCCCCACACTCCTATATCACTGGAATGTTAGATGTTCTGCTGTCTGTTTAAAGCCAGACTTATCTCTGATATCAGCTGACAAGTTCAGTCTTATACAGTATAATGTGTGTCAAAATGATACAGACAAGGACCTGGTAAACAAGATTACATAACTCCCTGCAGCAGATTCACTAGCGTTGGTGCCAGGAGGTAAATTCCTGCCAGCTGCGCTCTCTACAATCAGTAAGTAACATGTTCTGCTCTGACTTTTGTGTGCTGTTTGTATCAGAGTGGTTTTCCTTCAATAGTCGGACCTTTTGCACCTTCTACAGAATGAACCCTTCAGTGATGATAGTTGACTGACAAGAACAACTGGATGTTTCTTTTTTTGCACATGGGTCCATCTACAGGTCTGTCGGATTAATTTAAATGGAATATATGGGTCATGAGAGTTAAAAATGTTAATATGATTCTGAAACCATCCAATACAAAACAATTTTAACCAGGGTTTGGGGTCTGGTATACAGATATCTCAGCTTGCTTAGTACCATGATAAACACACCATTAAAATCCATTTAACCTCTTATTAAAGACACAGAAAAGAAGGAAAAAATAGTTAAAGCATTTAAAATGTAAAGTATTAAATAAGTTTTTCATTTTAACAACATCACTTCCCTTTCCCTTTAGCTGAAGAGAGATTTTACAAGGAAACCCTTCCCTCCCTTTTATTGGATGATCTTTTAGATGGTTTTAAAGATGAGAACTACTGTCCTTTTGGGGAAAAGCGATGAAGTTAGTTGAGATACATTGGAGCTGTTTAGGTGTTGTTAAAGTCCAATCCTATTTTCTAGAAAGCAAAACTAGACAAGCACACACAAGAGGACAGCAAAGAGAGAAAACTCAGTGTCTCTCTCCATTGTTGAGTGTCACTTGCAACCTTGGATTTATCAGACACTCTGATAAACACGTACTGGCAAACTCATACTAGCATTAGGGTCTTTTAAGGCATTATTTTAATCTGCCAGTCTAGTCACAGGCTTACATCAGTGTTGAATAATAATCTGGCTAAACCAGATTAGATAGAAGGAAAAAGGAGAGAAAAAGGAAAGAGCAGAAATAAGGTGGGGAAAGAAGAGGATGTATGCTGGTTGGAGAGAGTGAGTGCGAGAGTAAGAGAAAGGAAGTTTCACATCTTAAGTGATATTTGTGATTCAGCTGGAGTTGGTGAAGGTAACAATGTCAGTTGGCTCACTCTCACTGGCCCAGTCTGGACAGAACATCTCTCAGGATTCGGATGTAGAAGTTCTGAGGTCCCAGCAGATGGTGGAAGCCATGCTGGTGAAGCTTGCACACCAGATTTTTTCCCCCAAGTCTCTTTCTTTAAAGATCCCAGAAGGGAGTGATGTACAGAATAGCCCATGCCCTCGATATTTTGTCCACCTATTATGCCTAATTTCTAACACCAATTTTGTTTTTTATTTTCCAGTCCTTAACTCCTTTTGTTTACTAGGCTTGATCATAATACAGTCCTTGAGTTATATCAGTAGGTCTTTTTTATCCCTTTCATACCTTTTTTCTATCAACATTTGTCATTGTAAGTTGTTGTGATATTTTATGAATTTCAGTTACTTTTTAGACTTGATCTCAAAATTAGAGTAAATTACTAGGCTCAATTATTACAACAGATTTTATATCTTCCTTGCTTTGTATATCTTCATACTGTACAGTGGTGAAGCTACTATTTGAAACATATGCACTGCAAGATCTGTTGCTCATCTTCATAGCCTACTGTAATCTTTAGACCCAATTACACACATTATAACCTACTGTATCAATGCATTAGATCACAGATAAGAGCATGCTAACATGAGACCAGATAAAGAACAAAAGCTTTCCAGCTGCCATGAGAAATGTTTCTTCCTGGAAGTCAATATGTGTGTGCTGTGGTGTATGCCCAGCTGTCCTCATGATACACCCAATAATACTACAACCCAATAATTATCTGCTCTTCTTGCAACAGAATTTCTGGGAGGTTGACCTCAGGAATTTTACCAGAGATTCTATTCTGAACTCTCTCTTACCTGCTTGAATAATGCACATTTTCCCTATCAAGCTATTGTGAGATTTATTTACAACCACATTAGAGAATGTTGTTTGACAGATTAGTTATTTTAATCAGCTATCATGAATTACACCACCAATAGAAAGGTTTTTTGTGAATTTAATGGGGAACTGATTATATTCTTTTAGCATCACATAGTTTCTATTTATTTATTTAGAAAAATATACTGGCACACATTACAGGGCACTTAGAGACTTTGTTAGTAGAAATATAAACAGTCAGCTATAAAATGACAAATATCAACTGTAATGGAACCTTACCTCTGTAGTGTAATTGATTCCATTTCTTCTCCAGTCCTCAGTCTTCCTTCTAGTACATAGACTTAACTTGACCTCTGAAAAAGTAGTTTGTCTCCTGAACACCGTCTCTTTTGGCAATAAGATAATTTATTCTTAGTTTACCTTCTGATAAAGAAGTTTGACCCCCTTAGCTAAGTCTCATTAGAAGCCCTCCTCTCTCCATAAAAACAAAAGCAGCATAAAAACACAACAAAATAGTCTTTTTGTCCTTCCTCACAGCTCAGCTTGCTTACTTTGTTGATGCAGATTTTGGAAGATCCAAACTTGGGGATCTTTACTACTACTATATTTTTCTATATATCTATCCCCAGAATCCTACTAGAGCCTGCCTTTTCATGTCTTCAGTGACATATCCTTCCCAGCATCCTATTTTTTTTAAATCAGCCTTTTCTACAGCCTGCACCTGGACTCAGTGATTCTCATACTTTCTTTGCAAAGATCTCCAAAACAGGTCTAATCTCCCTGAAGAAAATTCCCAGCAAACAGCCAGAATCCCTTCCTTTCTGAGGAAAGGTTGCAATTTATATAGCTTTGCCCTCAGTCACATGGCTCCTTCTTGGTCACATGAGACCTCTGGGAACCCCCACAACCACCCTAAATGTCTGGCTTTAAAGGGCCAAGTACCAGTAATAGGCAATTGAGCAACACCTGCTCCTCAAGGGACAAACACATTCTGTTCCACCAGCATTTCATCTTAAAAGTCAGTAATAAATTACCCATGCCCAGAACAACTTAAAACCCTCAGTCCCAATTGCCATATTAAACTAAACCAAAATTCTTCTCAAAGACTTGACCAGAAAAATAAGGGCTTCTCTATTTGGTGTAAACAGCTGTGCACACAAAAGTGCTGCATTGTAACTCTCCCATGTGCATACTGTGGACACGAACTTAAAGTGTGCATTCATGTAATCCTGTAATGTGAACATTAATGAAAACTGGGAATCTTTTAGTTCATGCCCACAGCATCCCTATGTGGGAATTACGGCACTTTGGTGCACAATGCTATTCACACCACATAGGCCAAAATGCAGGGTAATGGAGATGTAATCTAAGTCTTGCACTGTGCAGTGAAGCTCATGTGATTCAAACTGTGGCAGCCCACACTGGAAGGAATGAATTCTGCTTTGTTCCTTTTCCCATTGCAGGAAACTTTCCTGGGTCAATCAGCAATGACTTGTGCAGGGACCAAAGTGGCACACAGGCAAGCAACATATGGACCTGGTCTGAAGCTGCTCATATGAAAGAGATGCAGCCTCGCATCCCTGCTAACTCTCAGGAGGGAGATATCAGTTTCTATGACCTCTGCCTGTGGGTGGTAGAATTTACTATTTTGTCCCTAGCTACCTGCAGTGATTCCCCCAACAACCACCAAGAAACATTTCCCCTTCTTGAGGGGACCCTCCCCCAGGGAAGAACTCATCATATTCTGGGCTTTCGCTGAGCTGTGCACTTGCCAGGGGACTGTGAGACAGAGGTGTATTTTACTATAATGAATCACTAACAAGTGCACTAACAATCATGCTCCTATTCATAGTTTTTGTGCTTCTACAGATGTGGCCTTGAGGAATACCTCCTACATGCTGGTGGAGCGCTTCCACTTGATAAGAAAGTGACCACAGAGGAGCAAAGAGGACATGTTTCAGAAACTGTTCCATTCCTCAGGGACAGAAAAAAAAAAGAATATGGAATGAAGACAGTATAAATGAAAATCAGAAAAGAGAGAGTCAGGAGAGGAAGAAGACGCAGGAGAAAGTGTTAGCGTGTCACAAGCGGATGATAAAAACCATAAAAGAGCAAACAGAGTTGTTAAAAGTCCCTAATCATGCTGCAGACCAAATTCATGGGTGCTTGCTCCTTCCCCCCGCCAGCTGATACAGAACTGCTTTCCATGTCCTCCCCAAATCCTTCCGCACAGTCCTTCCAATCTCCAGCGCATGTCGGTACCCTGTTCACTCCACCCCTTCAGACAACTTCAGAAATGATAGCTGCAGTTACACACAGCTGTGAGAACTCGCACTGCCCCTCACTGTTTTCTCCCTTTCAGCCCAGCGTTTTGTGTGTGTTGTTAATTAAAATTGTTAGTTAATAAAGAAATATGCTCTGAAAGATGAGCAATCTTTATTTGTCTTCTACACACAGCGGTTGCAGCTTAAATTGATACAGAGTGGCAATTGGATCATTTACAGAGTACAAATCACAGTCAGGAATCATCCCACTGTTCTAGCAGCTGACTAGCAGTCAGAGCATGGCATAGTGCTGTTTACAAAGACATTTATTGGTGCTCATTGTCTAAATGGTTCCTCAAGGACTCCCTGATTCGAATGTCTCCCCCCCGACCCAGTTGTGTCCCTCTTATAGCCCTGACATCTGGTTGCTCAAAGTCAGATATCAGGCGATCTGCTGCTGTGCTTCACCCAGGGGGAAAATTTTCCCCTTTAGCTTCACAAATATGGAGCTCAGAGCAGGCACTGATAACCATGGGAATATTTTCCTCATTTAGATCTAACCTGCCATAAAGGCATTGCCAGCATGCTTTTAATCTGCCAAACGCACATTGCATGGTCATTTGACATCCGATCAGCCTGTTATTGATGCACTCTTTGCTGCTGTCCAGGTTGCCCGAATAAGCTTCATAAACCAAGGGAGTAAGGGTATGCCGGGTCTCCCAGGATCACTATGGGAATTTCAACATCCCTTGTTGGAATTTTTTGGTTTGGAAAGAAAGTTCCTGCTTGCAGGTTTCTGTACAAGCCAGTGCTCCTGAAGGTCCATGTGTAATGCACCTTCCCTGGCCACCCTGTGTTGATTTCTGTGAAAGACCCGGAGATCCACAAGCACCTGCTGTACATCTTTCTATTGATGTACTCCATCGCAAGATGGTCAGGGGCCAAAATTGGGATACATGTGCCATTTATCACCCTGACACAGTTAGAGAATCCCATTGCTGCAATCTCATCCACTATTTCACACACATTTCAAGAGTCACAGTCCTTCATAGCAGAATGCATTTAATGGGCCTGCACACTTGCAATAATTCAGACCCAATGATGGACTTCCTGATGCCGAAATGATTCCTCACTGACCAGCAGCACTCTGGAGTTGACAGCTTCCACATGGTGATTGCCACATGCTTTTCCACTGAGAGAGCAGCTCTCCTTCTGGTGTCCTTGTGCCACAGAGTTGGGGAAAACTCTGCACAGGGTACCATGAAGGTGGCTTTGCACAGTCTAAAGTTCTGAAGCCACTGCTCATATTTCCAGACCTGCTGTAGGATCTAGTGCATGGATCAGGCAGTTCCATACCTGCAGAGGTGAGCATCCTGAGCAGCAGAGATCTGACCCAGCACCAGCTACAGAGAACAAGCCAAAACCACCACAGGGGCTATCCATAAATTAACTAACACATAAGGGGGCGGGTGGGTCCTTAATTTTGCAGTTGTGCATTTCAGTATTACAAAGTGTTACACGGAGTAGGTGGGTCTTGAAAAAAATCACCAACAATGTTTTATGTAATTTATGGACAGCCCCACAGAACTCCAGACTAGGGAGCCAGAAAAGGACTCTGCCCCATCCAGGCAGAGTGAGGACCCTGAAGAAGGACCACTTTTTCTTTTGTTTTTTGCTTAAGATAGCCAACATTCATAGCCATGCTGCACTTGTCTCCGGACTCACCTCAACATACCATCCTCCTGAGAAGGTGCCTGAGGTTCATCTGGGGATTGGGAAGGAGTGTTGGTAAGTGGCAAGTTTGTTGCTTTCCTGGCATGTTAGTACTTTCTAGTTATCCCTAGCTCTTTCCTTCCCCAGATCCTATCCCACCCTCCTTTTTTGTATTATTATTTTTGGATACGTCATTTTAATGCTGGGGTTTGTGCTGATATATTTTATTGTTTCTTGTGTTTTGGGTTTTATTCTCCTTTCCAGAAATTGCACCATTATTCATTTTTGCAAGGGACAGCACCCTCATGTCCCAGGCACAATGAGGAGTTATGTTGGGTGGAGACACCTGGCATGATGAAAAAGAACCCAGGACTCAACCCATGTGGGGAAAAGAAAGAGGCCACTCCAAGTAGCAAGCCCCAGGGAGCAGAATTGAGCCACACCTCAGGAGAGGGGCTACATGGAGTCAGCACTGGTAACTATACTTCCCAGTGTGGATAAGGACTAGGAATATAAAATATCAAATGGTTAAACTATTAACCATTATTAGTCTTACCTGTTTACAAATTGTATTAACCATTTAACTGTTTGATGCATGGGGGGGCTGGATGTGCACTTGGGGGGTGAGTGGGGACATGGTGCTGCAGGGAGGAAGGGACGATGGGGGACAAGGGCTGGGACATGTGCTTGGGCATGTGCAGGGGTAAGTCCTGGCATCTTAGGGGTTAACTTTGGTGCCAGCAGCACCACCAACATGAACACGAGTGAGCTGGGCAGCAGCTGAGGTGCACCCAGGTGAAGGGTCTGGGTTGCGTCAGGTGGGCATAGATGGTGTCCCTGGTCCAAAGCAGGGCCAGGTGCACAGCGTGGAGCTGATGGGCAGGGAGTGGCAGATGGCATGTGCAGGGAGCAGAGGGCCTTATTTCCCCCTCCTGTGGGTTGGAGGACAGCAATGTCCCAGCTCTGGAGGGCTCTGAGGTGATTGGCAGGCTCTGGGGGCAGTGGCGTCCTGGCCCAGGAAGGCCTGCTTTGGGGTGATCGGTGGGCTCCCAGGGTTGTGTTGGGCTCCATTACCGCCTTATTGCCCCTCCTGTGGGCTGGGGCGTGGTGGGCTCCAGGGGCGATTGGGGGATTCAGGGCCCCATGCAGTGGTGGTGCTGGGGATGTAAAAAATCATAGCATTAATGGTTTAAACAATACACATTTTAATTGTTTAAATGGTTGTTTTCCTAAACGATATTTTACATCCCTAGTAGAGACCTGATTTAAACTGAACAGCATTCGTTTGCCACTTTTCTAAGTTAAAAATAAAGAAAATCCTTTTTGTTTGGGTTGTAATTTTTTAAACTCTCAGACCCCTAGAAACAATATGAAAGATCATGACTTAAAGCTTAAGTAATTATAGCTAGATTTAAGACTCCATTTTTTTTTGTTTTGACAGGAATAGTATCTGTAACAGACAGTTTTTATATCATCTAGTAGGCAGAAGGTCAGGTATCATGGAAATATATAGCATTATTTTATGAGCATGATAGTAAAGTGGAGTGTCCAAGGCTTCCAAATACGTATTGGTCCCTAGCAGTTCACTATAAGGGGATACAATTAGCTAAAAATTGACAAACCCCCAAGATGTGCTGAAGACAAAATTGAGTTTCTGCATAGTTGTATTACTTCATCCCACATCCTTCCACAAACCATCCTTCCCCTCCTTATTGTTTGTCATACTCAAGTTAATGTATGAAATTTAGATTTCAGTCTTTTGAGGTAGGCAGTCTCTCTCTTCCTATGAAAAGCTTAGGACACTCGTTGGTACTGTAAAATAATCCTAACATACACTTTTTCAATCATCTATACTGTGTTCTGTAATGGAAAACAATCAGTATTTTTTTCCTTTATAATAACTGAACTTATTACCACAAGAAGTAAGGACTAAAAGGACTAAAAGCAGAGTCAAGCCTAGAGTGGGTAATAGGGCACATGCAACTCCTTCTTCAACTAGCTCATCCTTGCAGGATGAATCCATAACTAGGACTCCTTGGAAATATAGTGATATCAACAATAATTTTATTACTAGAACTCTAGGAGCAGAAAGGTAGAGTCTGGCTCTTACTACCAGCATTTCAGCCTCAAGCGGAACATGATGGATTGAGTAGGGGCATGGCCTTATGGAAAAGTTCTATGGAATGTTATAGGAATGAGCCCAAAAGGGTTCTATAGACATTCAGTAGGGTTCTATAAAAATGACTATAAAATATGTCAGTTTGCTGGAGCATGATGGAATCCCAGCTGTGGAAGTTAGTCATGACCCAGTGCTGGGGTGGTGTAGAGCTGCACTGTCCTGTGGGAACAATAGAAGGCCACTTCAGGGAGGAACAATGTGTTTTGGTGCTTCACTGGTGCAAGGTGGGGTGCAATTTGTGACATATTTTTAAAGGTTCAACAAAACCTTCTGTATACAACAGAACATCCGATAGAGGAGAACAGAAACAACTCCTATACCTTTTTAGGCGACTTACCTCTGTAGCGTTCCGTTCCATTCCTTCAGAGACAGATTTCTTGGTAGTTGATTCATTGAATATCTGATAACAATTCAATACTTCAGAGTTGAATGTTTCCTGGTTCTCTTTCCCCTCTCGGTCACAAATTGCCAGTTTGCTTCTGTAGTTTCTGTTCTCTCCAGTTCCCTATTGCCAATCCCAACCCTTGCATCTGTGGCAGACACACAAACAGACAGACTTCTCTCACTTGGCTTGTTCAGGTGCCCCAAGCTCCACCACATAACTTTCCTGGAGACAAACAAACAGGCAGAACAAACACGTAACTCATCAAGTCCCTTTAACTTCTAGAGTCAAAATTGCAGTTGTTCATGGCTCCTGTTTGCCTGCCTCATTATGAATGTTTGCAGGATTGGTGTCCAGCTCACTTAACAGCCTCCTACTGTTGAATGGGAGGGCTGATAAAAGATCCGTAAGTAGACATCTGGTTTGCTTTCACAATTTAAAGGTACAATTAATTTACATGCAGAATACAATTCACCAAAAATCACAACAATTCTTTTCAAAACCTTACAAAGTTTGTAAGTGCCTTCTTCATTACACTGACAGGTAAATTTTACATGTAACACTAGGTGCAATCCTGCTCCATTTAAGTCAAAATCAATCCCCTCTCACTCATCCCCAGAGTAGGTTCCAGCCTTGGATCTGCTGAACAATCACTTCTGCAAAAATCATTCTAGTACTTTTCACACCCCTTCATGAACAAAGCAGCAATCAGACTGATAAGAGAGTGAATTAACCCGTTAGATGCCTTAAACCTATTGAACGAATTAAAGAGGATCACAGCAGCATTGTTAAGATTTTGTAGAAAACTTGTTCTTGCTAACGCAAACCACCAATTTTGAAGATTCAGATCACTTACTGACATTTAAAATTACAAGCATAATATAAAAGTTGTCAATTCAGATGCTATTTTTTTCACAAAAAGATTTAAATTAGAAAATGCAGTATAAGGGAGAATGGATCTCAGCAGGATGCAACAATATATGTGCTTCAATGCCCTGGAACAATGGGATTCAATCTCAAATGAAAGCTTTTATTTAGCATGTTCTGTCTCTTGTGTGCCCTCTCTTTCTCTCATGTGCATATTTTACAAAACTATATTCTTTTAACATTTCTGTATGAAGGGGAGGGTTGTGTTCTTTATAATAAGCCATATCCTGTACACCATATTCATTGAATATGCTCCAGTGGAAGCTAATAAAAATTTTTAAGGGTGTAGAGGAACATTTTAGCCCAGAATTAGTTTATTTTATTTTTGCAACAGTCCTGGGAAAACAAAAGGATATACTGCCAGGTAACTAAACACAGTAGAATAGATTCTACTCTTTGTTACACTGTTATAAACTGAGGGAAGAACACTGATTTCAGAGAAACTATTCAGGATTTACACCATTGTAACAGAGGTCAGAACCAAAGGGACAAACCTCCTGATGGTGAAAGAGGTAAGAGACTGGAAAATAGAGGAAGTGAGCAACAGAACTAGTGAAAGGAAGAACAGGAAGAAGGAAGCTGAGTGTGGCTAAGCTGTTATTGACTTCAGTAGATTGGAAGTCACATAAGGAGAGGTGACAGGACATTCAATAATGATGAGTCTGGAATTTCTTTGTTAACCTCAGAACTATCGAGAAAACTTGGACCTGAATGTGCAATATTTCTCTCATTTTATTGGATATTATTATAGTACTATTATTTATATTCTGATACAGCCTAGGAGCTGCTGTCACAGACCAAGATCCTTATGCTAGGTGCTGCACAAATACAGAACAAACAAACTGTCAGAGCCCCAATGAGATTATGGGCATAAATGCAGTGACAGGAGATTTCATGAGTCACAAATCTTTTATAAAATGTTAGTTTAGACTGGTATTAGCACTGACAACCCTGATACTGCCTAATTAGTGGGACATTCAGTTGATATGTCCAATATTGTGTATTTTTAAGTTTACTCAGGTAGGCCTACTCAAAGAGACAGAAAAAAACTGCAAAATATTTTCAACATTTTTCATAAAACCTTTCAAAACTTTTTTGTTGAAATTTCAAAACTTCTCCAAAATTTCTAGCATGTAAACTAGTTGAAAAACAGCACAAAAATATATTGAAAATTCTCAATTTTCAGATCTCTAGGAACTAGATCCAAAGCCCATATAAATTAATAAAAAGATCCACTGGCCTTTATATGAGCCTCTGGGGGGGATTTAGACAATTAGACCGATTGAAAGTGAGCAGGAAGAAATAAAGAATAAAAAGAAAAAGACAAGAGAAAACGATATACTAGAAGAAATGGGAGGAAAATTATAATGAAATAAGGGAAATGGAAAACAAGACCAAAATGCTATGTGAAGTGAGATGTTATATGGCCCCCATTACTGAAGTGTGCCTTAAATGTTTAATATATTTATCCTTACAACATCTTTGAGGGATAATTATGTCCACAGGGAACTGAGGTTAAGTGACATGCCCCAGGAAGTTGGTAGCAGAGCAGGAAGCCCAGATTTCCTAAATCTTAATTTATAGTGCTAACCAATGGACCATCCTTTTAATATCAGTTTTCACCTGAAGTGAAGTTCACAACTGTGTTTGGGACCCCAGTGTTTTGTTGTTTATGAGACAAGTAACTTTCTATTGGAAGTTATTGTAGAAGATAATCCCATATAAAAATGGAAACAATTTATGAAATATGTTTTGAAATATCTTAATATTCTAAAATGCAGAAAATTCCATCTACTATTTAAAACAATTACAAGAGAAGACATTCCAGGTTCCACTTTAGTTTGTTCTCCCAGGCCCACGCCAACCACCACCTGACTACTTTTTTTATATGGTCGTGCTCCTGACCCATGCAGAATTTATGTAGAGAGATAACCACCTGGGACAGGGGACATCCTGATTGACATATTCATGTTTCTGTTGCCCCCACTGCAGTTTTGCTCCACTCCTGAACATGCAGCTAGGAAACACTAGCTTTGCCGTTTAACTACTGAATAAGACTTAATCTGTAGCAACTTTTCTGTTTTCCCTTGAGGAGAGACACAAGAAAAGAAAGGGAGAAAGAGACAGGTAAGAGAGGCATGAAGGGTGATCTTATTAAGGCAGTGCAGCACAAAGTATTGTAAAAGAGAAATGCTATCCAGAAATCATGGACATGAGCTAAAATCAGGAAATTTAAAACGGTGTTTTAAAAGTTTAGTATGAGAACAGAATTTAGCTCAATGTGTCTTTGGCTTAAAGTTAGGGATGAGTGAACCTCTTGCCATTCAAGGGTTTGTGAGCTTAATGAACTATTTTTTAAAACGATACACAGTCCAGTTACTCTGGCTCAGTGCAGAGAACAGACTAAGTACTGCATGAACCTGCTCCAAAGCCCACTGAAGTCAACAGCTTCAGATCACTGGTGGTTCTAATTCAGCAAAACTATTTAAGCAAGTGATAATTGCATCCCTTTTCAGCAAAGCCCTTACAAAGTTTCAGGGTTTTACTGAATAAGGATGTTACACCAAAATGCAATGTAAGCACGTGCCTGATGTTAACATGCTTCAGTGCTTTACTGAATAAGGATATTTTGTGAATTTGTTGCCTACAGAAGAAAAGTAGAATTGTATCTTCAAACTACTATTACAAATCTATTAGGGAGCTAAGTTAGGTTTTTGAATTGCATATCCTATCTTTGTCAGACAGGAAATTCTCTTTTTTTTTTTACATCTTTCTTAATAATATATTTTAATTAATCTCAGAATACAGGTCAAAATTTAGCAAATTAATTCACACAAAAAATCCATACAATCTTCTGTTAATACTAGTCTTCTGTGAACATTCCTCACTTTTTTATCAAATATATACTAATTAACCTGCCTGTACTTCTTTATAATTACTCATGTAGAGGATAAGTTACTTAAAATGCTAATAGCTTTATTAAATACACAGAATTAATTTCTTCACACTTTGAGGCCATTCTGAAATAATCATACTTAAAATTTATAGAATGTTTTATCTCTTCAAAGCACTTCACAAACTTCAAGCTAATTAAAAGATACTTTTTAAAAAACTCATTAAAGGAAGTTCAAATTTATAAAATTAATTGTAAAAATATTAGCTTTTATGCTTTATGTTTATACATAAGTGACCATTTAATTGTATATTGTGAGCCAGAGCGTCGTCAGCTGCTATAAACTGGTATTATGCCAATAACTTCCAGGGAACTATGCCAATTTGCACCCCATGAGGATTTGTCCCTGTATTTGCAATAGTTATATTCCCTTGTTTGCTTTGCATATGGGTAAATATACACTCAAATACAACTTTATTTTATATCAAAGCTTTCAACAGTCTTGCAAAACAGGTAGTCTTAATTTGCTTTTCATTTAGATTTATTCTTGAAGGTCTTCTTTTACAATTCCATGGGTTAATTATGAGCAATTCCCAACGAGTACCTAGGATGTTTTTATATTTTAATATTTGGCAATAGTGAGGTTATTTTTCTAGTCTGCCCTGGAAGTTCACATATTTAGCATTCAATTGTGGAAGTTCCCTCACTTTGACGGCTACCTTAGATGGCTGAGAAGATTAAGATTGGCAGGAGCTGGGAATCTGGAGACATGAAGAGAGAGAATAGTTTGTGAGTATTTCAATTCTGCAAGCCCTGCAGTAGCAGGCCGTTGAGGCCAGATCCACAGGGTACTTTGGTGCTGTAATGCCTAAACCCTAGGTCCTCTACTGCCAAGTAGAATACTTATTGTTATTTAGGCAACGAACACTTAAAGATTCAATGGAGCAGAAACTTTAACCTGGATCTCCCATGGGAGTGCCGCATGTCCTGGGCCTTAAAGTCATTCACTCTTTAGCTGGCACAACAACTGTCTAATTATTTATACAAAGTAGAACAACTCCATGAAAAAGGATTGAAACAGATCTACCTGAGAATATCTTATTGTTGACTAATTTTATATGCTGGGTAGCATATACATATATATCATATTAATTATCCACATCATATTTGAGAGTGAGAGAGAGAGTACATTAAGTACAAATAACAGTAAGCACAAATATTGTAACATGGATATAGCCTACACTGGCCTATACTATAATCCAGTTAACTTATGCTAAGTATCCTATAACACCTTGCATTTCCTGTAGTAAGCAGTTGGCACAAGCACATAGGAAACTTTTCAAAATAAATATACATTCATTCTATGTCTTAGTACAAGCTAGGGAATTACCTTCATGGCTCAGTGCCTGGAATGCTAGTATCCACAAGAAAGATACAATAGAACAACTAAGTTAGGGAAGTGGAACAAACAGATGGGTTGGATATTAGTGATGTGCAAAGAAAGGTGCAAAGAAAATCATATAGATAATATCAGCTGAAATGTGTAAGATGGGGAGCACACCTCCCGCTTAAGGTGAATATAACATTGTTGCATGGGACAGCCCCTCGGAGACTGGTGTTGTATAGAACCTTTTTCCTGTACCATGTTAATAAAGCATGACTGACATTTTGGTTATCTGGTCTCTTTAGCATATTTCATAATGTACCAAAGTGTGGTCAAGCAATTGATTATACAATTTATCAACACCCATAGCATGGTGTTTAGGGCATACACCTAGGATCTAGGAGACTTAAGTTCAGGTCCATACTCCAAATCAGGCACAGCCAGGATTTGAACTTGGGTCTTCCACAAAAATTCCTAAGCTACTCACCCTCAACTGTGTTTTGGACAGTCATGAGGTTTTAGGTATACTTTAAGAACACCTGCTTGATCAGGTCCTTGTCAAGATAGGGGCAATGACTAGTTTCTGTACTCCACTTGCGAGGTTCAGATTGAGCAAGGGGCTCTGAGCAGCCTGGTAGATGTTGAGTGGTCTTAGTGTTTAGGTGGTTTTGCGAATGCATGCCAATAGAAATGTAGTTGGCTACTGGGTTAGATAATAGATGAGTGTTGATTTTGAGAATATCGTTGTCACCTAAGAAGGCAGATAGGCATTAAATACTTTGGTAGATCTGGCCCTGGGAAGCAAGGCAAGAAAAAATTATGCCCATGACATAAAACACAGTCAAAATGTTTAATATCAGTTCCATGGGATTCCTCAGTACTTAACTCCCAAGAGACTGGGATATCAGCAGATAAAGATCACCATCCAAAGTTCTTGTTGTTAAATGCAAGATCAATAGTTCATACAATTTTAACTGTCCAGGATACACTTGGGGATGAAGCTCCCCGTCCTGCATGCATTACCAAAATCTGGTTGGATGATAGTACTGGACTTCTTTATCACATTTGGCTCTGTACAATATACCAGGAACCATGGCAGGAGATTAGTGGGACAGGTGGCATGGCTGCACTGTTTGCATCTACCCTGAAGTGCAATAGACTCCTGCACCGGAACTGGATCTCTCAATCTACAAGTATTCAAGCATGCAAATTTATAATTTCCTTTCTTGATCACTTCAGTACTCTGAGAAAACAAACTTGAAAGGGGGTAAGAAGACCCTAATTCAATATATGTTTAAATTCTGCCAACTACTTACATGTTTTGGATTATTCACACTATTCCTATATTAAGATGAAATAATACTTAAATGTAGCTTCAAATGGGAGGCCTTTTGCCATGTGAGAAATATCATTTAGATATGGACATCAAGCAGATGTTTTACTCAGGTCAGCGTATGAATTTCATTACGTAATAGCAGTCAGGTGAGTCCGACACCTACGTACACAAGCTGGTTATTCCAGTACTGATACCATGCTGAGCAAAACTGTCTTATTGAGCCTTGACATTGAGTAGAAAACTGGCCTGGTTGCTCTGATAATTATGATAGTGGTTATCACTAGTGACAAAAGTTACAGGTTAATTCTGATGCCAACTAAAGGGAAAATAGCTGATCTGAAAAAGAATGGATTGGGTGAAGCAAAATTTATAAATTTGACCAATGTGTAACTTCACCTTAAAATTGCAAGGGACCAATGTCTCCAACCAATATTAATAAACTTGCTTGTATGGGCCAATTTTTTATTAAGGCCGCAGTATTCCTCAATACTGCAACTAATACATTTTTAAAATTTAGCTGTTATTTTTTGTAATTAAACCTATTTGGTTTATGCTCTGTACAGCTGAGAATTATCTTATTAGGGAGCTCACTAAAGTCAAAATTTGGGGGTGTTTTAAAAAGAGTTTATTAGATGGCCAAAAAGCCACAGGTCCACGATCAAGAAAAAGGACAACTAACGCTAAAATCCCATTCTGATTCTCTGGCAAAGTGAAGGCAGCAGTTAGAAAGAAAAAAAGCAATATATAATAAATGGGAGAAAAAAGGGGAAATAGCACTTGATATAAATTAGGATTTATGAAGTGTAGAAAATTAATAAAGCATGCTAAAAACATCAAAAAAAAAACAAAAAACAAAAACAAAAAAACAAAAAGAAACCTCGCTGGCTGGCAGGGCTAAGAAGCTTTTAGAGTGTATTAGGAAAAGAAGAAATCCTAGAAATAATAGGTCCATTGCTGATTGTGAAGGTAAAATTGTTAATAACACTGAAGAAAAGGCAAAAGTATTCGATAACGATTTCTGTTCTCTATTTGGAAACAAGCAGGAGAAGGTACATCAGGATGAAGAAGTACATTCCAGTCCATTAGTAACTGAGGAAGATGTTAGACAACATATATTAGGGTAAACATTTTTAAATCAGCAGGCCTTGGTAACTTGTACCCAAGCCTGCTGATGTTAATTTTTAATAAATCTTGAAATACTGGGGAAATTTCAGAAGACTAGAAGTGTGTTAATATTGTCCAATATTAGGCAGGTTAGCCTGACATCAATCCCAGGCAAAATAATGGAAAAGCTGTTATGGGATTCAGCTGATAAAGAATTAAAGAATAGGAATATAATTGATGCCAGTCAACATGGCTTGACAGAAAATAGGTCTTGTCAAAGAAACTTGATTTCATACATTGATGATATGACAAGTATGGTTGATAAAGGGGACAGTGTAGCTGTAATACATTTTGTAATGTGTTTAACTCAGCATCAAATGACATTCTGATTAAAAATTAACACTATAAATATCAATAAAGCATATATGAAATGGATTAAGAAGTGACTAACTGACAGATCTCAAACAGCTGTCATCAATGGGCAGTTATCATTGAATGGGGCGCCTGAGATGGGCCCCATTCAAACATAATGTATTTTAATACAGCCATATGCTAAGTTATACATTTTGGCACAATGAATGCAGATCATACCAAAAGAATGGGGAACTGTAACCTGGAAAGCAGTGACTCTGAAAAGGATTATGGAGGTCATAGAGGATAAGCAGCTCAACATGAAGTCCCAGTGTGAAGCTGTAGCAAAAAGAGATAATAGGATCCTAGGATGTATAAACATGGGATGGAGGTGATTTTCACTCTGTATATGGCATAAGTGAAACTGATACCATTATACTGCATAGAGTTCTTGTGCCCACATTTTAAAAAGTATGTTGAAAAAAGTGGAAATGGTACAGGTAAGAGATACAAAAATTATTTGAGGCCTGGGCAAAACACTTTACAATAAGAGACTTAAAGAGCTCCATCTATTTAGCTTATCAAAAAGAAGACTGAGAGGTGATTTGATTACAGTTTATAAGTTTTGATAAATTAAACAGTAGAAAGTCACCAGGACCAGCTGGTATTCATCCAGGAATTCTGAAGAAACTCAAATATGAATTTGCAGAACTACTCAATGTGGAATATAACCTATCACTTAAACCAGTTTCTGTACAGGACACCAATGTGACACCAATTTTTAAAAAAGGCTCCAGAGGTGGTCCTGGCAATTACAGGCCAATAAGCTCTAACTTTAGTTCCAGGGAAATTGGCTGAAACTATAGTAAAGAACAGAATGGTCAAACACATAGATGAACATGATTTGTTGTGGAAAAGTCAACTCGACTTCTATAAAGGGAAATCATGTCTCACCAATCTATTAGAATTCATTGAGGGGGTAAATAAACATGTGACAAGAGTGATTCAGTGTATATCATGTACTTGGATTTTCAGAAAGCCTTTGTCAAGATCCCTCACGAGAGGCTCTGAAACAAAATAAGCAGCCATGGGATAAGAAGAAAGGTCCTCCCATGGATCAGTAACTGGTTAAAAGACAGGAAACGAAGTGTAGGACTAAACTGTCAATTTTCAGGATGGAAAGAGGTAAATAGTGGTGTTCCCTAGGGATCTGTATTAGGACCAGTGCTGTGCAACGTATTCATAAATGATCTGGAAACAGGGATAAACGGTGAGGTGACAACATTTGCAGGTGATGCAAAATTACTCAAGATAGTGAAGTTCAAAGCACACTGTGAAGAGTTACAAAGGGATCTCAGAACTGGGTGACTGGCCAACAAGATGGCAGATGAAATTCAATGTTGATAAATGCAAAGTAATGCATATTGGAAAACAATCTGAACTATCCATACAAAATGATGGAATTTGAGTGAACTGATCTTGGTATCATTATGATAGTTCTCTGAAAATAACTGCTCAGTGTGCAGTGGCAGCCAAAAAAAGCTAACAGAATATTAGGAACCATTAAGAAAGGGAAAGATAAGAAGACAGTAAATATCATAAAGCCACTATATAAATCCACAGCATGGCTGCACCTTAAATACTGTGTGCAGTTCTGGTCACCCCATCTCAGAAAAGATATATTAGAATTGGAAAAGGTGCAGGGAAGAGCAACAAAAATAATTAAGGGTATGGAACAGCTTCCATATGAGGAGAGATTAAAAAGCCTGGGACTATTCAGCTTGGAAAAGAGACAACTAAGGGAGGATATGATAGAGGTTTATAAAATTATGACTGGTGTGGAGAAAGTGAATAAGGAAGTGTTATTTCCTCCTTCACATAACACAGGAATTGGAGCTCATCCAATGACATTAATATGCAGACATAGAGCAAACATAAGGAAGTCACAATGCACAGACAACCTCTAGAACTCATTGCCAGGGGATGTTGTAAAGACCAAAACTATAACTTGGTTAAAAAAAGGGAATTAGGGGCATAGGTCCATTAATAGGTATTATCTAAGATCATCTGGGATGCAACCCCATACTCTGGGTGTTCCTAGCCTCTGACTGCCAGAAGCTGGGAGTGGACAACAGGTGATTGATCGCTCAATAATTGCTTTGTTGTTTTCATTCCCTCTAAAGCACTTGGTATTGGCCTTTATCAGAAGACAGGATGATGGGCTAGATTGACCATTGGTCTGACCCAATATGGCTGTTTTTATGTTCTTATCCTCATGAGGACAAAATACTGGCCACTAATAGTTTCTTTAATCTAGCAAAGAAAGCCATAACAAGAATTAACGTCTGGAAACTGAAGCCAGACAACTTCAAATAGGAAATTAGGCACACATTTTTAACAGCGAGGGTGATTAACTATTGGAACAATCTACAAAGTGAAGTGCGGACACTCCATCTCTTAATGTCTTCAAATCAAGACTGGGGGCCTTTCTGGTACCATGTTTTAGTTATACCCAACTTATTGGACCCAATAGAGGGGTAAATTGGTGAAAGTTAATGACCTGTGGTACACACTAAGTCAGACTAGGTGATCTAATTTTCCCTTCTGGTCTTGAACACTGCTAATGTGTCCATTAATCTATGATTGGAACTATATTATAACCAAAATTATAAATAGAGCCACTCCTGGACAGTAAATGGCTTCTTGAAATGATCTTCTTTCTTGTTCCCATTGACCAGGACAAGTAGGTGAATGACTGACAGACACATCAGATGGGTTTAAACAGTAGGCTGCAACTTCAGCAATTATATCTTGGGAAGAGCACATTACCCACCCCAGACTGCACATATCAGCCATTTAATTGGTTCCACTGTGGGTTTACGGCTTTGTCCACAAGCCAAACAATAACTGAAGGGATACTCTCCTTGGTCTACTCCACAGACTTAGTTCAGTTGTGAAACTTTTTCACCTCCCTGTGCAAGAAGGGTGGAATGACAGAGGCCACAAGGCTGGATGAGTGAAACCTCACTTCTCAAAGACTTAAAATGGCTCCCATGAGCTCAAGGTCCAAGTACAGAATCCTGGGTCTCATTTACTTATGGGAGCTGGCCTTTTTAGCCTTTACT
Organism: Mesoclemmys tuberculata; assembly: GCA_007922155.1. NCBI lineage: Eukaryota > Metazoa > Chordata > Testudines > Chelidae > Mesoclemmys > Mesoclemmys tuberculata. Next base: position 32,149,143 of record ML675624.1, on the reverse strand, counting down.
CACACTGGACATTGAGCACCAGGAGTAACAGCAACTAACATGGATGCACATCTTGGGTACCTGTCTCCTGCCTGACTCAATCCCTAATGTCACAGTGCCAATTAACAGATCGAGCATCTAATGGATGCTATGGATATGTCCATGAATCAGAATCAGAATCAGAAACAGACAGGTATACTTATAGTTATTGCCCACCTCAGTAACCTTTAGCCTCAGGTAGACATAAGTCCTGTAACATTTCTATTTCCAATAAACTGAATCGTCTATGAGTCAAAATGGATGTGAAAGATTGTGTACCACTTATCCTAGTTGAGACTACGGTAGGTCAAAGCTTTTCCTATTACCTCAGTGAACTCGTCAGGAAGTTGTCTTCTCTGTGGCTCCTGGTTCTGTATACCTAGGAAAACTTTGCTTGCTCTTGTGGTGCCCAGATGTTCATCCACACATTCCCGTAACACCACCAAGGCCTCTGTCCTAGGCTGCTCTGTTTTAACAACACTGCACCAGGTGACAACCATATATCTGATAATTAAAATGCCTGCCTGAACTTGTTTGACGCAACAGCTCACTTATCCTGAAAACATCACTAAAGGCCACAATTAATGCTGCCTTAAATAAAATGGCTTCTATCCCACAACTGGATATCCTTAGCAGAAAATCTAATAACCCTTTAAGAATTTCTTTGGCTATCGGATTTTTGTCCTTCCTCCTGTGCTTGTCACATCTGGACCACTTCTTTAAGAGCTTCCACACTATGAAATCTCTACATAGGTTCAGCAACCTATTAGCTTACACCAAAAGGACTGGACAGATAGTTGATCCAATATAGTGGAGGGAACTAACCCGCAGTATGCCAATAACATCATTAACTAATGACCTGATGCTTAGGAATGAGCCATGGATGCTGGAGCTCTTCTCAAACTCTAAATTCTGTTAACTCAATAACTTAGGACTTTTAAGCAATGCATATCCTTGGGGCAACTGCATTCTTGACTAGACCTATGGCTGTCAGAAGTTCAGGTTTCACAGGTGGTTGGGCATCACCTGTGGATCTCTGCTGGCAAATGGGGTGTGCTTCCTAAATCTGTTGTTTGTCAAATCACAGGGTGAATGGTAGCTGCCAAGGTTCTAGTCGCTGTCTAGCAAGATCTCTCTGTCCTACTCTGCTTTGCAATGGGATGAGGAGGGTCAGATCTCCTCCAGCTTCTCTCTTTAGCAACATTGCCTTGCTAGTGGTCCTCATCCACTCCCAAGTCCTGTGGAAACTGAGTATGCTTCTCCTCATCATGAAGTAATCCTAGGCCCACAATTGCCCATAAAACTGCATAAAGGAATCCTTGCCGATCTAAGAGGCCACCATTTAATGTGTCCCTGAGGACTGGATTGGGACACCCCAGGGCATGAAAGGAGACACCCCCTATATGTCCCTTGCTGCTCCTGTACCCCTCCTTCCACCAGCAGCAAAAGGAAGAGTTGCAAAACCAACTCCCACCTGCCTCGCAGCCCCAGATGCCTTACATCTGAGCGAGAGAGGACATGCACAGCCTGATGCTGTCCCCTTAATGGCTACACTACCTCAGTGGTTCTTGCATCCTCTCCCATGAGCTGAGTGTTGATAGGGAGGGAACTCAGAATCTTGCTGTATCCCAGACAAACAGTTCCAAGACTGGTTGAAATGCTCATTGTCTCACCATCATCATCAGCCTCATGCATCTTTCATTTCCCTCCTCTGCAAGCAGTGGGGGAAGGCAGTGGCACCATGGATAGTCTTGGCAGCGGGACTGAGAGAGTTAGTTTTTCCCAACACTGCAGCAGCAGCTTTGCATGTTCCATGCCCCACTCTCCTGGGAGCAGGGCACAGCAACACCATAGACCCAGTAGTCTGTCTCTCCTATACATCTCAGCTTGGCTCCCCTCCCCATTCCACACTCTTGTTTACTTTAAAATCAATATAGCTGAGGGTCTTATTTATAGACCTACTTCTCAGCTGGGCTCCAGATAATGCTAAGCAGCTAATGCCTTTTTAAAATTCTGTTGTGTTATGTTTGGTTAATAAACTTGTTTGGTTTACAATCAATACAGCTGAGGGAGTGTTTGTGTGGAGCTTGCTAAGGATATTAAAAAAGAAGCTGAGAGAAAGTGACTCAGGGAATTTAGTATTTGTACATTGAGGAAACAAAGCATTGGACCAAGCCTCTCAGCCTTCCAGAGACAAATGGCTTAATTCTCATTTCAAGTAAGGCTGGAGCAATTAGAAGAGGGCCCTGATGTAAATAAGAATCATGCCTAAAAGGTTCCTAGATGAACTTTTAATTTCTCTGCAATACCCTTTTAGCTAAGTAAGAATTTATGCAGAGTTTGCAAAGAGCTAAGAAAAAGAGAAGGTTGGAGGAAGGGCAAGGAGATGAAGCTTCATTAAGCATTATGCATTTTTGGAATGTGGAAGAAATGGAACTCTGGATGGTGTTGCTTGGAGAAGATATGTCCTCCTTATCCTCCATTCATCATTCACATCAAGGCTCACTGCACCTCCAGCACTTTGGTCACCAGAGTTGCCAACCAAGTCTTGTGATTTTGAGTGAGAAAACTGACTGGATGCCTATCAAATGCTGTGCAGTGACAGAGATATGCATTATTAACAAAAGCTATAACTTCTTCTTCAGCTGTCTATCACAAATGATGATGACTGTAGGGAGCATCCAGCACTTTCCCACATGCTGATGAAATGCAAGCCCAGCTCTTGATCAGAAACATTGGCCATATCGACAGCAGATGTCTCTCTGTTGTTTTCAAGCCATATTGTGTCTTAACTGATGTTGATGCTGATAAATTACTATTTGCGGTTCTTCTACCGTATCAATGGCCTCAAATACAGCATTTCTCCATTGTACAAGATTTTCTGCTAATGTCTCCCATGTATCCACATCAATGTCCACTATCTTGAGATGTCTCTTAAAGACATCTTTGTGACATAGCTTCTGACCACCTTAGCTTGTTTACTTTCCTTCAGTTCACCATAAAGGAAGATTTTCGGAAGCCAGTGTTTTGGCATACGGGTGACCTGTCCTGACCGCCTCAGCTGTGAGAAAGTGACTATTGCTTCTACAGTGCTCATTTCAGCTCTTGCTAATACTTCAGTATTAGGAATTTGGTCTTGCCACTTGACGTTCATGATTTCCTGTAAGTGTCTCAGATGGAGGCTCATCAGCTTTTTCAGATGTCTTCTGTATAGTGTCAGTGTCTCCACAGAGTAGAGCATAGAAAGGCATACCACTTCTCTGTAGACCTTGATCTTTGTAGCCAGTTTGATCCCATGCAGAGACCAAAGTTGATTTTTAATGCTGCCAAAGACCCTAGCTGCAGCTTGAAGACACGAGGTTATCTCAGCATCTGCCGAGTTGTCATTTGTCACTGTGCTACCCAGGTAAGTGAAGGAGTTAACACTCTCGAGAGTTTCACCATTGATGACAACATCTGATCTAACTTTATTACCATTTTGCCTGTTGGAACAGTAATTTATGTTGAGACGGAACCAATAGGTACCGAATAAGGTTCTAATTATATGATACAGAGGGGTCAAAGAGACAACAAAGAGGCTTTATTTCTTTTAATCAATAAATTCTTTATTTTTAACAACTGATAGTAAAGGAGGAGGAACTCCGTGTGCGAAGGACAAAATGCGCCACCCAAGACTTTTGCGTTAATGATCTCAAGGGATCAACGCACGACTGTCACTTTTGTGACAGTAGAGTGCCCAGTTATGGAGTTCCTCTAGAAAGTTTACAAGACAGACAACAACAAACAGTTAATTTATACTCACTAAGCTTAGGTAATAACAAATCATCCTGGCCAAACTTAAACAACCGCTTGCTTAGATTCTGCAGACGGGAGAGAGTCGCTTCGGGTGATCAGGCCGTTGCGAAGCAGGCTAGTAAGGATGCGTCAGCCCACTGAATCTAACATGCTCGAAACTCTGGGTGCTAGGCAATTCCTTTTCCTCTCTGGCTGCTGCTATTTGGCAGCTTGGTTTTATAGTTTTCCACATGCAACAGTTTGCTAGGTCTTAGTGACCATTGGCAAGCATTTGCTGCATAACCTTTTAAGGTGACCCTTGGCATCTGGCCAACCAGAGGCTTACACATCGCCGAGCACTTGCTGACCATGCACCGGTGCCTTACATCACCCTTGTTGTATCCCCATAGGATATGGCTTAAACCTATGCCATTCCCTTATAAGGCGACATATACGTGTAGTTCATGTTGCTGAGTCAACCCTTCCTAGGCCACTTCTTTATTCCGCATGGGGGTCTGTATGTGGTGCTGCAGACGCCATTATCTGATCCCAGCTTCACAATTTGGTCTTACTTGTGTTGATCTTCAACCCAAACTGGCATGCTGCATCAGCAAAACATGTTGTAATTTCCTGCATATCTTCTTGGAAGAGCAAACAAAGCCATGTCATCCTCAAAAAGCAGCTCCCTACCACATTCTTCTCTCAATTTGATATTAGCACATAACCTGAACAGATTGAATAGCTTGCCGTCACTTTTCACACATACATAGATACCAGTGCTGAGATTTGCATTCATGTTGAGGCGCACTGCTGCAAGGAATAAAGTGAAGTTGGAGCAAGCACACAACCCTGCTTTACCCTGTGGCTTATGGGGAAGGCTTCGGTTTCAATTCCTGCCATTGATACTCTGCTGGTCATGTCGTTGTGAAAATGCCTGATGGTACTAACAAAATGGTCAGGACAATCATAGGCAAATAGAACTTTCCAGAGAGTTTTTCTGTCAACTGTGTCAAAAGCTTTTGCAAAATTGACAAAAAAACAGAGGTTTTTGTGCTGCTCTACACATTTCTCTTGTAGTTGTCTAGAGGAAAATATCATGTTGTTTGTTGATCTTCCTACTCTGAAACCACACTGACTCTCAGGTACCACTTGCTCTGATATCATCTTGAGTCTATTTAGTAGTATATTGGCAAGGATTTTTTTTCCTACTGTTGATAGAAGTACCACAGTGATTTCCACAATCTGATCTGTCACTTTTGCACTTGTATATAGTGACATTTAGTGTGCCTTTGAAGTCCTGGGGAAGTTCTTCTTTCTCCCAACCCATGTTATATAGAGTGAGAATACTGAATTGGGACTTCAGTTCTTGTCCTCCATCCATACATCAGAAGGAATCCAATCTTGCCCCAGTGCATTACAACTCTGCATGCTCTTGTTAGCCTTCTCCTGTTCATCCACACTAATTGGATGATTGAGATCATATTGGGTAGGTAGGTGGTTCAGAGTTTGTTACATCAGGATCCACATTTCCTGTTTGGTTCAGCAAGGTAGCAAAATGCTCTTTCTATCTGTTGGTGATTTCTTGCTTATCCGTCAGTAGTTGGTTTCCGTCAGTGCTCTTTATTGGAGTGATGGTGTTAATTCTTGGTCCGTACACTTCTTTAAGAGCATTGTAACTATACATCAATAGTATGCTACAGTAAGTATTCCTATTAAAATGACAAGTCAGTGGAGTTTCTCCCGATCTACAGCAATATAACTAAAAACAGTACTGAGAACAGAATTTGGTCCATTATCAATGGGATCATTCCTTCATGCAAATGCTAACACTGAATTATATTAATTAAACCAAATCTTATTAATCAATAGTAGACTTCAAAAAAGGCACTCCAAAAGTCTTAGATATCATCTTATACACTTTAATAATTATTTAATTAATAAAATTAATTAATTTGTTTACCAATTTCTAGGCTGGCTGGCTGGTCCATTTCATTCTCCATACCAATGTTATGAAATATTCTTTGTGGCATCCACACGTTCAACAATTAAAGTCACTGGGTCTTAAGGTATTTAATACATTTAAGATTAAGTTAATTCCCTTCAAGTGGGCCTAGTTCAGCCTGCATTGTATCTCACTCTACAGTTATCTAAAATGAAACCAATAGGATTGCTTGTGGACTAAGGTATACTCAACATGAGTAAGTCTGGCAAAATTTTAAATCGAATGACTCTACCTTAGTATGTGCAGCATTGTACCACTCAAAGCCACACATGTCCAACACTTCTAAAAAACCCTTATACTACTTTTGCCTTTTTATTGGAGTGTGATTTTTTTCCCATTTCTGCATTAGTAGAAGACTTTCCACCTCTAGCCTTTATTCCATCTATTTGAAATTTTTTAAATTGATCTTTTAAAAGAATTACTATAACAAGACACATAACATTAAATTTCTCACTGTTTTAATCCTCATGTTCCTTTATCCTCTATTGGGTTGAAAATACCCTCGTGTTATGTCCCCAATTCCTTATGAGTGTAATCCTCAGTGTGGGAATTACTATGTTAATTGAGTAAAATGTTTAAGCTGATCGCCATTTTGAAATGTCAAAGGAACAACTAGGAATCCATCTTGGAAGTATTCTTCCCCAGTGGTTTCCATCATTTCTGGGAAAAAGGCAGGAAGGGTAAGATGGAAAGGAGTGTGATTTGCCTGGCAACAGGACTCTATAAATCATAGTGAGCTAATCAGCTCGGGGCTACCCAATCTAGAGGCAGCAAGGTGCACAGAAGTTGCTGAGGGAAGAAGAGAAGCCTCTAGGAAGAACATCTTTTAATAAACATTTATTATAATCCCTGGATATTTCTAATTAAGAGTGTAAGAACAGAATGACTGAACTGGTTATTTTTATTTATCTGTAAATGACCACGCACAACTGTGAAGCTATAAATAATATAATAAAACTCACTATTAGCACATATCTAGTTTCACATTCCCATGCTGAAAGTCTTGACTAAAGGAAATTATATATTGAAACTATACTGTGAATGTATTTTGAAATGAAAAATTATTGATATTACTTGCTTAATTATACACATTAGTAGCAAAATTGTGATTTTCATTGGCAGATATCTCCTCTTATGGAAATTATTCAATGTATATTTCTACGGAAAAGTAGTAGTTAGGGTTAAAGATAGTGATAAAATGACAGAATGGAAAAAGTAGATAAAAAAGAGAAAAGGGCCCATAACAGAATCTTTTGAGACTTCACAGAGAGATAATATGGTTCAAAAGAAAGACCCCAGAATCAAAAACATAGAAAAGTAGTTTGAGATGTAGAAATAGACCTGTTAAGCAGGAAACAGATGCTTGGATAGCTATGGTGGGGTCCAGGAGTTGAAAGAGAACAAGGTTGCTTCTTCTTCCTACTCATTATCAGAAAAGACATGTCACTAATTACATGTAGTAGAACTGTTTCTATGCTATGGCTAGAGAGAAACCCAGGGGAAAAGAACCCTAGCACAAAAAATTCATAACTATTACTTTTAATTGTATCAAACAATAAAAGGGTAGGAAAAACAGACGGAAAGCTAATGTTTAGATTGAAAAGTTCCTTTTTCAGAAACTGTGGAGCAAAGCCTTTGGATTGTACAGTATTTTCTTTTTCCAGCATGGTCCGTTTGTTTGCCATAATTTGCACTTACTTGTCTTCTGTGAATGCATACAAAAATCTTTATATTCATACAAAAACAACAAAAGAGCAACAGAAAATTATTATATTTTTAAATGGCTTATTTTACCTGTACAGATTTACTGGGAAGACTGGTACTCTTTGAAATTTAATACAGCAATGGAAATTTTCTTCCAGTACACTGGAATAAGAAAGTGTTTAAAAACAGATTTCATCTCATGAAGCTGAAAAATCAGAAGTTACTCTTCCAAAATTGAGTCTAAGTTTAAAAGTAAGGCATTATATAATGCCAGATACAATTTAGAAAGGGGGTGGAGTCTGTCAGAGAAAAATTGGTTTGGAGGTTCCAGATACTCCATTAAAATACTTTTATCTTAATGTCTCACATTTCAAATTGCACGAGTCAAATCGACAAATGCCCCTTCAGCCCACCCTTAAATGATATTGAGAGATACTGCAAGGATTTAAGAGTTGCTCCAGAAAAGGATTAGATCAGTGGTGACACTTTACTTATCTGTAAATGCCACATATATGTTGGCAAGATTCTTACCAGGATATATTCATGATCACAGTTATGCCAATGGGAATTTTATCATTGATTTCAATGGAACCAGAGTTTAGCTTTTGAGAATACAAACCACATCATAGGGTGGGGGTAGCTTTTGTAAGGGAATTGGCCGCGTCTCACTTATTATTTGGCCCCAGATGATGGATTTGAGGTTGGTCTGGTGGAGGAGTCAAATCACCAGGATTACCTGACAGTATTTATTTATCTAGTGTATGCAATCCAGTCAAGCCAAGCCATAACATATTTATCAATGATGTTTACTGCACAAAGTCCTTCAGGAAGTTGAGTCATTTTGCAGTCTTTAACAATGTGTCATAGTTTGTGGATGCCCACATTGACATAGTTGATTGTCTCTAAAATGCCATTGAAAGTCCATTGCAACACAAATTTCATGTCTGGTATGAAACTGGTTCAGAAAGTTCTATTGCTGTCATGGTAAATCAAACCCAGGTCGACGTTGAGTGGGATCCAACACAAGACAAGGCACTTTCTCTGCAGATCATGATGCTCTCCATGTGTCCTCAACAATAAATCCCTCAACTAGTAAATTTATCCACAATAGTTGATTTTCAGGCAGAGAACCATGTCGTGGATTAAACAAATCTTTACTTAACAGTAGACGTGGCATATCATGCAATTTTGTCATGAGCCTTTCTATGCTTTCCTCTCTGTGAACAATGGGTTGAGCAATGTTGAAGAGAACTAGTAACCATGATAGAGGATTAGATTTAAGTGTGACTGAAATAATACACGTGGTGGAGTTAAGTTGTATTTTTGATCATCTTTTTATGAGATGAACAAGCTCACACTGGAGCACAATACTCTGCCGCTGAGTAACAATGCCAAGGATGAAGTTCATAACATTTGAGCATTAGCGCCCCATGTTGTTCTGGACAGTTTTCCAAGCAAGTTCTTGTGCATTTTGGCCTTAGTTTCTGTCTTTGTAAGATGGTCAGGATACATAAAAGTTCTGTCCATTGTGATGCCTAGATCAACTCGATGTGATCATGTTTAATTCGTTGACCATTGAAAATGCTGTTCAACTCTCTGCCTGCTTGTGCCCGATGTAAGTGGAAGACACTCAACACAGTCTTACTTCCACTTGGTATCAGGCACCACCAATGAGAATCAGCCATAGTCACCACATCTGCATTCAGAATAATCTCAAGTATGTCAAAGGAATGTGATTGAGTGCCAGGATGTATGTCATCTACATAAACAAACTTGCAAGACCTGGTATATGGTAGGTAAATATGGTAAAGTATATACACCACCGGGTGAAACATGAGACCCACAAGTTCTCCCAAGGCTTAAGCCTCTTGCTGTATATGTTGGTGACTTTAATAGTCATCATAGCAAGTGGAGTAATGTGACTGCAGGTCCAAATAGTGAACAACTATTGGAATGGGCAACAAATAATTATCTCACACTGGTCCATGACCCTATGCAGCATGGTACCTTCCATTCAGCAGAGGGACTACTGCCTAAACTTGAGATGGGTCATGTTGTTTGCCAATCACTCACGGTGTTTATTATACTTAATAATTTTCCAACATTGATTCAGATAGGAATGTGTCTTCTGATTATAGGGAGTGTACTGAAACCTACATGGAATTTCCAGAAGCCAGGGTGGGGTTCCTTTAGAGTATTTAGAATGGAGTGTTGTAACCATTCTATTAAACATCATGTCCATGGACAAAGCTAACCATTGTTTCTGTAGTGCCATTTTTTAAGCTGCAAATGCAACCTGATAGTAGTGAGGTGAAGGAAGAAGGTGCTCCTATAAGAGAGCACTTCTATGAGAGAACCTCATAGACTTTAAGGTCAGAAGGAACCATTATGATCATCTAGTCTGACCTCCTGCACAACGCAGGCCACAGAACCTCTCCCACCCACCCCTGCAATAGATTCCCAACCTATGACTGAGTTATTGAAGTCCTCAAATCATGTTCTAAAGACTTCAAGGTACGGAGAATCCACCAGCAAGTGACCTGTACCCCATGCTACAGAGGAAGGCAAAAGCCCCCCAGGGCCTCTGCCATTCTCCCCTGGGGGAAAATTCCTTCCCAACCCAAAATATCGTGATCAGCTAAACTCTGAGCATGTGAGCAAGACTCATTAGCCAAACACCCAAGGAAGAATTCTCTATAGTAAGTCAGAACCCAGCCCATCAAATATCCCATCACAGGCCATTGGGCATATTAACCACTAATAGTCAAAGACCAGATAATTGCCTAATTAGGCTGTCCCATTATACCATCCCCTCCATAAACTTATCAAGCTGAGTCTTGAAGCCAGCTAGGTTTTTTGACCCCACTGCTCCCCTGGAGGGCTGTTCCAGAACTTCACTCCTCTGATGGTTAGAGACCTTAATCTAATCTCAAGTCTAAACTTCATGATGGCTAGTTTATACTCATTGATTCTTGTGTCCACATTGGTGCTGAACTTAAATCACTCCTCTCACTCCCTGGTATTTATCCCTCTAATATATTTCTAGAGAGCAACCATATCTCCTCTCAGCCTTCTTTTGGTTAGACTAAACAAGCCAAGCTCTTTGAGTCTCCTCTCATAAGGCAGGTTTTCCATTCCTTAAATCATCCTAGTAGTCCTTCTCTGCACCTCTTCCAATTTGAATTCATCTTTCTTAAACATGGGAGATCAGAACTACACACAGTATTCCAGATGAGGTTTCACAAGCGCCTTGTATAATGGTACTAACACCTCCTTCTCTCTACTGGAAATACTTTGCCTGATGCATCCTGGGGTTGCATTAGCTTTTTTATGACCACATCACACTGGTGGCTTATAGTCATCCTATGATCAGCCAATACACCCAAGTCCTTCTCCTCTTCTGTCACTTCCAACTCATGCATTTCCAGCTTATAGCAAAAATTCTTATTATTAGTCCCTAAATGCATGACCTTGCACTGTCCATTATTAAATTTCATCCTGTTTCTATTACTCCAGTTTACAAGGTCATCCAGATCTTCTTGTATGGTATCTAAGTCCTTTTCTGTTTTAGCAATACCTCCCAGATTTGTGACATCCACAAACTTTATTAACACACTACTTTTTTTGCCAAGGTCAGTAATTAAAAAGTTTAAATAAGATCGATCCCAAGACCAATCCCTGAGGAACTCCACTAGTAACCTCCCTCCAGCCTGACAGTTCACTCTTCAGTAGGACCCATTGTAGTCTCCCTTTTAACCAGTTCCTTATCCACCTTCCAATTTTCATATTAATCCCCATCTTTTCCATTTAACTAATAATTCCCCATGTGGAATCATATCAAATACCTTACTGAACTCTAGGTAAATTAGATCCAATGCATTCCCTTTGTCTAAAAAATCTGTTATCTTCTCCCTGTTCTTTCTGCAAGGAGAAGGAGCGAGAGCTAGGGAGGCCTCTACAGTGGAACTAGATAGCACTGAGGATCAGAGAGGATAGGGGAAGGGTATCTCTACTTCAGCCAGATGGAGCAACCCATAGAGAGGGGCAGGAACAGAAGCCTAAAGAGACTGGAGGAAATACAAAGCAGGAGGGCCTAGGTTTTGTGGAAAGAACTCTTATGTCCTGGATGGTCTGAAGAAACTAGGGAGTTGGGAAAAAGATTTACATTGACTTACATTGATTTACATTGACTTTTGAGCTGTGATATTGTATTAATAAACTAGACCCCAAGAAGAGTGTCAGTTGTCTCACATGACAGCCTGGGTGCAGTTACTGGGAAGCTCAAGTAGGAAAAGCTGAGGAGGTGGCTGGTTCTGACACTGACTTGGATAAAGCCCTGTCATCCCCACATATCTAAAAGCTTAGACAGAGAAAGAGTACTACATGCCAATCATGATTATTTTTCCAGAATTCCAACAACTACCAGCACTGAAACACTGGTATAAATTCTCTTATATTTGCTGACACATTTAACTTTAAAAATAACTATCCTGAAATTGGATGGGAACATTCCGTCCAGATAAAATTGTCCATGCTGATTCTCAGGTCAGAGATAACTTTCCTCTATGAGGAAGACTAGGTTGGAGCAGTGTTTGGAAAGTTTCAACAGAATCTCTCCTGCCACCGCCTTTTAAGGTGTGCAAAATACTTATCATAGTTAAAAGTACACTTTAAGGTGATTTTTGATTACACATCTCTCTGAAATGGCAAAAATAGTCAGAGTTCTTGGGGCCTGATCTTGCAATTACTGACAAGAGCAATCAATTCTGGCTCACATAAATAGCCTAACTGAATTCAAAGATTACCTAAATGAGTTAAGGCTATTCATGTGACTAAGATTTGCAGGTTAGTCCCTAGGACCTTGTGATTGGGTTTCTTTAAAAAAAAAACAAAAACAACTTGTGTGTTTAAAAAGTTTAGATTTGCTGATATGCTGTGGCAACATTTATTAGTGTTGGGATCTAACTACAGTGCAAAGAGTTTGAGGGTGGTCTGTCCAAGGTCAATGGAATCAGCTGTGGATTCTTAAGTACCACAACTAGCAACCATGTAGGAAATTTTCAATGTTGACAGATTTCAATGCAGAAACTTATTCTGGGTTGAAATGTTTATGTTTTAAATTCAGTAGGCTGGACCCTTTCCCTGAAGTGTTTATAAATCACAGCAAAAGCATGTTGTGGGGCCTCCAGACTGTGAACTCAAAAAATGTAGTTCAAGACACTGACAGGTTCTTCTGGTGAAGCTTGTAAGTCTCTTAAACCTAATAGCTGTACAGATGAGCATAAGATGAGCATAAGGCAAGGAAGATGAGACAAGTGTTTTTCCTTAAGTAACCCAACCAGTCTTTATATATTCTTCCTAGTCATTATCTAAATGATAAAAGGACAGCTGTTTTGGTTCTAATTGATTAAAAATATAGAAACCACTTATTTTCGTCTTAGTGGGGATCTGGAGTAAGCATTTTTTTTGTTTGCTTTTGTTTTAATCTTAAAATGAATATTCCCACAGGGATCTTTATTTTTGTGTTGTGGGTTGGTTTGTTGCCTTTTTTTAAATGAGAAATTCCACATAATTGATCAAGTTTGTTATGAAAAATATATATTTTGAACAGTGTGGTAGACTGCCACAAGGCCTTGTGCACATACTGTTCACTTTGTTAGTTTTCATTTAAGATGCAGGGTTTTTTTTAATTAACATTGCTAATGCTCCCAAATGTCAACAACATGGAAAATTGAGGAATTTTTACAAAAATTATTGCATTAAATCAGTACAAATAAGGTTGCTTTTCAGGTTGTTGACATTTAGCACTTTGTATTTAAATACGCTTCCTTCATACTCTACAGGGAGATTCAAGTGGTAGAAATAATAGATATCTACATAAGCTGGTCTCTTGGATCCCAACATTTTTTTGTGACAGTGAAGGTGGTTATGCAGCACATGATTTTTACTAGAATTCAATCTAACTGGAAGTCACTATGAATTAATTTATATCAAGTGGGCTGAGATGCTGTGCACTTGCCAGTAGTGTTATAAGTAGAAAGGAATCTTAAAAGGACATTACAGCAATTGGGCACAATATATATGGATATACACTTATTTTCCTGCAGTGTTTCTGGCCTTCCATTCATATTTGGGTAGGGGTAGAGTGAGTGCAAAAAATTATACAGGAGGAGAAATAAGTCAGGGTAACTAGCTCACTATGGACAGGCAGGTCTCCTAAGAACTAGCAGGTGGACAAAGCCCAACAACAGCTTTCATCTATTTTAACATCTATGTACTTCACTACAGAACACATGCACTTGTTGCTCTACAAATGCACATTAGGGCCTTGATCACGAATATTTATGCATTTGCTTAAATTTAAACATGACTAGTTTTTTCAGAAGTGGTTTCTGAATTGGAGCCTATGTATTGTAACGCAAAAAATTCCACGAAATGCTCTATATACAAATTTAAAACAAACAGTCATAACTTTGTTAAATCAGCATCTAATTTCTTTCACACTTAATGAAGCAAGCCCTTCTCATTGAGGGCTATTTATAAGCAAGGTTTCAAGCTTTGAACTGTAGCCATTACTTATTTACTGCAATTAAAGAACTGTGCTGCAAAGTAAAATAATCATAATAAAACTTGACTATTTTACTTAAAGCCTATATAGAAAATTTGAATACAGGAATAATCTCTGCCACAAAATGTGGCAACATCCAGGCAGAAACAGTAAACATTCTGTACTAACAACACTACACAATTTTTGGAGATGGCATGAATAACAACTTTGGTAATTGAAACTACAGGGGGAATTTAGTTAGGCAGACTATAATTACTCACACTGGAATTTGGCCCAGAACCTGGATTTAATACTTCTTTGAAAAGTGGATAGAATCTTTAATGGCAATTAGGAATCACGGTTCTCCATCTCATCCAAAGGTGGCATTTCCAATGATATACAATCAAGCTTTGGTGTATACTAACTCACTAGCACTACTTTCTGTTGCACCTGGTGGTGTGTTTTGAAGATGTCTAGTCCAAATACTGCTCAGACCCTAGCCTTCAACTTTAGCTTTTTCATTATTATTGTTATAAGCAGAGCCATTAGTGATATCAATATTTAAGGTTGTTGAACACTTTCCATTGTAAATCCTGTTTTTTAATTTCTTATAACATTGTTGGATTTTAAGTGTATGGGCTTACACTCCCCCCACCTTCCCTTGCTTTCTATCACAGGCTGAATATTTTTGTAACATTTCAATAAGAACATTTAAGCTATTTCTGAGAATGAAATTATTGAAAAATAGGTGTTAGAAATATTTTTTAAAAATCCTATTATTCCTTTGAAGTGCATTAGCACTTCCAAGGTTTGGAGCAGGAACTTGAAATTCAGTTTCAGGGTGAGCGTGGGTGAGCAAGATTACTTTTGCTATCCTCATGAAAATACCTCCAGGTTCAACCAAGTTATCAGCCCCAGAAAATGATCATTTATACATACTCCATCTGCACTGAGTATATTCCAGCCCTAGAGAACTCCTTAACATGGCAACCACAAACAGCAAGTTCTCAGGAAGAGAGGACACAGCAGTAGCTGCTGCTTCTCCTTTGCTCTCGGAGAAGTCACGAGTTAAAGGAACTTAGGGCAGGAAACTGGAATTAAGATGTGCTGGTAGCCAAGAGGAGAACATGCATTCCAGTTCTCTCTGTTCCACTAGCTGCTTTTAAATCTGTGCTCTTCACAGACCTTAGCACTAAAGACACAATGGGATAACTGAACGCTGGCACAAGTCATTAGCATTGGGAATAAAACCCAGGGGACAGACTCTATGTTGGGTCTCTCAGGAAGTGCAGCAAAGCAGATGCAGGCTGAAGGAGAAAAGGCAGTTTTCTGCATAAGCAGCTGATCTGCCTCTTTTATAAACCCCTGCATGTCACTGGAGTGGGGGTTAGAATCTGGCCTCAGGTCTCTAATATCTAGACTAGTGTCTTACCTACTTAACAACCATTTCTGTTTAAGGTACTTATTTTGTCTTCATTGCTATTGTATCTGAGCACATCACACTCTTTAATGTCCTTCCCTTTCTCACACATGTATTGAAAGGTAAGTACTATTATCCCAATTTCACAGATAGGAAACTGAGGCATTGAGACTTGGCTGAGGTCACACAGAACATTGCTGTCAGCACATGGAATTTAACTTGGTATTTCTGAGTCATAGGTTAGCATCCTAACCTTTGGATCAACCTTCCTCTCCACATATATGTGCTTGGCTATATTGACTCCAGTCACTAGACTATACTCCCCCACAAAGTCAGAAAGAGAATTCAACATTCTTCTGCTGCCTAGAAAATAGTTGTGTAAGTCACTGCCAAAGTTTGTGACACATTTCTCTTTATTGGAAGGATGATAGAGGATAATAGTCTACTACTTCTACCATTTATTCCTTTTGATTAAGAGATAGAGATCTGTCCTGTAAATTTAGGCCTGCTGGTGACTCCTGGAGACAGCCAACATGGTGCCTATTTTTTCTGTTTGTATTTTTTCGAAATTTAGAAACAAAGGTTAAGGAACAAAGGTCAAGTATTCAAAAGCTAGAAATGCCAGAATTAAAGTTATACATTCAATCTTAATTTGTCCTGTGTGTATATATTATGTACAGTCTTTAATGACATATTACAACTTGTTTGTTGTACAAGACCCCTGTCTCATTCAGTGCCCACAACAGACAATGAATAAACAGAAAGTTTCAAGGGGAGAAAGGTTGTTCACTTATGTTTGAGGCATTGCACTGTACTGAAATACTGGAGAGTTGAATTCTATTCCTGCATCAGTCACAGCATTTTCTTTTGATGTAGGCAAGGCTGTCATATTGAACAACTACAAGGGTATGAATTAAGGTTCCTTGTGTATAAAATATTTATATTATGGTTAAGTAGTTGGTGTGCTGTGACTTCTGCTTATCATGCTAAGAATGTGGTGTCACTGGACATAGTTTAAAGGCAACAGTTAGTACATTTGAGTTAGTCCACTTGAGCTAGCCTAATTTAGCCTATCCTAGCTCAAGTAGAGTGACCGTTCTGCAAAACAACACGACCACTATGAAAGTGACTGGATGAGCTTCTGAGGACTTATTGTAATTTGAGAAACTTCATCCCCACTAGATTACTACCTAAAGAAGCAGAAGCACTCGAACTTTCTTTCATCAAAGCTGGCTTGAGTTTCAAGCACCATTTAAAGTGAGTTAGAGATTTTTGTTTGTGGATAGAAGTCAAGTTAAGGTCAAAACTCACACAATAGCTCAAGTGAACATTGCAATGCTCCTGTCATCTGTTTGTATCTAACTTATTGTGTCATTTTATTCTTAGGGTTTGACTACACTGTGACTTTAATATGGATTAAGGTGATGTGTGACTTTAAAATGGAATAACTATTCCTGGTTAACACCACATGTGGAAGCATTAACTCCAGAATAAGTGTGCCTTGCTCTAAATAAACTAATTGAGAATAAGACTGTGATGTCTTGTTCGTATTTGCTAAATTCTTGGTGTAGTTGATGTCTGTTTTTTTAACCCCAATCTATTTTTTGTTTCTCTTTTAGTGTAGTCCACAATGATTTGCTTAGCTGCTCTTTTTTTGTTTTTGTTTTTTTTGTTTATGGACTTTTATTTTTCTATTCTATATTCCACCCTGCTTTCCAATAGTAGGGTTGGAAGACATAATTATGCCAAATTTTGAACTTTATCAAATATGATGAGTAAAATTAATTCTTGGCATAACTGTATATTTTGGAGTTGTGCCAGGAATTAATTTGGCTGTGTGAGTTCAAACTTTGGCAATGAAAAGAATGTATTAAGATTTGTGTTCATGGAAACTTGTAACTTTCTTAATTTCATTTTTTATATTTTATAATTTTGAGTTAGCAGTTATACTGAGCCATACCATCCTTTGACCACCATATGTTTTTCAGATACTACAGTGATAGGGTCCATACTCAGATAGATTTCCTACCCTTCTGCTCTCACAGTTCCTTGTCTTTCTGTCCCTGTCTTTACCTTTCCATTCTTCTACCCAGTGTCCTATACACATTACATTACCTTCCTGTCCACAGCAATGAAAGATGTCCAGGGTATCATTGGAGGAGTCAATAATAAAGATGCATATGAAATGCAACTGGGTTGTCTGGGGTGTTTTAAATTAAGAATAGAACTGTATCAAATGATCTTTCACCATCTTCTTTAATTACATTAGATTGGGCCTTTGAATCCATAACCAATTGTTTTAAAACATTTGTGAATAGCATTCATTGTTTTGTCTGTCTTTCTGGATTTTTGCTATTTTTTAAATCTCAGACTTCCCCATTGCTCATAAAAGGCAGTTCCTTGAAAAAACATTTCAAATATCTTGAAATCCCATGACTACATGAAGAGATTTATAACAAAATGACATCACTTACTATATATCTTTAAGTAAGCATACTGATTTTCTGTTTCTGTTTTAACCTTTGGCTTCATAGTTAATGTTTAGATTTATTTGAAGTAGTTAAAAAAATAAAGTACTTTTAACAGTTTGCAAACAATATGTATTATTTTTTTCCCAAAGATCATTATATACATGAACTTCCTATTGAGCATTTTGCATAACAAATAATGGAACCCTAATGAGCTCAGTAAAATATATATTTCTACCTTTTTTTTTTTTTGTAAACTAACCTTTAACAAATAAAATGGACTTAGACAGCTAAAAAAATTTTCTTAGCTAAGGCTATGTTTTTTCTTTAGGTAAATACCAACACCAGGAGGTGGAATTAAATAGAATGTTTGTTTTTCCACCCATTCATTTGATGCTAAAACTTCACCAGCTAGGTACACTCATAAAATGGTAGCTTAAAGAGTCATAAAACTGTGTTTTTCAATCTCATCATAATCAATCAAATATGAACTCTTGCTTAGCTAGAAAAATCTGTGTGGATCTGAGAATAATTACTAATCTTTCCCTTCTGAGTCCCACAGTGTTATTTATAAAGCACATTAATTTATGCCAAATGTTAATATAATTAGTTCATAATAAACTAAACCTATAAGAAAGACTTTTATTACTCCTAATGATGGAAACTTACACTTGACAAGTAATTTCTTTTTTAAAAGTTTACACTAAATTTGCCTTTAAAGTAAAGGTTTAGTAATGTACGTAGATCATCAACTGCTTATACAGTGAAAATTTATGGTCTATTTTCTGTCTTAATTCATTTCAAAGTCACGGCTGTGCACCAATTAAGTATATACTATGAGTCTCCCCATTTCAAAGTTCAAAGGGCATCAAACTGTAGTAATTTGCAGTTTTGGATTAATCACTGCTATTTTTATGCTTATAAAGAACTGGAGTCAAATTTTATAACCTTGATCTTACAATCAATGTCATATCATCCTGCATTAAAGTACCAGATGTTGTCAATTTGCAATTTATGCATTAAATAATATACTAATTTAAAATACTATCTCATTACAATTATAAAGGAAATTATGTTTCTTTGACATGTTATTGTTGAATAATAAAAAGGAAGTGACAAGTTTTTATGAAGATTTTTGACAGCATTTTAATTAAAACTGGTTTCTCAATGAATTTAATAGATCATGTACCTAAATGCTAGCTGAGAACTATCATTTAAATTTCATATTAAATCCAGTCAATCACTACAAAAATGTAATATACTATGAAAAGGACAAAAATTGTCATTTGCTAGAAGGCTAGATGTATAACATAGTATGTTTCCGGCTACCAAGCTCACAGTAAAGTACATAAAACATTTTTAGTAAAAGTTCTACTCCCCGACCTCCAGAAAGTATCCAGGAGACAGAAAAAATGATAATGTAGATTGACCAAATAGTTTTAATGTTAGAACATAATTTTGTTGCAACAGACATATGAGACCTGCTCCTGCTCTCATTGAAGTCAACTTGGGTTTTGCCATAGTGAATTCAGTATGTATGTGAAGCTGTTTCATAAAACTAATTTCATGTTTACAGTGCACTGTGGGTGTTTTTACTTTAGCTTTTGGATTGCTTTTCTTTATTAAGAATGGCTCACAAATATATTTGGTGTGTGAAGAAAACACTGCAGTGGACTGGATAGCAGATTTTTACCCGCTATAGGGAACAAACGTTTAGCTACAAAGCAAAGGCAGCTGTGCCTGCAGCTGTCCCTGGAAAATACCTTCATGTGGTACTCCACAGTATGCAGCTGATTCCACAGGAAATCTAATAAAACCTCAGGGTCCTGAATGGCAGCCAACCTCAAGTGGCTATTTGTGTCAGCTTTAGGGTTGCTTTGTGCTACCAGAGTAGCACACGTCAGCCTTAGTGCACTGGAGAGGCTCTGACTTTCAGGCTGTAATAAACTTCCCAAGTATTGCCCCTTCAGGGTTGGCAGAAGGAAGAGAAACAAATGTGTAATCTAATGCGCATGGATCCATGACCCCGTGGACCTTCATAAGGTCTGGGTTGAAGAGGATGGTGGCATAGAGAGATGTCTTATTCTTTTTCTGTAAAAAAAGGGGCAATTTTGTGTACTGAGGGGATCTGAAGGGCTCTATACAGCTTTACCTTTTAAGTTCATTGGGGCAGGAACCATGTCTACTTCTCCATCTTATACAGCAATAAGTTCTCTGTTGACAGTTTACAAAAATGTACCCAATCATTGTAAGCCATTTGTCAAATAACAAAATTTCTCTGAACAGAAGGTATCATAGTTTAAAGCAGTGCAATTAAAAGGGAAAATTATAAAGGCTTTGCACAATTGTAGTTTCCATTTACATCTTCTCTACAAATATCTAAAATTGATTTCTTTTCAAATTCTAAAGTTCAGTTAGTCTCCCCAAATGCTTTCTTAAATATCTTTCTTGCCAATTTCAGTACTTAACATGTGTAACACCTCAGAGGCGTATATAGAATAACTGCTAGCATATATAATCAAATTAATTTTCTTATAATTATCTTTTCACTGGCATGTTATATTTCATTATTTCCAATTTTAATTCAAACAGAAAAAAGCCCCTGTTCAAACTCAAATTGAAATATATATATTTTAAAATATCTTAAAAGCTGCAGATTTTATAATTAAGTGTATCATAAGAACTAAACTATAATTTTCCTATGAAGTTCAATGCCAGATTAACTGATCTGGATTGACTAATAATATCACAAAATATCGTAGTAAAAACTAATAAAGAAGTACATACTAATCACATTTCTTAGCTTTCAGTTCTAAGTCTGTTGCATATTTTTAAAAATCATTCCCTTAAAGCAAAGCTATACAGCTTGATTTTCAAAGAAGTTGAGAGGCTCCCTGCAAAGTGAATGGGAGCTGGAGATATTCAGCACTTCTGAAAATCAGATCAGTGTTTGCCCTTCCTCATGTTAGTATTTTATATTTTAAAAATCCTCTTCATATTTCAATCCCTTCATAGATGCAGGACTTCAGAAGGATCCTAGGAATTTACAGTAGATTTATATGTAATTTTTTGGAGTCAGAAGACTGAGAACCTAGAAGAGTGAAGCTCCTCATGTAACCAGATAACTACATGGGCTTACAAAGCTCTCCCATTTCCCTGCCTATATATCTTATACCAGAACTGGAGGAAATTTTTCTATGGGAGAGAACGTAATTTCCATGCCCCTTTGATCTTTTTTTAACTACTTACAAGAGTTCCATTATATTCAGCTACAATGCTTAAAGTTTTTGTGTTGTGGACATTTGTAGACAAGGGAATGGAATTTGACTCGACCCGTTTCGCATATGATTACTAATCGACAGTCCAGCTATTATTTACATACAATTAAAATACCTTTGTACCAGGTCTGGCATCAGTGGGAAGATTGCCTGCTTTAGTACAGAATTGTGAACTTCTTGGGGCACATGTAATGACCTTGGATAAGTCCCATTTTTGCTGTATCTGCAGTGCAAAATGGCTTGTAAAACTGGCCTAACAATTTGGCTGGATTCCTGAGGTTGCATAGAACAAGTCTGTTAGCTCTAGGCCTCCTCCTCATCATCGGTGTATGAGCAATGTGCCAAACCATTTAATGGTGTCATCATCAGCCAGGTGGAGAGCCTGTAGCCCACTGTCAAAATAAATCAGAGACCACTCAACAGTGATATGCAACATAATCTGAAGTTGACCGCAACTGCATCACAGATCATTATAAAATCCCTGTTTAAAGAGTTTGGTTGCACATTTGCCCCATCCTGTTTGAAACCGGTTCAGAGATGATCACAGGTGCCTTGGCAGATCAAACCTGGTTTACAGATGATTGGTTCAGTAATGAGATTGTAGTTGTTGACAACTTGTAATGCCAAAAAGATTCCACTGTCGTGTCCTGTGGTAGCATAAATGACTATAAAGTGTGTCTAGAAGACAGGCGAGCTGGTGGATGGTTAAAGAGATCTGCGTACAACAGCAGGTCGCTATTGTCACTGATCTTAGCCAACAGTGTGACAGAGTCCTTCACAGCAAATATGGGACAGTGCTGTGTTCCTAAGCTGTGGTTGCTGTGCTATGTTTGTAGCCATGGCAATGGAGTTGCTCATAAAGTCCCGGTAAAAATATACATAGCTTTGTTAAACTCTACAATAACCAGTCTCATGTGAGACAAGTGACACCAGACAGGAGCACAGTACTCTGCTGTTGAATAGCAGAGGTCAAGGACTGATAATTTAAGTATTTGGGCACTCACACCCCAGGTTGAACTGGCCAATTTTCTGAGCAGGTTGTTCTGACTGCTGACTTTGGCTGCCGTCATCTTCAAGTGGTTGCAGTACATTAATAACCTATCCAATGTTCCACTGAGGTAAACTGGGTTTAGATCATGCTGCAGATAGAGGATGTTGAGGTAAACATTTAATTTGTGGCTTGAGCTTGCATTATGCAGATGGAAATACACTAGAAAAAGTCTTAGAAAAGCTCAACTGCAGGTGCCATTGACTACAGTAGTTTACCATTTGCTTCATATCTTCAATCAAGATCTTATCAATTTCTGAGAAGGACTGCACTTGGTAGCTGCAGCAGATGTCATCAGCATAGATAAACTTACACTACAGAGTTGCTGGCAGATCACTGATGTACAAATTGAACAGTACTGGTGAAAGAGCTGAGCCTTGAGGGAGAACATTAATCTGATAATTCCAAGGGATACAGCAACTCTCTTGAGTTGCCCATGTGTACTCTAAACTGCCATTTTTGCAGAAAGAACTCTACTACTTCAATCACCCAATGCAGGGCAACTCAAAAGAGTTTAAACAAAAGGCCTCTGTGCAAAACTGTAACATAGGCACCGGTCAAATCAAGGAAGGCAGCTTTCATCTTTAGATTTTGTTGAAAACTGTTCTCAATAAAGGCCAGGACTTGATAACAGGTGCTGCATCCTGTCCTAAGCCCTACCTGCTCAACTTGCAAGACATCATTCAAATCTGGAGCTGTTCATTGCAAGGTCAAATGCTTATACACCTTGAAACGCACTGACATTAAGGATACTGGCTGGTAACTCAACACGTTGTAGGGGTCCTTGCCCGGTTTAAGAGAGGCAATAATCTTTGATTGATGCCAAGGGTCCTCACTGTTGACCCATACATAGAAGTTAGTAAATCATCGTGATACCTTTCGTCCAAAGTACTTGAGGAATTCTGGCAAGATATTACCATAGCCACCACTGTGCCTAGCTTGATGGAGTTAAGGGTCTTGTCTAGCTCATTCACGGCAAATGGCTCTGGTTGACTTTTTCCCACATTCTGATGTTGAAATTGGTACCATTCATCATATATGTTGCTTCTCCCAACAGGATCTTTGCTACATGCAAAAGGTGGAGTGCAACCTCATTGGGTTAAGTTGAAGAATTCAAAGAACCAGACCAATGGCTTGAAAGTTGAAAGATGGTGATACATTAGAGTCGCAGTCAGATGGCACATGTCCAGGATTCATTGCTGAATTTGATTCCCTGGTTGGATCATTAGATTCCCTGGCCTGGGCCAAGTACTGACAGGGAGTGTGACATGAACACTGATCTATTGCCCCCGAGGCACCATCACTGTGACCTATAGAGTGTGGGACTTGTTGAGGGTATGGCTGTTGGATCTTCAATCTTGTTTATTGAAGATTTTCCCATTCAAATATCAATACTGTAAAGTAGCATCACCTCTTTTCCATCACAGGTGCTGGCAAAGAATACCTGTCCTAAACAGTACCAGGAGTGCTGAAGAAAACTGAGAAGCAACTAGCAGAACAATACAAAAAGAACTAAGATTTCTATACTCCTTTGGAAATCCTAGTAATCAAGCCTCCAGATGCACTGTAACATCAAGGCAAAAAACATGGGTATACAGATTGTTAAAGACTGTTGAAAAGGTAGCTCAGATCCACATTTGGCTTTATCAGCTAATAATGCAGCACCATTAAAATGTGGATTGTCTCTTGCAGAACTATTAATGGTAACTACAAAATTAACTACAAAATGTTATATGAGAGGGTTTTTTTGCATCAGTGAAGAGCAGTCCAACAATGAGGTCTTGCATACAAATAGACAGAAGTGCAACCATAAACATTTTTAGAGAACAAACCATCTAATTTAATTGATAAAGAAGAATACAGCAAGTATAAAGAGACTTCAATTCTGAAACAAAAAAACTACTGTTCTAAAGGAAGCTATAACTCCACTTATATGATGTAGTAACTGAGAATTGAGACATTTAGAGAAGAAATAGGTTCTTGAAGAAGAAAAATTCTCTCGAAAAAGAATCTATAATAGTGTGCTGTGGCATAATCCACCAGTGATTTATGCAGGTCATTCCAAACAAATGTCCACACATCACAATGTGTTCTATGTAAGCCACTATTTTACAGAAAAAGGAGATGTTAGTCTTACCTTGTCAAATGATGTTTTATCAAAGGAATCACCCTTCTGTAACATGGAATATTGCTTCTCATTATTTTGTTGCAGGCAGCTCTGTCTCCTAGTTGGTTGCTAGACTTTTGGTGTCCAGAAATGGCCTTTCTGCATTCTCTCGCTCAACCCCTCAAAGTTTCTATAGACTGATATTTTAAATTTAATAAGTTGATAAAATGTAAACGCATGATTTACAATGGAATACTTTTTAAAATCTGAAGATTTTCTTGAAAAAGAGCTGATTAAAAAAAATTTTCAGTAAATGTTTTGGTCAAAATGCTTAGTTTTTTGTTTGTGTTTGTTTTTTGACAAAAGCAACAAAAGAATTGGTTAAAAAAGTTAAAACTGTGGGATATTTCCCTTCTTTCTCCCCCTTTTTTCCTCTATTACCAATTTTTCAATTGGGGAGAGAGGGGGAAGGAGAAAAATGTGTACCAACCAAAAACCTGAAAAACAAAAATGTTTTCAGTATTTGAGAAAGGTTTTACTAGCGCTCATTATGGATGGTCTGCATAACTCACTCCTGGCTTCCTCTCACATGAATAATGAGGCCGTTCAAAATTTACGCTAATTAAACTTGATATTGTATCATACCATGGTGGTTCTGTCTGTACAGTGATGTACATATTATGTACCATGTAAAAATGCTAACAAGTTAAATCTATGTACTACATATACACTGACAAGACACAATGTAATAGATGTAAAACACTAAGCTATGACAAAGAAAAGAAAAGACACGAGTGAATTAAAATCAATAAAATATAGATTTTTTACTACAGGAAGCATATTAGCCTAGAAATTCAATTTCAGATTTTGTATTTGAGTCAAGAAAAAATGTCATTGTTTTAAATCGGATTCTCTCTCTTGCTGATAGTGTAGGGTTTTCCACTTTAGACTTATTCCTTTATGACCATCGCCTTTTCCTTATGGTGTGCTACTGCTGATTCAAGAGAAGAAATTCTGCTCTTGGTTTTCAGAGCTTCATGAGGATTGGGGTAAGCGGGGAGCTGAATGATAGTGGCCTAGCGAAGGGTCCCTAAACAACATGCAGTCTGCAGAGCTATTTACTACAGCATCTACAGGAATTAGCATGCTTTCCCCAAGATTCTGATGATGGATGCTGGTAGTCACACAGGGGTCATCAGCTTAGCCATGACCCCCTTCAAAATCATCTAATGCTGACAGCTATGCATAGGACAGGGAGGAATGAGGGATGAGAATGAGGCTGGGACTCATGGGGTCCTGAGTTCTAAAGTGGGCTCTATCACAGACTAGGTAGCTTTGGGCAAGTTACTTTGCCTTTCTGTCTCAGTTACTATTTCCATAAAAGTGGTACAGTTACTTTCCTACCTCACAAGAGTGTTTGTAAGATTAACTAATTAATGTCTGTATCATGCTTTGAATATCTAATGGTTAATTATCATAAGGTAGGCTTACACCTTGCCCCATATACCTTGCAGTTGCATTAAGAAGGGAAAAGTCTCCTTTCCTACAGTGCACAAGATACATCAGACTTATGCTTTGTAACTAGTATTTTGTCCTAATATAAATAGATATATAGTTTGATATATGGAATAATTCTCCAGCAATCCTCATTCAGTACTTAAGGTACTCATCCACTAATAAATCTGTTTACCTACCTTACAGGCAGTTCACATCTCTAATAGAAACTGAATATTGTTTGATCTTTTTTCATTATTATGTCAATTGTGCTTTGGAACCACCTATGTTGCACAATAAATACATTTGTGATTTGAGCATCTGGTTTCTGTCATTTGTTCTACTCAGTAGGCAAGAGCAGTGAAATATGTCATACATAATCATACACAAATTGAATGATCAGAAATAAACTGATACCAACAGATGAGAACATGCTTTGAAACACTGACACTGTGATGATTGAAAGGAGAAGCAGATTTAAAGATTCTGAAGGTAATTTAAAAGAAATGGCAACTGAGGACTAAATCCTTAGAGGGAGTTAGGCACTTTAACTGCCAAAGTCTAAAGTCCAACCCCCTGTTCAGCTGCCTGCCTAAACCTGTAGGCACCTAAATTTCCTAGTTATCTAAATTTTGAGGGGAAATGTCCCCTAGGTGCCTAAATTTCTGGCAGTGGGTGGCTTTGTATATGTGCAGCTCCTGACACTTCTGAGACACGGCGTCTCAGCCCCAGTGTAACAGTGTTTCTAGCCTTCAGGCTCTTGTGTTTAGTCCATAGCTGGGAAAAATGCTCATAATTTTTTTAAAGCAAAATTTGAGTTTTTGAAATGGAAAATGATTTGATGAATCACAGAAGTTAGAGATGAGAAAGCGCTATTTAGGCCATCCAATCCATTTCCATACCGATGCAGAGTTGTTCTCTACAGCACATGCTTTAGCATACTGTCCGGTCTGGTTTTAAAATGTTGAAACAATGAAGCTTCCACAACTTGGGAACACGGTGGATCAGAGCATGGGTCTATCTAATGTAACATTCTGTCTCAGACAGCAGCCTGTACTAACTGCAATAGAGAAAGGTGGAAGAAACCCAGGACTAAGTAGGCAGGTGAGTAAATGGAGGTCTGGGAATGCACTGCTCCAAGAGAAAAGTAAAGTACATTTACTGCAACCATGGGTAAGGTGTGTCTTAACCTTCCCCTATCTCCTGCATTGGTTCAGGTCTGTTTTCATGTCCGCTTCACTGTCCACAGTTGCTTCTAGATCTTTCAATATGGCTGTTTTCAAGGTTTCTCCCTGCTCAATTGTCTCAGTTTTGGATTATTTTCTCCATATATATATATTTGTATTTTTCAGTGACTTATTTCTTGCCTGTGTTTCTTAGCTTTTTCGTATCCCTGCTATTATTGTACTCATTCCTATTTGCAGTTCTTCCCAATTTAATACCATCTGTGATTTTGATGCTGCTATTTACTTACATTTTAAATAATTAATGTAGATGCTAAGTAAGACTAGATCTAATATTGAACCTGTCATAAACAGTAGCTGGGAAGTTTCAAGCATCCATTTTATATTTATTATCTAATTTGCTAAAATTTCCGTTACTATTTTTATCTAATTTAGAAAATCTGTTGCAGTATAACACTGCACAGATGCTATCAGAATACTTACATTTAAGATACATAGATATTGCTGCTCTGCTTCTGGATACTTAAAAAAAAACAAAAGCAAAAAACCCTGCTTCTGGTTAGTTAATTGAACTAGTAATTACTCTTGAACACGTGGGTTGGTTGTTTTCTGCTTGAAATAATTACCCAATGAAGCCTACACCAGGGCTATCAGCAGGAAGCTAACAATTGGTGTACTGGTAAGAGTTTATAAAGCACTTGTGTGTTTTGCCAGCTGGAGGAACAGATGGGTGCAAAAACTGACTACATGATCTCAGGGCTCAACCAGCAGCCACAGCTGAAATTTACAAGAATCAGTTGTAATCACTCCACAGCTGCCTGCTTCCAAGGGAATTGACTCAGTGACCCAACAACAAATTCCTAAAGCACATATTCTGATTTTACCCAAGCTTTCCTCACCAAAATGTCATCAAAAGGGGTTTATTCTTGGAAAGGTGGTTTCAAACTACCATCAACATTCATTGAGTTGCATTTGTAACTCCTCAGAGAATTAATGGGAAATGAGATCCTCAAATCAGAGTTCTATCTGTCAGAGTCACAAATGGACTTAACTATTGTTTTGTTCATTCAACATTTTGCACTTTTTCAATCCCTTGTTTTTTGATACCTGTTCTCTTCTTACATAATTACTCTTTTACCCATGCTCGTATGATTCGTTTCCATAGTTTAACATTGTTATACATATCCAAACATCTGATCCTGTCTATGCTACTTCTGAAATATTAATGGTTTTATCCGAATGGTTTTCAGTCAGACTTTGAAATCTGGTGATTGCTCTGGTTTCTCTAGGATTGTACACCCTGTTGTAATGCATATTTTCCAATTAGAATGTTGTAGTTTCTAATTCCTATCATATGTGTCAATTTTTACTTATATATGCAATATTATGTCATCTTCCCCAATATAGCTGACATTTCAGTCTTACCATGTTAACGATACAATCACAGTTGTATATAAAGAGTAAGAGTGTGCTTTGGTTTGCTGGAAGATACTGCTATCTTGGGGTTCAGATTTCATGTTAGTAATATGAAATACCATGAATGTTAGCTAAGGACATGTCTACACCCCCCATGATTTCAGACTAATGGGGTGCAAATAGCAGTGTGCACCAAAGGTAAGTTGGGTGCAAATATAAAGGTCCTGAGGTCAAACTAAGGTACTCTTGTTTGAAGAAAACTACACTAGTGAAAACTCAAGATCTTATAGAATCATAGAATATTAGAGTTGGAAGGGACCTCAGGAGGTCATCTAGTCCAACCCCCTGCTCAAAGCAGAACTAACCTAAGCTAAATCATCCCAGAGAGGGTTTTGTCAAGCCCCAGCTTAAAAAACTCTAAAGATGGAGATGCCACCACCTCCCTAGTTAACCCATTCCAGTGCTTCACCACCCTCCTAGTGAAAAACTTTTTCCTAATATCCAACCTAGACCTTCCTGCCCCACAATCTGAGAGCATTGCTCCTTGTTCTGTCATCTACTACCACTGAGAACAGCCTAGTTCTATCCTTCCTGGAACCCCCTTTCAGGTAGTTAAAGGCTACTATCAAATCCCCCCTCATTTTTCTCTTCTGCAGACTAAACAGGCCTAGTTCTTTCAGCCTCTCCTCATAAGTCTTGTGATCCAGCCCCCTAATCATTTTTGTTGCCCTCCACTGGACTCTCTCCAACTTGTCCACATCCTTTTTGTAGTGAGGGGTCCAAAACTGGACACAATACTCCAAATGCGGTCTCACTAATGCTGAATAGAGAGGAATAATCACTTCCTGCGATCTGCTGGCAATGCTCCTACTAATGCAGCTCAATATGCTATTAGCCTTCTCGGCAACCAGGGCACACTGCTGACTCATATCCAGCTTCTTATCCACAGTAACCCCCGCGTCCTTTTCTGTAGAACTGTTGCCTAGCTCATTGATCCCCAGTTTGTAGCTGTGCATGGGATTCTTCCGTCCTAAGTGCAGGACTCTGCACTTGTCCTTGTTGAACCTCATCAGATTTCCTTTGGCCCAATCCTCCAATTGGTTTAGGTCCTTCTGTATCGTATCCCTACCTTCCAGGGTATCTACCACTCCCCCTAGCTTAGTGTCGTCTGCAAACTTGCTGAGGGTGCAATCTACCCCATCCTCCAGATCATTAATTAAGATGTTGAACAAAACTGGCCCCACCTTAACATTTGTGCCTGCAACATCCACATAGGGGAATCACAGCTCAATACTTGGGTGTGCACATCCCCTATTTTCATTCTCTTAGTCAAATTGTGGGGCAGTGTGGACATACACTAAATCAAAGTGATTACTGGAGAGAAAAATTAAAGTAGATAAATAGTGTTTGGTAGCAATTCACAGCATGAGCACAACTCCAGACTAATAAGGGGCACCATTGTTTTATATGTTGTCCTCTGAATAATAGCAGATGTTTAAAAAATAAAGCTATAAGGGTCTAATAAAACTTTTGATGGAAAGGGATGTGCTTTTCAGAAGCTCTGAAGAGACCAAATAAATAGCCACCACGTATAATCTTTTTTCAAATGCAACACACATGTATGTCTGTAGGGGTGGACTAATTCACACAGGCAGGAAGGAATGTCAGGGAACAAACAGAAGGTGAACCAGAAGGAGGTTCTATGCAGAAAACACAAGGTCTTAGAGTCACCATGTTCATCTGGAGAAAGAACAACAAAGCATAATGAGAGCTTTAGTGAGGTTCTGTTTGAATTTACAAGGTAGTGTTTATGCCAGAACTATAGTTTTAAAAGCAAACTAGGATAATATATTTGTAGGAGTAATTAATTTAGAAAGCAATTTTGACAAAATGGAAGGCAAAACAGTGACTGAACAATCCTATAATAAAAAAAAGTAAGTTTGGGGATTAAACAAATAAGCAGCTCTCTGGCAAGATTGCTAGCAGACAATGCACTACTGAATAAGGTACAGAGCAGAGGTAGCTGAATGCTAAAAAAGGGTTTTCAAATATTTGTTTGAATTTCTAAATGAATTTTCTTTGGTCAGTCTCATTAATTTTTTGTTTGTTTTCCAGAATCTGTTCCACATTCTAAGAGATTAAAATCCATTAATGTTCATTGAAAGCTAGTTTACAACTCACATGCATGAGTACTTACAGAAACAGAACTTCAGATTTGGACATATAAGTATTCCTGAGAGCATGTTTACTTAATCTGGGCAAAGTAACAATATTATTTTATTTATCTGAACAATCACAATGGGACAACAGAGTTCATATTTTGAGTACTAAACACTTCCAAAGAATTATTCATGATCAATACATCTAAATAAATATATAAAAAAATCTCTGAATAACTTAGAGGACATTACAATAATCTATTGAGAGTAGAGGGAGGGGCTACATTTTTCAAAAATTATCAGCATGAATAATTCACTAATCAATGCCATAGAGTTGAAAAAAAATCAAACCAAGGCCAAGAATTTTAACATGATTTGGCTGTATTTGGTCAATGAGAAGATGTTTCATAGCTTTTCTTGCTAGAGTTTGAAGTAGTAGAGGATTGAATAGAAAGAGAGAAAGAGACTATAATGAATGAAGAACAGAAGCATGAGAGAATGCTGATACAACCAAAGAGAGAATGATATACCTACCATTTCTGATGCCATAGTAAGAACTGAACTCTGGCTGCAACAAGAATATATTTTATAGGAGAACAGAAGCCTTGAAACCCCCACAATTTCCTCATTTTCTCTATTTTGAGCACTGGTTCTTGCTAAATACACTAGAAGTAAGCTTTTGATTAAAGGAATACTTTTGATACTGTTGAGGTGATGATAGTGGGCCATTTAGTCCTCAGGTAGTGCAAAGCGAGATGAGATTGCTTGTCACTTATTTGCCATTGAGGGAAAGTTTGGAGCAGATGTAGAGCCAGTGGACCTGGGGGCTCCATCTCTATACCTTTAGGTAGTGAGGGTTGTGCCAGGATCGTGTCAGGGCTTGTCAGAGGTGGGGAAGGGCTGGAGCCATAATGCTTCTGCATCTCCAGCTGGCAAATGGTCTGTTGGAGATTAGAGCCAACTGGCACAGTTTAGAACAGTCCCCAATTTCTTCTAACTTGTACCCCGGGCTGGGGTTAGCCAGAGAGTGGGGGAGCCAGAACGGGCTCCCTGACAGTCCCTTCCCTCTTTCCTCACTAGGCAAAAGAGAAGCTGAACAGAGAAGACAATCTGGCTCATTATTTCTAGCAAGTTCTAGGGCAGACTTCTGGGAATGGAATACTTTAGTCTGGAACATGATCAGCTAAGTGCTTCTTGCATGAAACACACAAGATACCTCAAGCACAATTTCTTGATCCTGCCTCAGATAATTCAGATGTTTGAAATGTATCTGTAGTAAAACTAAAGTAACTGATATAACCTTTTTACAGGCTTTCATGGCTATTAAGGAATTTGTGTGAAAATGTTGTAAAAGGTTATTTTCATTGTAATATAATGTGAAATATTTAATCTCTTTTTAGTAACCTTGGGGAAAATGACAATGAAAAGTTGTCTTATTTTCTTTTTTATGTGTTATTTTGGGGATTGAGAATTGTAAAAACGTATACATAAGACTGACCCCAGAAAATCTCAAGGAAAAGAAACACGATGCGTTATAACAATGGGTTTAAACATTTTACAATGTTACTATAAATCTACACAAGCCCAAATAAAGAGAGGCCAAACAAGCAAGCTAACATAATCATTTTCTTGGGATGGAACATACTAGTAGCACCGCTAATAATTTCTAAAGGAAATGTCTAAAGGAAGAATAGATACAAAGGTTGCCTTTCTAAACTGCTCATATTTTATTGAGAAAAAATAGTTATATAGATACTCATTTTCCTCTATACTCACTAGGGGACTTGTTATAGGACTCCCTACATTTAATCATATGGCTGTTCCAGTTTGATTTCATATTCACCTTTCTCCTCCTTCTTTTGATTCACCAGAACACCAACACATTCAAATACAAGTAACATCACATCTATTAAAAATACCCCAATATCTCAAAAAAATATCTAACAACCCTTCTTTCTCCCACAGTCTTATAAATCGTTTCCATTTCTTCAAATTTAGGGTCTGATTTTCATATGTCATGGATGTAATTTGGGAGTACCATCATGACAACTGCAAAACATACAGGGAACTTATTTGCATATGCCAATGATCATTGATGGAGGTGGGCATTTGAATGTGTAAATATTAATTTACATTCATTGTTCAGTGACTAGATGCTTAACATTTTGAAAGTTATTACCCTTCAGGCTTAATCTTTGATACCTGCTGATAACATAGTCACAGAACAAATTAACATGAAATTCACCAAGCAATTTAGGAGTTGCAACTCCTAACTTTTAGGTGTTTAGCTACCCAGCATACAAAGCTTAGAGAGATTAAGGTGCCTAAGAATGGGATCCACAAAAGTCAGCATGTTAGGTGGGCAGCTGCCTAAAACAGCCAATAGCAGATGCCACGGGAGGGGGGAGGGTGTCCTAAACCCTGCCCAACTCTGGGAATTAGGCATAGGCATCTACCTCCAGTCCAGATTTATATCTCCATTTGGAATCCACGTCTCAGAACTCCTTTCCTGCAGTCAAGTGCTTATGCTGTTTCTTGCTAGAATGGCAGTCTCATAGACTCATAGACTCATAGGTCAGAAGGGACCAATA
>ML675624.1:32087773-32115533 GCA_007922155.1 Mesoclemmys tuberculata | reverse complement strand
CTCACTACTCACCAAAACCAAATCTAAGATGGCATCCCCTCTCGTAGTCCATGTGTTCCTAACTGCACACAAAGTGTACAGGGGAGAAAGGGACAGAGGGATTCCCTTATAAACTTTTATTCTAGTAGTTAGGAAACTCAGACAGGAGACCTCAGTTCAATGTTCCCCTATGCCTGGTGAGGAGAAAAAAACTGAACTTGGGTTTCCCACATCTCAGATTCTCTAACTGTTAGCCTAGGGATCATTGTTTGTCATGGGTCCAATACATATTTAAATATATATACACAATGGAACAACTTCAGCAGGAGAAACTCACATCTGAATATTCTGTACTCCAGTAGTTCCTCCTCCACTGTTCTGTGTGGAGGTAAGTGCTACTGAATTGGACCTTGCAGGAAAAATAGGCAGGGCAATGCCTGATTTTACCTGGTTTAAGGATGCCTCTGGGTCTTCAGCATGAGATAGGCATCCAGGCACCTAGACTAAGGCATTGTATTAAAGTTCAAAAGCAGAAATTAAGGTGCTAAGAGGAAATTTAGGTTATATCTACATTTATGACCATATGTAACATGGGTATAAAAGGTGTAAGCAGGCACTACTTAGGTGAATGCCCCAGAACCCAGAACTCTAGGATATTCACCCTATGTGGTTCTCTACACACCCAAGCAGTGCCTCTCACATCTCCAGTGCTACTTTTAGCAGTGTAATATCCCTCTGCCTCCCTGTCTCCAGAGCCTTTTCCCACTGCCTTTCTCTGTGAATTTAGAAGAAAATGATTCTGCTGAATAAAATAAATTCATATATAATAGTTTTAACTTTGTAGAAAATTGCCCGGTTAGTGCAAATTGTGCCCTGTTATTTAACTAGCTAACTCTTTTCAGCATGCCTGAGTATATTTAAACAAACAACATAGCTTTATATGTTCTTTTTCTAACTTGCAGTTTTACATGTACAATCTTTCATATCACTGGGACCTTTCCATTGCATAAAGAATTCCAAAATAAATTATTTGAAGGCCGCATCTGCATTGTTCCTGTATTTACTCCTCTACATTGAAGTTTTTTGGTCAATTTCTCCCACCATTGGTGCTTATTAAAAACTGGAATATTCACAAACAGAAACATAGTTTAAGATTGAAAACATGTTTCAATGGATTCCATTAACACCTAAAAATCATTACTATTTCCTTTACAAAAATATTTTTAAAAAGTCAGCATTAGAATATCCGGAAATAGCAAATAAAAGGTATTCAACAATAATTTATAGGGAAAAAGTGGATTAAAAACATTTTAATCTGGTATAATTAGAACATTCTTTGATGTTTTCATTAAAAAAAAATCTTTCACAATAGTATAGAGTGATATATTATCAGGTCACCTTGGCGGACTGGCTGGTGAGTCTTGCCCACGTGTTCAGGGTTTAACTGATCACCGTATCTGGGGTCAGAAAGGAATTATCCCCCAGGGCAGATTGGCAGAGGCCCTGAGGCTTTTTGTCTTCCTCTGATATATTCCCTGTACCTTGAAGTCTTTAACAATGATTTGAGGACTTCAATAAGCCAATCATAGGTTAGGGGTCTAGTACAGGAGTACGTCGATGAGGTTCTGTGGCCTGCGTTACGTAGGAAGTCAGACTAGATGATCATATTGGTCCCTTCTTACCTTTAAATCTATGAGTCTATAAGAATAGTTACAAGGAATACAAATTCAAATTATGATAGACATATTCTCCTAAATTATGTCTGTACTAACGAAAAATTCAGTCTTTGCAGTTTGTATAATATAACTGACTTGGAATTAGAGTTAGAAAGAGACAGAATCTTCCAGACTACATTGCATTTCTTTTCTCTCTTTTTTCTCCAAAAGTAAACAGGAAACCCTTGTTCACAAACCTGTCTGATTGGCTGCTGTTGAATATTAGCAATTCCTGTTGAATAATAACTGTGGGATTTGACAGAGTGAAAGTGATATTGACTCAACAGCATGCTTTAAAACCCTGTCAGAGTGATTCTGAAATCCAGCTCTTTTAGTGGATCTGTGTAAAAACCAAATCTGATTAAGAAATGTATTCATTCCTCACATAAAATTATAGAACATTTCCTAGCTGGATTGGGATTTTTATACATCTGCAGAAATGATATTTCTATACTATATTTACCTCCATCTAGGATGAACACTAGGGGCTTCCACATTTTGATTCAAATTCCTTTGCCTTCTAAAAGTGTTGCTTCTGGTAATTGTGTCACACCATCAGATGATCAATATTGCCCACAGTTTCTGAGGCAGGTCTAAAAGGCAAAATACTCCATTTACTTACTTGCAAAATAGCTTACTTGCAAAGATAGCTCTGATTTCACCATATTATTTCTACAAGATTTTTAAGCCTGCAAATTTCTAAATGAAGTACTGTGTTAAGTAATTGTAATAGGAAAATTCCCTTTATGCCTTTGGATACTACAGAGCAGGAATTTAATAGCTTTCATAAATACTGCTATAAGAAGCACTGTCAGCCATTTTAAAAAGGATTTACAATCTTGGGCAACTTCTCAAATGAATTAGGGGATTTTTCTAATATGAAATGCTATGAACAGCTTTAAAAGACATTTATTCCTCTTTTTTATTACTCTTTGCAAAATTCGAACCTTATTGGAAGGACATCATGTTTAGACATAATAGGAACCACTGTATTGTTGAAAATGAAAAAATACATTAATTTAAAAATAGGATTATTAGCCTTAACCCTTTGTCCCTCTTGAGCTCTGAATTAAAGAAAAATGCGTAGATTTGGCGTCAGAAATTTGATGTCATAGCCCAAGAGATAGTCTGGTCTTGACTCTAACTCTACGGCTATCAAAAGTGATACTCACTATAAAATATTATACATTAGTATTTAGAAACCACATAAAATATACAAAATAACTTTAGCATCAGTAAATATGTATTATCACTTCATATCAAACCATAACTGATGACAGTCTGAGAAAGGTTGAGTTTATACTTCGGGTAGGTGTCTTGCAAATGAAAAGCTATTTAAGAGCTAAAATCAATTGGCTATATAATACCATGTTTTCTGATGGGAATGATATAGAAAAGATGACTGGAAGTTGTTTGTTACAGTGGTAAAATGAGATTTTACCCTCTGGTTATTATCAGCCCATACATTCATCATTATAAACTGCTTCATTTTTATTTTATTATATTGATTTACCTTAGCACCCAAGACAGTATTTCCTCCTACAAAATTCAGAAAACATTGATTTACTTAAATTATTCAATGCTTTAGTTTGTGGCCATTATGTCATTTAATACTTTAGACAAATCAATGCAACTTTTTTAAATTGCCATTTTCATTCAGTAGGTTTTGCAGATGTATTTTGCTAGAATCATTAATTTGGTCTAAGATGATGTTTTATAAATAAGTTATTTTAAAACAATGAGAGTGTATATATAGCAAAATACACAAATGCTTATAGATAAAATGAATAATTTAAACTTAGCCTGAGACATACTATGCCGTAGAATGCAGCTTTAGGCTTGTAACAATATCATTCTCACATACCTGAGAGATGTACTATTCTATGTTTGTACAAAGCTTTTCTTTCTTTAACTCTAAATAGTGATCACATCTGAAGACTAAACATGTTTTTAGCAGTGCTTTCCATCCTGTGAAGTTTTAAGGAAAGATATACAAGAAGGGACAATTCTTTAGACCAAATATAGTATTGCAAGATTGTGCGAGTGCTACAGATAGGATTTTGTTCCAGTCTATCCCGTAGCAACACCACCTAAAGTTAGATAACCACCCATGATGAAACAAGACACCTGTACCATGTTCTTCTTGCAGCAGGAGAGGCTTGAGACAACTGAATTAATAGACATTATGGGCCTGTTCTTCCATTCTTTATACACCTTAATCTCCAACAAGACCTGAACCAAAGCCCATTAAAGTCAGTGGAAAAGATCCCACTAATATAATCTTTGGCTCAGGTCCATACACATAATGAAGATTTAAGTGTAGAGATAATTGGGCCTTGCATTTATATATTTTACTATATTTATATCAAAATGGGGAAATTGTTGAGCATTCAGATTTTCTAAATAAAATAATTTCTATGGGTAGGAAGTCTATTATTTGTTCAATGATCTGTTCTTTCTGAAGCAACATAAAACTAGATTTTTTTGGGAGGGAGGGGAGAAGCTTTAAGACCTTCACATCATCCCCCCGTTACTACAAGTTATCAAAGCACAGCAATAAATTTTATTTTTTTAATTTTGCAAGAATAATTCATACTTAATTTCTACACTATACGCACCCTTAGCGATATTCTCTTCTGGGTATAGGACTTTTTAGTAAATGGATTTACACTTTGGAGTTACACTGTAGTAGCATTGTAGGGCTTGTCTACACAGTGTAGCAATGCACATTATGGGGGTGTAATTTCTAAAGCACACTAATTTTTGTGCACTAATTGGTTCACATAAACCCTGCTGGTATTCAATAAAGGTTCCTACTGTGCTTTAACATAATGCACTCTAGGGAAACACACACTGCTATTCTGTGTATACATGCTCTTAGTATTTCAGTTGCAAATGTAATCATCTAACTAATGTCCTAAAGGAGCAGGTTTACTAGCTTAGCTATAAGGGCATACCGCCTGATCAGGTTCACATAATCTCATTTAGTAACAGTGCTAAATCTCTGTAATGTACTGTAATACATGGCTGCAAATGGTCTTTTATCTTATAATTCAGTTCCTAAGAAAACAAAACTCAGGCTAATTTTTGAGCCGCAGGCCCATTCTTTCTGTGTTAATCCATGCAACATAATGAGTGGACCCAGGTCATCTGAATTGGAAACCTTTGTCAGGTTAATGGCAACATAATTCTTTTGCATATTTTATTGTTCTATACTTTTCTTAAACATTAACATTTTATATTATATTAAATGTATATTTTTACAAAGGAATGGAAATGACACAAAACTAAAGTCAGCTATTACTTAAGTGGATGGCAAGCTGCATTGTTCTAAATAGGTGAACTCCTGCTCCCTCTCTCATCTGCTATGGTTCCACTACATAGGTTCTGGGCAGTAAATGAAGAGGGTGCACAGCTGGTAGAAAGTCCAAATTTGGTAGCCTACTCCCCAGCAATAAATGGAAGTATAACCAATGGATCAACAAAGTACCAAATCCACTTCCCACAGACCCCATGTGTTGAGTCATAATTCATGGGCTCTTATAGCTGCCATTAAATATTTAAATGAAAAATATTAATGAAAAAGAAATGACACATGATTCAATTCTGAAGAAATTTCTGATGTGAGAGAACTATGTATCATGGATTTATAATTTCAGATTAATCCTATAGTTTTGATTGAGTTGTTGCTTTGCTGTTATATATCCATGACTATACCATAGAAACTGGTTAAAATGTACTTAAATGTAGTGTGTGCTGTTTGAGAATAGTTCTTTCCATCATCTTTCAAAAACATATCTCCATTACCCTCCTTTATTGCCATCCAGGCAGCCATTGTACAAGAACATTACCAACATGCCATTTTAGTTCATTCCATCCTTCATTTTCACAAATACAGTTACTATTATTATTTAGTTCTCCAAGTGAACTGTCTTTTAGTTCTGCATTCTTGAAGCAAGAATATCATTCATTGAATTAATCTGTAATGAGATTATTTGAGAATAATCTAATTAGAGATTATTGTATTACTAGATAGCCTTACATAAAACAATCTCATTAACAGTGCCTCAAAATGTCACTTTAGATTCATTTTGAAACAGGATTGAGTCATAAATTCATTACATGCTTCTAATCTCCCTTAAACTAAGTTTATCTGTATACTGTGTATTACACATTTATTATTTTTGCTTTTGAAAACTGTAATAGCCTTTTCCAGATGAACTATTACGAATTTAGAGACAAGATGGGTGACAATATCTTTTATTGTACGAGCTTCTGTTGATGAGAGAGAGACAAGCTTTCAAGCTACACAGAGCTCTTCTTCAAGTCTGGGAAGGGTACTAAGAGTGTCACAGATAAATGCATGATTGAACATATATATTTAGCACATATTCTAAAAGGACCATTTAAGGTGAAGTGGCCCATTAGCCATTGGACAAAAAAAGGAAGTTACAGATTGTTTAGTAAATAAGCCATAAATCAAGTGTCTTTATTAAGACCATAATTTTTAGTGTCTAGTAAAGTTATGAATTTAAGCTCATCTTTTGAAAGTGCTGTGCAGGTTTATCTTTGAGGATGAGGACTGATAGGCTAGATATAAGGGATCACTTTGCGAAAAATGTTAGGGATTTTCTGTCTTTTATCATTTTCCTCTGAGAGTTCATTCAATAGTGTAGTGATTGTCTGGTTTCACCCACATAGTTGTTATTGAGGCATTTTAGTGCACTGAATGAAGTTCACCACATGTTGTCACAGGCCGGTGTGGTCCAGGGATTTTGAAAGGTGTGTTGTGAGGGGCATTGATCATTGTAGTAGGGGAGATGTCTGTAGGTCTTGCATCTGTTGTTCTGGCAGGGTCTGGTGTTGCTTTGAGTTGGTGTGTCCTGGTCTGTGGGGAATTTATTTCTGGTGATTAGGTTGGAAAGATTGGGTGGTTGTTTGGCTAGAAGAGAGGGTTCAGAAAAGATTTCTTTCAGGATGGGTTCATCATCGAGTATGGGTTCCAATTCGATGATACCCTGTATGGGTTCCGTTATGCGGTCGTAGGTGACAGTAAAGGGTGTATTGTCAGAGGGGTTTTATTTCTCCACTGAAGCTGGTTCTTTCAGAGTATTTGGATGGCCTTTTCTATGTATTTATCTATGACACTTCTAATATTTTTCCCAGACCTGAAGATGAGCTCTGTGTAGCTCAACAGTTTCTCTCTAATATCCTGGAAATGACACTGCTACAACAAAACTGCATACAATATGAAATTCAAACAAGGGAACTGAAGTAGTGTATAACCATAAGTTTAAACTTTTTAAAATGTTATATTTGATTTATATCTTCAAATGGCTTCAGTATTTGCTATCTATATTCTCTTTTTCTCTTGCTCCCTTCACCCCACTCGTTAATGTAGTAACAAGTAAAAGCACTTCAGAATAATGTTTGCATGCACATAAAAACATTAAGCTTCCTGGCTCATTACTGGGAGCCCTCACTCCTGAAAAGATAATCCAAAGTGAAAGCAGTCAGCCTCAGTTTATAGCAGGAGGAACAGGCATCCATGCCAGCACATGACCATGAAAGGTCTACTATAATCTATAATTAATGACCAGGTACAGATGGTGATGCTAGGTCCAACGGACCTTCCTTCCAGCCTCCAGTAAACCTCCCAAATACTGCCCCAAGAAGCTATGCAGCATGATTAACTACTTACATTATTCCTGAGTGCCTCGAGCCTGCAACAGAACCAAATACTAAGAGCTGTGAAGTACTAGCACCCAACTTTGAGGAAAAGGTCACAAACATTCAGGAAGGCTTCTCAAACAGCATGGATCCATCTATCGTGCATCTATCAACCAACAGCCTACCTTCATTCCCAGACTTCAATACATTCGCTTTTCAGGAAGTAGTGAACACCCGAAAGGCCCCTCAACCAAATACTTGGGAATCACCCCCACCCTTCCTAGCTTGTAAAAGAGTTGTGAGAAGCTGATGCTACTCCTAACTGAAAAGCCAGTGTTTCACACAGAGAAAGAATCTTCCTTTCTTTCTTCAATCACCCCATAATCCAACCAACACTGAAGGAACCCTGGATCTGACAGTTCTAGCCAGCTATTGCCCAGTGTCAAACCTTCTGTCCCTGAGTAAGTTCATAAGGAAGCTAGCCAAAGATCAACTTCAAGCTCATCTAATTGAAGCTAAAATTCTAGATCCAGCACAATATGAATTCAGTCCAGGGCATGAGACAGAAATCACGTTAGTAGCACTAATAGATGATCTCCTCCTGTCAATTCACGAGGGAGACATCCATTCTCATCTTCCTGGATGTCTCTGCAGCATTCACTACTGTTGACTGTGAGATACTGCTGTCCTGCCTGAGAGAGGATCCAGGGGCTCAGAGGAATGTGATAGAAAAGTGTGAGCCCTCCCTGGAGGCATGCACTCAGTAAGTGGTGATGGGTGACTCCACCACTAGACCCCCTCACTAATGTAGTCCCACAAGGATCAGTTCATTTTCCAGTTGTATTCAACATCTATATGTAACACTAGCTGAACATGTCATATGACATGGACTTTAGTGCCAGTAACATACAGATGACACACAGTTCTTCTTATCCTTTACCACATATGACCATACCACTACTTTACCAATATGACCCTGCTCTTGAACAAGACCAGCTCATGAACAAAGAACAGCTGACTTGAGCAACGCATGAGCAAGATGGAGGTGATGTTGATAGATAGAAGAAAGTACTTTGAGGAGTTTTCAGTCACAAAGCTGTCTTTTATTTGAAGGTACACACTGACAATTGGTCAATTTAGTTCATATGTCATGTGTATGTATCCTATGCTAGCCCTGTGACAAAGGGTTCTTATAGACACCGCCAGCCAATGCTCATTGGAATCCTCACAGCATCTGCAAATATAAAATGATTGGGAAGCAGAGGGGTGGGGTGGCTACCAGTGGAGTAATCAGGCTGGAGAAAAGAGCTTCCCAGAGACAACAGTCCAGGAGGGGATAAACTGACTGATCCTGTTGATTACATCGAAATGTGTCCCTGTGGTCTGTCTGAACCACAATAGATTGTGGATGCAGCTGTTCCTTAATGGTGCCCTTTTGGCCTCAAGTATTAGAGGTGTGATTCCTCAGGCACATTCTATCCTCTGGTTTAAGAGATGGGAGACCATAGGCCTTTCTGTCAGAATACTATTTCTGCTTCCACTTCTGATTTTCTTTCATCTTTTGAATGTTCTGAGATCACAGCAAGTTATCAGTAATAGGTAAATCAGATCTTATCCTTCTTCCCATTAACAGCTGAGCCAGAGAAAAGCCA
Source organism: Mesoclemmys tuberculata (assembly GCA_007922155.1). Lineage (NCBI taxonomy): Eukaryota > Metazoa > Chordata > Testudines > Chelidae > Mesoclemmys > Mesoclemmys tuberculata. Next base: position 32,106,517 of record ML675624.1, on the reverse strand, counting down.
TTCTCTAGGGATGTACTAATATTAGTACCATGCAATGTGCAAATTTCTGGATACAGAGAGTAATAATTGGTGACTATTAAGTAATCCTTTGCCAGGTAAATAAGTCAGCGCCTACCTTCACATAAGTCTTTGTGGAACTAGATGTTCTGATTGATCCGCGGCCAATATAGCAACTCTCATACGCGTTCTTTGCACTTCTCAATTCCTAAATGACCCTTGTGAATCTTCTGTAGCATTTCTTTTCAGAGGCTCAGCAGAATTATGACCTTACCACCCTTGAAAATCACCCCACCTATCATGGCTAGTTCATGTCTGCAGTTCCAATGGTCTCTTATAGTTAGAAAGCAACTGCTTATTTCTTCAGACCACCCTTTAATGATCACTTCTTTAAGAATTCCCAACAATTCATCTTTCTCCATCTCCTCTCTTATTTGTTGCAGTCTCCTGTTAGCTATGGGAATTGACCTCACAATCATATCTACATAGGCTTGCACCTCTGTCTCTACTGTCTTCTAGGGTGTCATGGGCACCACTGCTCTGGAAATTGCATCTGCCATGAACATATATTTACCAGGAATGTAGGTCACCAGCAAATTATACTTTTGCAACTTTATCATCATTCTCTGTAGCCTTAAGGCACAGTCATTTAGTGGTTTGCTAAATAATGCAATCAGAGGCTTGTGGTCCGTTTCAACTTCCACCAACTGTCCATATATACACTGAATCTCTCACAGGCAATCAAGAGTCCTAAAAGCTCCATCTCAATCTGTGCATATCTTGTTTCTATGTCAGTCAGTGAGTTGGATACATATGCCACTGGTTGCCAGCAATCCTTATGCTTCTGTAAAATCACTCCACCCAACTCAGACTGTGATGCATCCATTGAAATCTTGAGTTTATCACACCTTTCTACATGGATGAATAGCTGGAGGGACCTGCTTGTGTATCTGGTTTGTATGTTAACCTGCAAGCAACCCAATCCATGGAACAGGTCCTGATATTCCTGAAAGAGTGCCTCATAGCCAGATTCAGTATAATCTTCTGAAAGCACCCTTTTCACCAGATTGAGTTTCTTGCAGGCAGCCAAGCCCAAAATTGGTGTCACCTCCTGTGGCACTACAACGAAAAGGAGCCTGTATATAGTGGTTTTATGATTAATGCTAACAAAGCATCGCCCCTGAAGTGGTATATTTGTTCCAGAATACCCACTTACTTTTATGTTTGTAGATTCCATTTTACACCTTATTTTTAGTTTCTCATAATCTTGTGTCCCGTTTCAGCGGAATGACTGTTCCATTCACTGTCAGAGGCAGCATCCAGACCCCTTCATCAGGCTGTCTTGATCTCAGTACATCTACAAAAAACTCCTCAGTAACTAAATGCACTTGACTTTTTTGCCTTTGGGATCTGCAGCAGTTTGCAAAATAATTAAGTTTCCTACTGTCATGACAGAGTTTCCCATAGGCCAGACACTGTTTGAGGCCATGCTGTGATCCAGTGACCATTGACTTGACTTGCCCAATGACCATCTGGACTCAGTCTTTCCTTTAGCAGGGGTTGGTTCCACATTGTGATTTGAGCCATTCTGGTTATATTCTCCTTTCCTTCGTGCACGTACAACCCCTTCTGATGAATTCAGCTGTTTTACTTCTATTTTTACTGTTTCAGTGGCCCTGCATACTTGGATAGCCTTATTCAAAGTTAACTCCCTCTCCCCATAGCAGTCTCTCTCTTAACACAGTGTCTGTGATGCCACAAATTAGTCTCTCTAATCAGAGACTCTGTCAAGCCACCAAAGTTACAGTTTTTACTGAGTTTCCTCAATTCTGTGATATATTGCTCTATGGTGTCACCTGGTTTTTGCATGCATGTAAAAAATCTATGCCTCTCAAAAGTCACATTCCTTTTTGGCCTTGCAATATTCTTCACATTTAGTGAATATTATATTTAACTTCATGCTTTCATTTTCATCAAATTCAAAGTTATTATAAACATTCAGCGCCTCCTCCCCAGCAACATGTAAAATATAGATGATTTTAGGTTTTCATCTTTGTCCTGTGCCCAATGGTAGACAAATACAACAGAAATCGCTGATTAAACTTTATCCAGTTCTCTGCACATTGCCTGACATTTGCAGACTTGAAGGAGGTTGTAAAACATCCATTCTTAGCATTGTGCTTTTCACTTACTTCCTGAAGGCTGCAAGGCACTCTCTTTTGTTTGACTGTGCTTTCAGGTATCCTCTATGTTTGTCTGTGCTTTCAAATTCACAAGTTTTCCTCCAGTTTTCCTTATAGTTTGCAAATTCATCCACCACTTTTAACACCATGTAATGATCTTGAGGGTTCATTAAGGAATAAACAATTGAATGAGTAAGGAAAAGAACTTCAGTAACACAGACAGGAGTGACTTCCAGGTGTGTATCTGTGAGTAGCCATGTTAGATCTGATGTAGAGCATATCTCCCAATTCACAACACTGTCCCATGTTAGGAAGCATCTCTAAATCACAATCTTGTACAAGCATATTTCTACAGAGAGAGAAAAGAGGAGCAGGAAGATCTGGTGAAAACTGTAGAAGGGGACAAGCAATTTTTCTTTTTTTCGGAAAAGCAATTGTCTGAATAGTCCAAAGCAATCACCAGCTGTAGTTTCTCACTACTTACTGGTTTATATTCTTTTGCTCTGCCCCAGGTTTTTCAGGTAATGGAACAGCACCTTTTTAATTATACTCCATTTCCCCAACATTTTTACTAAATCATATAATGTAATTTTTAAACCTTAAGACATTTGAATTGCTCAAAAAGCTTTCCCTTTCTTTATCAAAGCCCTTACATATCCAAAGGAGCTGATCAATTGTTTCTTCCACCCTACAGAGTGCACATAGTCCATCTTTATGTCTATTTATTTTTAAAAAATTGTTTAAGCCACAATGGCCAGTTAGTACTCTAAACAAAAGCACTTCATTAGTCCTAGACAGGCTTTGAAGTATGTCATAGTCCTCAGTTCTAGCAGGCTTTTTCAGCCCTTAGCTACCTGGCTTTATACAAGCCCCACTTGTTCCTGTCCTGCTGAGCTTCATCCTTTAATTAGTTCTCATTGGTCCCTAGCTCCTCATCCAGGTGCAGATTAGGTGGCTAATTGGTCCACCTAGCTATGTTAGCCTCTTCTGGAGCTAGCGTGGGGTGAACACCCCATTACAAGGACCACCCTGTCAGCAATAGCTCTCTTGTTTACTAAAAGGAGGGCCTCAGCTCAGACACCTCAGCTGACTTTAGCCGAGACAATATCATTCAGTCCAAGAAGCAGTGCCTGAGACAGGCAACTCCTAAACCATTTAGAGTTTTATAGATCAAAGACACCACCTGATTTTCAGGTGGACTTTTTAGCAGGCACTCACTGTAGGTCACAGAACACTGGTGATATGTTCATGGTGAGAAACTGCTGAAGAGGAGAGCTATTCTAATCTGTACCATTCAGTTTCTGAATAGATTTACATATAGCACCAGTAATCCTGATCCATAGATAACAGCAGCAAGTTCCACATGAGAGAGGAAAAATGCTGCAATCTCTTTTCCAGCTAGAAGGCCAATTCCATAACAATCATCTAAAAGCAGCTACGGATCCAGCGCCATTCATTCAAATTGCAAATTCTGAACAATGGCAGACAAACACCCTGTGAAAACAGTTCAGTTGAAATTAAGGGAAATGCTCATATGAATAAGGGTTGCTGGATTGGAACCTAAAATTGTAAAAAGAACTGCCTGCATGTGAATTATAACTGCTTTTCATATTGAAAGGTATTATACATAAAATGCTAAAAATCATTACTGAGGATTACTAGATTTGTTTAAAAACAGTGTTCACCAAATAATTTCCAGAAACATTTTGTAATGAGAATTACCTATATGATTTCAGCATATTACACTGACACTTCACTTCAAAATACCTGCAACATTCCAAATGTTAATTTGAACAGGCTAGTAAACCAAACATGCATTATTTTTAGAGAAAGAAAATGGAGAGTTGCACAAACCTTTTGAAATCTAACTGAGTTTTAACTATAATATTGCTAATGAGCATAGTTACATTAAAGGATTTAGGATAAGATTGCCACAAATCTTACACAGATATGCAAGGGAGTGAGCGGGAGTTGCATCTCCCTGTTTGGCCTGCCCAGATTATGACTCTGATTGTGGAAGGAGAACAGGGACTACTTATCCAATACTGCCTCTTGTGAACAGGAGGCATACAGATTGGGAGGAGCTGTTACTTCCCTAGCCCCACTCACCAGCCAGAATAACTGGCCAGGAATACAGTGGGCAATAAAGCTGCCCCAAAAAATGAGGGAAGGAGGAGAGAAATTCGGACCCTGAGTCAATATTTATTTTCTGGTCTGCTCCTCAGATGGTACAGCTGTGTGCACACAGCCATCCACCTCCTTTATTCAGGGAAGACTATAAGGTTACAATATAAACAGTAGTGAGTATTTTGGTAGTTAACGCACACGCAAGGATGGCCTGGGATTCTTTCCTCTAAAAGTTTGAACAGATAGATGAGGATTTAAATCCTGAGATTCACACTCCCCTTGTTAAGAGTCACATGGATAAAACAAATGTCACTGGCTGGAAAACACAGGCATTTATGTGAGCTTACTGGACTATTACTCGTAGCACATATGCAGGAATCTGTCAAGAGTGAAGTTCACAGGACTCAAGCATAAACCTTTATTATGTAATTTTTACCATCAAGTATAATTGTCTTGAAGAATGGGTAAGACAGTTTGCTTAAGGATTCTGGTTGATATAGTGCTTTGCTACATTCCCTATTTTTACAGCACTGACCTGTGTAGTAATTACAGTAAAAACAATCCAAAATTTCCCTGTGGCCTGTATGAAAAAATTGAGAACCACAATACAAAAACCTTTATATCTACAGAATTTTCCTGCTTATCCAAACTGTCACAAGAAAATCCCTTTGTATTTATTCCTATTACTTTTAATAATTTACACTTCAGAAATATTTGTTTTTATAAATAAAACAAACCACAGGAGTGCACTGAGACTTTAATGCTATAATGTAGTGTGTGCAGCCTAAAGTTTCCTGTTCACTCTTCTCTGCAGAAGTTGGCTCTGTATATTTTACTCTCAGCTGAATGGAAAGGAAGAAAGAAGCTCCTTGGATTAGTCCCTTTAATGAAAAAAAGAAAACTCTATGAAGGCAGAAAAAAACCTCGGGATTTGTCATAGCTTCTTTGATATCCATATAATAAGAGATTTTAGAAACAGAGAAGTCTTACTAGTTCACCTACGCCATAACCTTGTGAGCTCCTTATCTCCTAAAGTGTGTTGTCTTGTGTTTCATGCAACTTTTATTTTGGCTACAGAAATTTGAAAGGATAATATGAATATTAGGGTAGGGCTACATTAAAGAGCTTACAGAGGCACAAGTGCACTAATGCGCGGTTAGTGCATCTGCTGTAAACTCCCGTCGATTTAATTAGTGCACCCCCCACAAAGGGCAGTAGCTATGTTGAAGAGAGAAGCACTACTGTTAACACAGTATTGCCCATACTAGGGCTGAGGTTGGTGTAATTTACGTGGCTTGGGGGAGTGGTTTATTCACATCCAGGAGTGACATAAATCACATCAACCTAAGCTGTATTGTAGCCATAGCCTTAGTTAACACATTCATGAAAAAAACTAAGTGCAATTATTTGTAATACTTTGTTTACGCACACATTTCTTATTTTCCTTCTGGCAATTCCGGTGTGAAATCTCTTTTGATTGTTGTAGAAGACACACTACTTGAGATTAGTTATTATTTTTTGTACACAAAGGAGCAATTACAGCATTTGTACTTAAGTTTCTTCTCTCTTGAAAATTTCTACCGATTTGAGAGAGACTCCCTATATTTCAAATGGGAAATTCTGCTGGAATCAGTCATCTTCTCCAGATGGATTAAAAGTCAACTGCAAGTGTGGCTGCAGATGCTTTGGTATTTCCTTCTCTTTTGCTATGCTGTAATACCATTTGGAGTGTGTTAAAAACATAGGTAGGGTTCTGATCTGCTCATAGTTCCACTGACACAAGTTGCAGAGGGGTTGGGTCAGCCATGATTCTTCATGTCATTTCCCAGGATGCATAAATGATTGCTTGGTCAATTTGTAGAGGATCCACTATGCTTCCCACTCTATTCCCAAACAGTTCTGCTTGTTGGTATAGTTAGGCAGGGTAACAGTCTCCTTTCAAACACAACCAAAGACTGTGTAAGCAGAAAAATTACAGTATTCCTAATGGGATCCTAATCTACATAGAGACACAAGGGTGGGGTGGGGGAAATGAGGAAAAGTTCTTTATGCAACAATACAAGGGCCAGCTGAAATCTCTGCATTTAATAGAAACATATTCAAACTAATTGTTCAAATATTACAGATAGATCAAATTCTGCATACTTCTAGAGAAGTCAGTGGGACAATTCAGGAAATTAAGGCAAGTGGGAATAGACCTACTTTTCATTCATTTCATCCATATTTTGGATGTTATTTCAAATTAATTTTCTGTCTTAGATGGTTTCTCATGTATATATTCACTTTTTCAAAGAATGTTTACGCTCCTGTCTTACATTTGCCAAATTCCCGTATATCAATCCCAGGCATGCACAATTTTCTGTCAGAATATGCAGATGTGCAGGTGCACATGTGCAAGATATCTTGTATGCTAAAAAAAATCCCAGGTTCACCTAGGAGAAAAAAAACAAAACAACAAACCACCAGGGGATCATGTTGGCAAATTAACTATGAGCTTCCTAGTCCCATGCTTTATTTATTTCTCTTTTAAATAGTTTTCACTGGGTTATTTTAATACTTCCTCTGACTAGAAGTGGAATACTATGTTTGGTTTGCCATGGTTTATAATATTGGAAAAAGAATAATGTACATCAGCAGTGGACCCATCTTAAGAAATCAATAAATAGTGGAACCTACCTTGAATAAACCTCATACAGTACATCATCGTTATGGTTCTTTGCCCTGTAAACTTAAAAGGGAGCAGTCTAAACAGAGCTAACAGCAATGTGCCTAAGCCATTAAAACCATTATTTTTGATTTATGTTTTAACATATTTACATGAGAACTAGAGATTGGATTGTTCTGTATAAAGAAATTTAGAATATTTTAGAAAGATGTGTGGTGGTCTGGGAAGAAACTTATGCCTCCTCCTTTCACCTCTGTCTAATGTCTAACTTGTCTTTTTTATATTTCAGTATATTTACTGTTACTTGAGAAAAAGAACTTTAAACATATTTCCTTATGTTCATAAGAGAAGTTAATTTATGAAATCAAACACTGGAATGGTTTTTTTCCCTATAAGAAAATGAATGAAGCTGTAATGCATTTGTGTATTTCTTCTGATAATGGCCTGCCAATATCTTCCCATTGAAGCAAAGATTTATTTGAAGCATTTTCAAATTATTTCCAAAATAAACTTTCTTCTCTCATTCCATTTCTTCAGCACACTTTATAATCACAGTCTGCAGACATCTCAAAGAAATAAGTACTCCAGTGTTTTAACTCCAGAGCTTGAGTGTCAAAAATTAAAAAAACCCACCTTAGAGTAACAGCAATATGGTAGACATAAGCCAATGAAGGCATTTAAACATCAATGTGATTTTCTTATAGTTCTGTGAAATATTTAGGAATGGCTGCAGTCTTATGTACACTAAGTTTACAAGTTCACATATATTTGTGTACTCTGAATTTCCCAAATGATAACACCACGAACAGAAATTTCACCCAGAAATCCATTTGTTCTCACCAGACTTTTAATTAACAGTCACATTTGTGCAAGAATGCTATATTTTGCAAAGTTAGCAACAACTTAAACCACATTATTAAATTATGATAAAAATGCATAATCTCAATGGACCTGTTTAACGTTTCAAGAACTAGTGTGCAATGATACTCCATTCCTCCAGAGTCTGAGGTTGAAATGCCTAAATTTTATGTAATGATGTTATTAAATATTTAATAGTATAATATTTTGAGCACCTTTCCAACATAAATGACATTAAAAATTAACCTGTTTAAACTGTTAAAGGTTATCTGAGCAAATTCCATTAGAATATGCTTTCAAAGCTAATTAAAGATGACACATTATTAGAAGTTGCCTTTTCTGAGAAGACTAAATTAACGTATTGACTAAAAATAAAAAAAATTAAGATCAAATGGAACAGTTAAATACTGTCTGATGTCTTTTATATTGTTGGCTAAGATTATGAAATATCTTTTCGTTAGTAACATGATACTACTGACCCTGTATAATCCTAATCAGAGGATAGGTACAATTCCAGGCAAGTCACTTTGTTAAATCAAAGCAAAGCTTGTAAATAGCTATGAAGTGTATAAAGAGATATTGCCAACTTGAAATAAGCCCCAAAATCAGTCTTTGGAAATATATTTTCCCTCCTAAACACTTATAATAAAATAAATCATTTAAATTATTTGTTTTTGGTAATTTAAAAAAAAAAATTCCCAGTGAAACCATCAGGTTTTTTTCTTTCCCGCAAAAACGCGCCTCCCTTTATGACGTATGTAACCAAACACAAATATTGGAGAGGAATATGCATCTGCCACCTGAGTCCACCATAGACGTCACAGGGCTGCCACTGACAGAGTTCCCTTCCCCGGGACATCAAAATTCTTTATGCAATGGGCTATGATGATGGGGAAGAGCTGCTGCCACTGCAGAAATGTCTTCTTTGGGAGATGCAAACAGCAGCTTTAAGCACCGTTCAGGAATCTCTTCCGTGGCTTCATAGAGTTGGAAATAGTGGGCAGGAGCCCATAAAACTAAGAAGCAACCCCCCAAATCCTCTCTGTTGTATGGAGGAGGAGAAGAAAGGAAGGAATAGAGGCATTCATGTTGGGAACTCCCCATAGGATATAAAAAGCAGATGAAAGTGCTGGTTGGTAGGGGTATCTTTCTGAAGTATTTTAAAGGCATAGACCAGCTTGGTAGCTAAACACCGACACTAGAACAATTTAAAACAAACAAAACAAGAGCTCTCATATTTTTCTCCTCTGCCAGAACTGTGTTCTAATCAGGAGGAGGGTGAGTGAGATAGAGTTGGTTACTGATTTTGAGTATAGCCCCAAACAACATAAGGCAGTTGACAGGAAGCCCTAAATTACACCACTGGAGTATGGTGCTCAGCTTCACCACACCCCTTCCCATCAAGTGAGCTAGGAAACAGCAAGAGCACAGATGCCCCAGCCGGGAGTTCCTCTGTGCTGAGGGATTTCTTTGCTAGTGATTTGTGTCTGTATGATGGCTCTTCAATACCACCTGAGAAAGCCCACATTCATCTTTTAAACTATTTCACTTCAATAAAACAATCTTATAGATGTAGTGATATATATGCATTTAATCAATAGCTGTAGTTAGAGGTTTAGGGGTTGACAGTGCATTTGGGTTACACAGCAATGTGATGTTACCATGCTAGTGCACATAAGTAGCAAGTACCAGGATATACCCAAAAGCTGTCTTAATTTATACAGGAAAAGCATATGAGAACAACACTGTAGAAAGAAAAATCCAATTTGAAAACTAATTTCACTGTGAACTTTCCATGCCTCTTTTTCCTCATACCGTCTTCCCATCTGCCAGTGTGGTTCTCTCTCTCCATTTCACCACATTTCTCTCAAATGCCTTGTCTTATTCATTTCAAACTTTCCAGAAAAATTCTATCTTTCCATAAGTAAATTTTCAGGTGGACAGTTTAACTCCAGTGAAATTGAGAGAGGGCCATGCAGTCAAAAATCAGCCTTCTAATTGGATTCAGACAAAGTAGTATTATGAATAGACTAGTCTGGTCTCTCCATAATTCTGTTTTAATAGTCATTTGATCTAATTATCTACTGTTTTAGAACCTGATCCATCAAATATTACCCATCATAGCACCGCACTCAAGAGTAATTGTTTCCAGGACTAGGCTTTTATGTAGCACAAGAAACATTGCCCTATCCCTGTCTATATTTTTCTTACAATTGTTAATATTTTTTCCTCCATTTCTGATACCAGCGTATTCACAAATAAGATTTTAAATATATTTCTTGTAAGTCATTCTCCATCATCAAATCTGGCCTTTCTAATCTTTTTAAATAGAAAAGCCTTGCATTGCCCTATATTAACATTTACCTAGGAGCTGCATTCTAGGCTGGTGAAAATATGAACTCTTTTATTAAGTAAACTCTTTTGTGTTTGTAACCATGTTACATTAATAATTTATTAGAAAACATGTCAAGTCTAAGTCCACCAGAAACATAATAAGCTTCACGTCAGGGATCAGTGAAGGTCTAGCCTAAGGGAAAGCCTGATTCTTTGAACAAGACAGCAGACCTATTGATTCCATGTTCAAGACTCCAAAACTTCTATTGCAGTATGATGTTAAAACATTGTGTGAGGCTCAACATTGATATGGAACACACAACTTCAAATTAATCAGAGGAGCAAGGAAAGAAAATACTGTGCTTTAATTACACCATCAGTGACATGGATGTGACGACGATTCACTTCAGCGGGAGTAACACACATAAAAAAGGTAGGATGATCGATGGTTTAAATTCTGCATGACATCTTTTCTTTTGAAATAGTTGTGTGGACCCTGGCTAAAATAGAACTTATTTTTTGCTATTCATTGATACAAAAAGAGCACACAAAATAAATTTACTGTGTGTTTTGCAATCATTTGCCAATCTTACAAAAATTATAATATTTGAAAACATAAATAACATTTATTTATTATTGGAGGGTCTTAAAGGCTTAGTGGTGGATACGCTATCATGTCCCCTCTGATCTGATTCCTTTTCTTTGTGGAAAGAATGGATGGGAACAGGACGGAGTGGAGTGTTTCAGCTCTAATGAACTCACTTAACTGGATGACTCTTCTCTCACTTTGTGGGCTGTACTAGTCAGTTGAAAGGCCATAGAAGACAAATCTGAACTCAAGAGAATAATAAAAGAATGTTCAATAAACAGTATGGAATTATAGAGCATTTAGCTTGCCAGACAAACTTGATTACTTTGTTTCATATATTCTAACATTAAGAGGTGAAGGGGGAACATCAAGTAAGTAATATGTTTAGATTTTCGAAAAGCATTTGTAGGATTGGTCAGGCCTTTGTTGAGTTTCTACTGTGGCAATAAGGGTAGTGAGGCATGTCTTTCTGATTTTAGACCAAACAAACATTCTATTAAATCTAAACTGAACTGAGAATTAGCTGGATTTGGGACACCCAAAAATGAAGGCCCCTTGAATGTGTTGTCCTATGGGGATTTACCTCATAATTGCCAGGTATGTAATATAGAGATATTAGAAATGCTGTAACCTTCCTGAAGATTCAAAGGAATGGCACAATCACAGATGATTCTTCTTCCCTCTCCCCCAGTACTTTAAGAAAAGAATTAATTAAGAAAAAAAAATACAGCACTTGGACAACTTTTTATAGTCTTGAAGGTGCTACCAGAAACATCTAGAGAAAAATGTAAATAAAACATATGCAATGAATGAAAAATAGAAATCAGCAACAACATAACATATTCTCCATCCATTTGTGTAATAGTTTCAGAAACTATTTGAAGTGCAAACGTGCAACCAAAGCTTAGAACAAGAAAAAATTGACGAACACTAATAAGCCCCCATTCAATTTATGCAAATGCTAGAGGATGTTTATTTGCTTTTTGAATGCCACTTACATGATTAATCACGCCAACATTCTCTTCTTATTTTAATCCTGTATCTATGAAATCATTGGTGGATTTTGAAGGATAATTCCCAGTTGTAAATAGCCAGAGTGCTATCTTCTTTTAGGTAAATTCTCCCTAACATAATCCACCCTATATAAAAATTTTAAATAGGCACACAAAATTTAAAAAAATATCAGTTAACAAATGCTCTTTTCAGGTAGTCATAGCTTCAAAGGCAAGAAGAGACTGTTGCGATCTTCTAATCTAACCTCCAGTATAACACGGGACATAGAAAGTCCCCAAAATTATTTCTAGAGCATAATTTTAATATGTGCTTTTTCAAATTGTATAGTGTTAACTTATAACTTGCTATGTTAAATCTGCTATGATAAAAATATGACACATAGCTATAGCATCATGACATAATCAGATATTGCCTACTAGAATGTGGTGATACACACCAGCGCTTTCAAGACTAATTACTCCTCCTCTCTTGTTGGGATTCAGTACTGCCAAGCACTTCTGTAACAATCATTCAGATCTATTTTATAGATGCAGATACCATAGTTAGCATTACAGGCAGTAAATTACTCAGTCTACTATCAGGTTGACTAATGGATGTTCCGCTAAACCATCTGGCATGTCTCTACTAAAAAGGACCCTTGTTTTTTCAGATGGAAAAAGCCTTTCAGAAAGTCTATCCATCATAGCAGAGCTCACTGAATCGCTAGGCTCCTAACTATTCAATCACCACACTTCTCATATGCTTTGTATTTGTTGCCCCTGAACCTTCCCAGTAACTATCAGCTTCTTTAGTTCTTGCAAATCCTTTTTTGCCTATGATTATCTGATGGAAATTGTTGAAAGAAACGAAAATGCACTAGCACAGCCAAGTATTTTTACGTTTTTTTGGGTTTTTTTTTTAAATTGTGAACCAAGTATGCAGTCTGATGTGGACAGATGTCAGAGAACTTCAATTAAATTAATTGTCTTTTTCTATTTGTAAATAGTTTGCAAGAGTTGAATCAAATGTAGCCCTAAAACATGAGTGCTGGGATGCAGACTGAAGAAGTTCAACTATTTGGGTAAACCTGTATTTAATTTTTTAAAATGTTTGTTACAAAGTCACTAAGCAGTTTATTAATTATATATTAAATTCATTAATGAATTTTCCTTGTTTGGTTGGTTAGAAATAATTACACAAACATGGTTTTAAATGAGCAAATGAGCAATAAATAAAAGTCTCCCTCTTGTGTATAGAAAATGTATACCCCATATCTTTAAAAGGTGTCTATCTTTATGTAGTTCTCATTTTGCTCCACTTTATGAATGCTAGCTCTGCCATAACAGTATCTCTGTCTTTGAAATTGAAGTAAAAGGATTTCAGAAGAGGGGAGGATTGGGGGAAGTACAGTAAGAAAAGGGAGGGAGAGAGAATCTAGCGGTCTCTAGACACAGATTTAAAGGTGTGATGATAGAACATGTTGACTAACATTCTGATGTATTTGAGATGTCTAGTGTAGACAAAGCAGTGCATAATTTAATACATATTAAGATGTCAAATTAAAGGTTTGACTCCTCCCTAAGCTTTAGCATATCTTAATATATGTTAAAGGCAGTATGCCTTGTCTACATTACACTTTTCAAACCAACCTTTTATTAGTCTATATGAGACTTATCTCCTTTTTTTTTCCTCTTCAGAACAGCAAGAGGGAGTCCTCCAGTTGCTGAGGCTTTATGTTTCTGGGCTTCTGGCCTGAAATATGCTGAAAGGGCATAGGGATGTCAGCAGTTGGGATTTTAATTTTGGAGTCCCTCCACCTTTAAAATTGAGGTTTTTTTATATCCCGATCCAAAGATACAACCCCTAAAAAATACATTGAGACAATGGTGACAAATGGTTCTGATTCTTATTCATTTGTATTTCAAACAGAGAGAATCACAACTCGGGATAATTTTGTTTTTCCAAAATTTTAATCAATGGTATTTCAGACCCAGGATGGATTTATCCAAATACCCAAAATTCAGGGAAGAGGTTCCAGGTAACTAGTTTCAAATTTAGCTTAATTTCATTTTTAATATATCTTATCTGAGTCTGTTTCTACAGTTACATAATTAGCCTCCCATGCACACTGCAAGTACCAAATATCAAATGAATTTTAATGGCCTTACATTACTTTAATGAATAATAATTCCAACAACAGGCTGTGTTTTTCAGTCATCAAAGTGGTCTGCAGTTAGGGAGCACAATCATTAATAATCTGTGAAGATCTCCAACACCCAGACTGCATCTTTGGTCATAAATATCAAATCATCGTGTCCCCTAACTTCAGATGCAGAACTTACTTTGTCAGCCATTCCCATGTTATCTTTAGTCTTGCATATTGACTCCATTTTGGATTACTTGTGAAAAGTAATGGGAGGTTCCAGCCAGACCAGATGATAGCTGTCTGCTCCTTCAAGTTGACTAGGCTGGCAAGGACATATTACACCTGCGTTATGTTCTGGGCATTAGCTATTAATTGATGACATAAGGGTTCAGATATCATGGTAATCATAGTAGAGCCTGTAAGGATGGAGAGATATTAGCTAAATTTTAAGATGCTTATTGCTATCTACAAAGCCCTTTCGTTTATGGCCTAGGTCCAACCTACTTAAAAGACCGTCATCCAACTCTGACCCACCATATGATCTATGTTCATCCAGAATGAAAGAAATGACTGTCTCAAGGGTGAGGCGTAAATATGGTAGAGAGTAGAAACAGCACATAAGGGTTGCCTCTACCTGACAACATTAGAAAGATATGCAAGACATATTTCTTTGACCAAGCTTTGAATGAAAGTGAAATCTTGGGCAGTCAGACATGCTCTTCAGGGCAAGGTTTATGTCTTGTGTTTAGTATATTTTACTGGGTGTAAAACTGTGTACTGTTATGGCACTGTACTGTTATAAATAACAATGCATGAAAGTGTGGGTCATTGTACACAGTAAGGACCATTAAACATTGGACATTTACCACTAACCATAAAATTTATTGCAGTTTGAGTTATTCCCATTCTAAATATATGGAATACCACAAATACCGCTATAAAAGGAAATAGATAGATAAAAATCCATTAAAGAACACCCACTAACCAGTCATTACACTGCCATGTGTTATAATACCAAATTGTTATAGCATTATGTTTTCAGTGGAATAGATTTTCCCCTAAAGCATTCTCACATTATGCCACCAAAATCCGTTGTTCTGGCAATGCCGACAAGACTTGGGCACTAATCCAAGTCTACTCTTACTGAATCAAAAAGAAACCCCACAACATTTTGTTCGTGTATGCATGAATACGTTTGTTACAGATACTTTAAAATTTTATTATCAAATAGTAGTAGGCTTTACCTATTGATGAAATACAGCTGTCTCACTTTGTACCCATAATCATAACCATTGCATGTAAGCAATGTTAAGATGCTTTTGGAATGTTTATCTTGTTCTTTTTCTTCAGTTACCAGACCGGGGTTCTGCAGGATTTATTTGTACTCAGATTAAGCAATACTTGTGGTGTCCCAGAGGCCTCATTGTGGTAGCTGTTGGCCAAAACTGACTTTTTAAAGGGTTGTTGTGAATGGTAAGACTATGAGCTAATGGAGATGCTGAATTTATTCAGTAAAGCACTCATCTGGACCCTATTGCTTCATTTTCTTTTCCTATTTTTCATAGATTGATTGGAATTTTAATTTTTTATTGATGAACATTAATGTGATATTTTCTATTGGAAAGACAAAATAACTTTCAAATATGTTGAGTGTGGTCCTTTCCTGGTAGGAACCCTATTTTCAATAATTAATTACTTGATGGCAATAGATGTTGAGAGACTGATGCACAATAGGATTTCACGCAATGGCTTGTGAATTTTATTTCTCTCTCTTTACAATACGCCTCTATCACAGATTCTTCTCTTGAAATGCGCTGACCACTTAACAAAACAGAAGCTGCACCATATTCTATGACTAAAGTAACATTTTCATTTGAAAGTACAGCACTTAATTATTCCTTTCCTGCTTTTAATTTGATCCTGGGGTTATATTGCCAGGGAAAATTGAGGCTCCAGCAATACTTTTTTTTTTTTTTAAAACCTATTGTTACTAGACAAGATGCTGTATAGTACTACTTTAATACAATTATAATTAAAGTAAGTTCTTGCTTTACATAAATGTAGTGACACAGTATAGATTATAACAAGCTCTCTGTTAGTAATCAGTATTTTAGGGCCACCACTCCAGCAAGAGACTGGCATTTCGAACAGTCTCAGAGAGGAAGCATTGCAATGATTAATTTTATGCTGGATATCCTGGACAGGGCCAATAAGCAGCTACAATACCAAAGGGGACAGGATTCATGGCAAGTGCATAGGCACAGACAGGCAGCAAAGCACAAGAAGAGACTTGCGACACATGAGGAGAGACTTGCAGCACAGTTTTGGAGCAGGAACGTCATTTGAGGGAGGAAGCTAGAATGCAGCAGACAGGCCTCTCTGAGAGGTTGCTTGCACTAATGGACACAAGATTCACACCATGTTCTAAGTCTCCTCCAGGGTACCATGTCCTTTCAGATGAGGAACGTACTGGACAGTACCATATTTGTGTGGCCTATGCAACTGGGACTAAGTGCTAGTTGGAGAGAGCAAGTTACGTCCAGCAGTCCTCCAGCCCCCTGGAACAATGTTGAGGGCATGCTAAATCTTTTTAGAAAGGGAAAAGAGAATTGGAGTGGAGGGGACGTGGGGAGAAGTTGCATGCAAAAGTAGGGAATTTAGTTGCACTGTTCGATGTTTGTGTTTTGCACTTTATTTTATTAGTGGTTTTGGTGTTAGTTTATTAATGGTGTTTTAATGAAAGATGGCCTGCCTGACAATGCTTTAATATTGTTTTTTTGTGGTACAGCAGTGTTCACAAATAAAGGCCTTTATTTTATTAAGAACATTTATTATCATTGCATCATAAAATATGAATATTTCAAAGAATAAAGATAAAGACAAGACAAGGCACAACTGCCATAATGAAAATCCACAATTCTTGTAATACAAAAAACCACCACCACTGTATAAGCAATCATCTCACCCACAGAGATTAAACTATTTTTGTACTTGTGCTCTTGGAGGAGGTCAACCTATAGGCACATAAGTTCCATCAATGGCTTGGAAAACCAGTTTGGAAACCACGTTGTATCAAAACTAGTTATTATTTTGGGATACTATTTATGTCCATCATCTTTGGCTAAATTATAGACTTGATTGCCACAGAAACTTGTGCCACCACTTTAGCATAACGGCCTTTCCAACATCAGACTGGTCAGCAATGGACCTGTCAAAGTCTGGAGATAGTCAGCTTCCAGATGGTTACAGAAACCCTCTTCTGCACCAGCATGGCAGTCCCCATGAATGTGTCATAATGCTGGAGGGCAAGGTGTGTGAGCTGATCACAAAGCATCCGAAATGTAGCTTTCTTCATGCCAAAGTTCTGGAAACACGGGTGGAAATCTCACATCCTAATGGTGATGTGATTGTGACCCGTCCATGCCTAAGGTAGCCACCTGAAAATGCCAAGATCAGAGCAGGCTTCAAAAGGAGAGCAGATTCTCCCAGCACTGGTGGGTGGTACTAAAGTCAGACTTCCAAACCAGCCACAAACAATGCTTCTGATTCCCCCACACTGGTTACCAAGAAACTAAAATAAAATATATACAGCCTCCTTTACTGTATTTCAATTTCTGGCTCCCAATCAGCCACTAGGTCCAGTAAAGAAAAAATTTTATTAAAACTCTATGCTTTTTGTCAAAAAGGTTCTCCTGACCCCAAAGGGTCAGTCACAGTACCACATCAATATAGGTTTTAATCTTACCCAAAATACCACACTGCCAGCCAATCCTTTAGTAACTAAAACTAAAAGGTTTATTGTAAGAGGAAAAAAAAAACCCTAAGAGAAATGTTAAATTATTAAAGCAGTCAGATACAAACAAATGATTTAAAAGTCCATATATATCAGGTTTCCAGTAGAATTGTGGAATTTGCAGGCTTGTTTAGCCCCTCTGCTGTACATCCAGTACCTGGATGGGTCTCGGTCCTTTTGTTTCACAGCTTCAGTTCAGTTGTAGATCAGTTGATCCAGAGATAAATGAAGGGTGAAGACTGAAGACTAAAGACTGACTGAAGACAAAATGGATGTGGTGATACTGCTTTTTATGTCCCTGGGCCGTGGTGATGCTGCTTGTGGAAATTGACAGAAATAAGATGGAGTTCAGGATCACATGAGTAAGTCCTGGTTACTCATAAAGGGGTAGCCCCTGAGTTTTAACCGTGAGCTTATTGTACTTTTGTGTTCCCTTAATGGACCATCAAGCAGCTAGGGCTGCAGCCATCCTGTCACCCAGAAACACAGTTTTGGTGAAAACTGAAACAAAAAATATATTGAGCAGTTCTGTCATTTCCACATTTTCTGAGATTGTTTTTCCCCCCTCACTGAGTAACAGGCCTACCCTGTGCTTGGTCTACCTCTTCCTTCTAATGTAGAATGGAAGAGAGAGGACAATGGTAACAGTGATATTACGTGTGATGACAAAGTCGTTTTGTGCACACATCAGGTCATGCAAAGGATTTTTGGTTCATTTGCTTGCTTTTTTAAACAAGATACAGTAGAAACAAAATAGTTATCAGTGGTCCCTTTATGCCATAACTTTTATTTCTGGTCTGTGTTAGTTTTCAAACTCAGTTATAACAAAAAAAGAAAAAAATCTGCAAAGATAGCATCAATAATCTATATAGTCTGTGTTGTTCCTTATTATGGAAAGCAGAAAAGCTAACGGAATGTGAAATATTTCAGTACTATGGACAGAGAGTCCTTTCCCCATTGGATGTAAAAGATGACTATAGTTTAGACTGAATCAGGATTGAGGACTATTTGCATATTTAGGTGCTCTACGGATGAGAATTTTTAAATAAATGCAATTTA
>ML675624.1:32023837-32087373 GCA_007922155.1 Mesoclemmys tuberculata | reverse complement strand
TCAAACCACAGAATGCTAGCCTCCTGAAAAGCTGCTGAATGCCCTTCACGACCATTGACTTAAATAGAGGCTCTCATTGATGCTGCTGCTATGTAAGAGGGACTGTTTAGAGTGATTTTAATGTTTCTTTAGGAAATTATACCTCCCTCCTATGAAGAACTTGCATGATTAAATTTTAAAATTCTGTATTTGCAACATTTATCTTTATTGTGTTCTTGGCCATCTATATTCCCATGAGTGTGTAATGAATAGGAAGGGCTGGCTTTGTAAGTCACAAAAAATTGCCTCAACAGTTTGTATCTCAGTGCCGCTATTTCAGATACCTTAAAAACCTCACAACCTCTGATGTTGAATCCACTGCACTGGCTCAGGTGAGAAAGAGAGAGAAAACCTTTTTGCATCTTAATATGGTAAAATGAATAAAAATCAATTTTTATTTCCACAATATGTAATTATTGGTTCAGAAGGTCACTTAATACTAGAAGCTGCTTTCTAGTAGTGGAGTCTTGAAGGAGTATTAAAAGGAGCATGGACTGTGGTGTCACATCACTATTCTGATAGTCTGTATGAGGGAATACAGAGAGGAACTCATGCCTATATAAAAGTCTCCATCTAATTTCCATTCTGAATAGATTTGTTCATGGTATTTTTTTCTGCGTAGTATATACATCTGTGTGTGGTGTTGAAGGAAACACTACCCTGTACAGAGGAGCAGCTATTCACGAACAGCTCATTCTAATGAGCATATTACCCTTGTAATTCTGATAAGGTCAGTGAGAGCGTGAGCTACGTACTGTACATGCAAATTAAACCATCCCATGGGTGAATGTAGTTAGCCAACTATCCTTTCTATTCCATTTCAAGGTTCTGATCCATACATTAGCATTCTTACTCTTTTGTGTTTGTTTTTCCCTTTTCATTTATTTTTTAGTCCTTTCTTGCTTGCAGAAACTTCCATGTTTCCTGCTGCAAAATAAAAAAGGATTTGTGTTAGCAAATAGTTTGATGTTAAATGCAGAAGAGAATGGTTATGGAGACCTTTTGAGGAAGCCAAATAAAAGTCAATGTATGAATGTGATGCTAAGTGTGGTGCAGAGGCAGAGATTTATATTTTTTTAAATGGACCCACTGACTTCTGAAGAGACAAAGATAAGGGTTTTCTCTTCAAACATCATGAACAGGTAGTGCCTGATTCTCTTGCCCCTTTGTAAGACTTCTGGTTCTCTTCTTCTTCCTGCTTGTGAGGGAACCTGGAGACCTCAGTGTGGCTCAAAAACTTCTCTTTCTTACCAAGAAAGTTGGTCCAATAAAAGAAATTACCTCACCCAGCTGGTCTCTCTAACATCCTGGGATTGGCCAGCACCTAACTACACTGTAGGTAACAAAGCTCCTAGCCAGAGAGAAGAGATACCTTTAGGTCTCCCTGATGTTCAGTTAGATGTGAAATAGCCTGTCTCATATGTTAGAGATTGAAACTATTTGTCAGACATACAGGAGGCATGGCTTTTTATTTAAGTGGTCAAACATACAATGCATCATTTTTCTGAGGTTCTAGTTCTAGGTTTCTAAAAAAAAAAAAATTTTCTTCAATTCACTGGTGGACAGAACATTCTAAATTGTTTTTCAGTTTTAATTAATATTTGTCAAAGGGCATGCCTGCCACGTAGCACCCTGTAGCCTATAGAAATAAGGTTTGCTTATGATTATATAGGAATGTGAGTAAGCCCAGAAATCAATTCCCCAAAGAGGCTTGACAATAGTCAAGTGGGATCTAGTAAAACATGTGTAAAGTGAAGGGAGATAATTAAGAGGCAGGTTCGAGATAAGTTAGGGCATAACCCCAGGTCATGTTGCAAACATGTTTTGGTCTTAACTGGTTTTTTCAAGTGCTTTAGATAAAAAGCAAATGTTTTGGAAAATGCTATCTATATTGATAGTATTGGGATGACATTCACAAAGATGGCATTTAAAGAGGAGCATCATGTTAAATAGACAGTGAGAACGCAGAAAATATTTAGATATGGTTAAAAGGTGGATTTAATGTTAAATAAGGTACATTATGATAATTCATAATAAAAAGGGTAGCAAGCTAGTTTAGATAAATATTCCTCACCCCCATCAAGATGCTGTTAGAGAAAGGACTATACTGAGTTTTATTATTTAGGGACTAGTCATCCCTCAGTGCATCATTTCATCTTAGAATACAGTGCATGGTTATGGTGTAATGCCTGTTTACTTAACTATTTTATGTTAAATAAAGTTTTTTAATTTGATCACTCATGTCATTCACAGTCCTCCACTAAATTAACTTATCTGTAACTGCCCTAGGGGCCCCAACTTTAAAGAATTCTGTTTGGCTTTATTCCTTATTTTAAAATTACTACTTACAAACATATACAACTCCCTCCTGGCCAAGCATAGGCAGCAGCACACTGCCTCAGTTTCCCCTTCTCACAAAGCCCTTTAAAAAATCCACACAAGCCACATAGTTAAAACATTCCCCCTTCTAGGATGTCCCACACAAAGTCTTTAAAAAAAAAAAACAAACCCTCAAGCTTATGAAGTCTTCATCCCTCTTTCAGTTAAGTCTGTTTCCTCCTCCTTGGCGGGTTTTCTTCCTGCTTCCCCAGCCCCTCTTACCTTGAGGCTGACTTTTCTCACTGTTGTCGCCTCCCTGCTGATTCCAGAACCTTCTTACTTCCTGCAGGCATTTGCCAACAATCATCTGCAACTGTCTGGAATTAGAAGGCCAAAATGCCTTCCTTTAAGCCTTATTGAGCAACAGGTAATCAATCCAGGTGCACTGAATCCACCATCTTTTAAATGGCCCAGACAGCTTATGGCATTCTCCTACTTAGTTCTTTTATTCATTCCTCAGACCCATTCCAATGTATACTGAGGTAATAGAAACAGCCATTCAGTTTTGAAAATTTTGGCACACTTCTGTAGATTGGATGTTCATGTGAATCAAATCATTTAATGTGGTCTATGTGTTTAATGTGAATGCAAACTGCAGTGTCCTGGCTTTTTCTAATCAGCATTAGAGATGTGCCAAAACTGTCAACAGCTCCTGAGCAATATGAATGCTATAGTTCTTCACACCCTTTTGAGTGCATATCAATCATTTGAAAATAACATTTTTTTCAGAATGAGCTGTCACTATCAATTTGAATAGTGGCTGTTCAACTGGAATTTATCCAATTTTCTAGCAAGCCATTTGGTTCATTATATCATGAACCAAAATGACTTGCAAAAACAGATTCTTTTCACTCTGTTTGCAAGACAGACATATATGAATAAGAGTTTTAGGCTTGCATTGCCCAGTTAAGATATTTAACATTCAACTTAACAGCCAAAAGAAGTTTATTTATTAAAAAAGGGAATCCTGACACTTTATCCTAATAGACTACAGTATAAAATAAAACCGTTCTAATACCCTTTTTTGGTGTAATATTTTGAGTGCTGTAATCTATTGACACTGTGTGTTACAGCCAGTCTCTCTGAATTGAATGTTTTGATATTCCAGACCAATAAGGAATAATCTGCATAATCTTAATAATAAATCGGGCATAAAAAAGTTAGTATTCAAAAGTAAAGTTCAAATGAATAGCTTTCCCCGTAAAATAATAATATAGCTTGTCACAATATCGTTGGTCGATTAAAAATAATTATCTCATCAGCCTTGTCTTTCTAATATAGCTTGGTGAACTTAGATATTTCTAAACAGACATTTAAATAAATTGAGTTATCTTATAATCATCTTCTTTGTAAATAGGAGGTTTTTTCTACCATCTTTTCATCGCAGATGCTATTTTACTTTCTGGTATATTCCGTTCCAACATTTGATGATTGTTATTGCTTCAAGACTTTCAGAAAAAAGTGGTACTGGTATATTTTTGCTCACTATTGAAGTGTGCTAACAAAGACCACTTGTTACCTCCTATCAAGAACACTCCCTTTTCTGAACTGCACTGCACCTCAGAAAGCAATGGGATGACAAATAAATAAAAATATATCCCCAAGAAACATATTGCCATATAAATCTCTCTCAGGATCTCCCAAGAGGATTCTAACTCAGGTTCTTCTATTGTTTTCTGTTCCATTCTTCCATAGCCACACTTGACATTTCATCTGTAGACTACATTGGATATTCTGAAGTATCTTTAGCCAAATAGTTCTTTTGTTTCAATTTCATGGTTTCATTAATAAGGACCAGATTGGGGCCCAACTGGGAGCAGAGGAGTGGTGAGATCTTTTCCTACCACCTGCATGGCTTTCCAGTATCTAGGCTCCAGGTTCCTGATCCAAAGCCTATTGAAGTCAATGGAAAAGTTCCATTTGCTTCAGTGGGCTTTGGCCTGGCCTGAGATATAAGGGGACAGCAGGGATTATGAACATGACACTTTCATTTGTCTCCTTATAGAGGCGTGGAAATAGGCAGAAAAAGAGAGCACAGTTGATGGGCTTTGGCTCTGTCTCTACAACAGACCAGCCTATACAGCTGAGATAGTCCTGGGAAAATGGAAACTTAATTGGCTTCTGGTCAGGGGATGTAGGAAAATGGGACACCTGAAGGCAGAACTGCATTCCCGCTATTAGATCTGACTTGTATATCATCCATTATTGATTCAGTGTTACATCTAGATAGTGTAATAGTTGATTTGAAATCTAGGAACCCGTATGAAAATTATTACTGTCAAGAGAGCACAACAAGTAATAGGAAACAATTTAGTCAAATAAAAGAAATACAGTCTGTGCTTCTGCGTCAAATGAAAATTCCTGTAACTGCTTTTAAGACAGCATTGAGTCTTGTGCTGCTGTAAGCATCGTCTAAAACAGTTGAATGGCTACGTGAATAATCTACAACAGTCAAATGGCTTGTTTGCCAAAGTATCTGAATTTAAAAACATATTGTGAAATTCATGGAAATGTAGATATTGAATATAAATATGATAGACATTCAAAATAAAACTAAAAATAATATTGTGTTGACTAACACATTGTAGCTATTTAATTCTGATTTGGGATGAAATTCTAAACTGCAGAGGTGCTACACGAGTGCTGCTATCATTAGCACTCTAATGCTAGTGGTAGTAGCACTCTCATAGTAATGAGATGCAGTAGCCAACCTGTCAGCTCAGTTAAGGATTGCTCGATGCAGGAAGAAAAAGTTTCATACAGTTTAAGGCCAGATGGGACTATTTGATCATCTAGGCTGATCTCCACATTCCACCCAGTTACTGCTGAATGAACCCAATAGCTCAAGTATTTCAGTCACAAGAAGATTAAACTGTAGTCCCACAGAACAGAAGAGACATAGCTGCCATCAGTGCCCAAGGCCCCGGCAATAGCAGAGAATTGATTAGGAGTGACATGCCCAGATGATCCTAGCAGGTGATCCGTGCCCCACACTGCAGAGGTAGGCAAAGCAAAAACAAAGTCTATGCCAAAGTAGCCTGGGCACAGATCTACTTTCTGACCCCAAATCTGGCAATTAGTATGTCCCTGAGCTTATGAGTGAGACACACCAGTCAGGTACCTAAGAAAATGGACACCCTATTTAGTGTCTTGTCTCCATCTATGACCAAATGCTAATGTTTCATAAGAAAATGAAATAAATCCCTCAAAATACATCTGGCCAATTGTGCATTGGGGGGAAAATCCTTCCTGACCTCTCAAGATGGTTTACTGAAGTTCTGAAGCATGACACTGGATTATCCTCATTATCTTAATGAAGAACTGCAAGTGTTATGAGTGTGTTGAGGCAACAAAAAGCCACCATGGCCATCCAGCCCTCCATTATCTCCCTCCTTTCCAAACACATGCAAGCAATGGTGAATCTACCACCTCCCCAGTAAGCTCCCCAATGTTTAATTACCGGCACAGCTAGTAAATTGCTTCCTATTTCAAGGTTGAATTTGTCTAACTTCAGCTTCTAGCCACTGGCTCTTGTTATTCCTTGTTAAATCTGGCAGGATTTAGAAGTGTCGCCTCCCGCCCCCCACTATCAGATCTGTTTCCACGAGTAAGCACCTATATCCAGTGACAAGTCACCTCCCACCCTTCTCTTTGATGACCTGAATAAATTGAGCTCCTTAAGCCTCACATAAGTCTTGTTTTCCAGCTCCTAGATCATTTATATGTCCCTCCTTTGAACTCTTTCAAGTATTTCCACATCCTATTGAAGTGCAGACACCAGAACTGGCCACAGTATTCTATTGAAGGTCTTAACAATGCTGTGTACAGGGGCAAGATCACTGCCTTTCTTCTACTTGATATGTCCCTTTTTATACATTCAAGAATCACATTAGCCTTTTTTACCGAAGCATTGCACTTAAACCTCATGTTGAGGCAATTATCTAAATCGTTCCCTGAGTCACTGCTTTCCAAGACAGTCTTGCATCCCGTAGGTATAGCCTGAATTCATTGTTCCCAGATGCATTACCTTTCATTTGGCTGTATTAAAATGCATTTTGTTGGATTGTGACCATTTAACCAGGTGATTCAGATTGTTCTCTAATAGTGACCAGTCCTCCTCATTATTTACTACCTCACCAATCTGTGTCATCTGCAAATGCTACCAGCAAAGATTTTATATCATCATCTAAATCCTTGATAAAAATATTGAACAACACTGAACTAAGAACTGAACATTGGCAGACCGCACTGGAAACACCCTATTTAATGATATCTAGCCATTAACAACTACATTTTGAGATCAGTCCATGAACCAGTATTTAATCCTTCTAATGCATACCCTGTTAGTTCCATATAATACATGAAACTATATCATGTGGTACAAAGTCAAATGCTAAGGAGAAATCCAAGTATACTATATCAACACGGTTGCCTTTATCAACCAGATCTGCAAGGTGTCAAAAAAAAGTTTGACAAGATCTACCTATCATGAAACCATTCTGACTGATTTTAATTATATTGTTAGCCTCTACTTCTTTGTTAACAGAGTCCTGAATTAACTGTTCCATTATTTAGGGCAGGATTGACATCATGCTGACCTAGGTACAGTTCCTTGGGTCATCTCTATTAACCTTTTTTAAATATTGGAACTATGCTGGCAATCTTCCATTCCTTTGGAATTCCCTCAGTTTCCCAAGATTTGTTAAAAATTAACATTTGCAGTTCAGAGAGCTCCTCAGTTATTTTCTTGAAGACTCTTGGATGTCCATTTGAAAATGTATAATTTTAGCAGATGCTGCGTCATATCCTTTTTTGGTTCTATATGGTAAATTTTCTATTCCATGTACACCATATAAGGACATCAACAACATCCCTCCTCCTGCTTCATTCTAAATACAAAACAGAAATATTTATTGAAATTATCTGCCTTTATTGCATCACTATGTACAAATTGACCTTCTGTACCTAGCAATAGACCTATGCCTTATTTAGGGGTTTTGTTTTTGATGTTTTTAAACTGCCTTCATATTTGCTTTAATACTATTAGCCATTTGACATTTCATTGATAAGGGAAGCCAAAGGAATCCTTTACCTACCTTTTTAAATTGTAACATATATTTATTGACATTTACATCCCATTTTTTCCATTTCTTATATATTGATTTATTTTTTATGTTTTATCCCCACTTATCTTCCACATATTCTTTTAACCCGGATGGGGTTTTTTTTAGCATAACTTTTTTGGATGATTGTGCAGTCATGGTGTCTTGGGGATCTTTGAACAATTCAGAGTTTTCTTTAATGATTCCCACCTTAAATTTATGTTTCCAGTAAATTATGCCAACAACTGCTTTCAACTATAGATAACTGACCCTTTACAGTTCCAAATATAATTGTTTGTGGTTGATGCCACAATTTTTGCACACAGTAAATGTTACTAGATCATTCTCACTAGTACCTAGGTAACCATTAATGTTTAGGTCAATATGCCTCTGACGCTAGTTTGTGCTGCACACATGCAGTAGGACAGACTGCACCTTGATAGACAGATCCCCTCCCTCTTTTGGATGATGTGCACTGTACACAGTGGCAGAGGGCCGGGTAGACTCTTGAGCAGCTGGCTGAACTCCCACTCTGTGGCTGCAGGGCACGGGTGAAGTTTCTAGCCTCCTCTTTCCCAATCCTTCACTAGTAAAACCACATTCTTCATTGTACAGTACTGCTGATATTATTTACACATCAAATTAGTTGATTTTTTAAAAAATGGCCACAACTTTCGTTTTGCACTGGTTCAAATGAGTATACAAGGTGCAAGGCAATGGAGAATTAGGCCCTATACAGTGATATGGCATATATGAAACGCAGAGTAATTCCTCCTTTTGAAAAACTCTGATACAGAGGTCAGGTTGAGAGAAAACTCTATGAGGTTTCTCTGCACAGAGTTATTTCAAAATCATTTTATCATCTTCTTATCCCTAGTGAACAAGCGAGAGATTTCGTCCCTATAGGTTGTGCCTCTGTCCTCATCAGCTCTGGAGATCCTGCCCTCTATCCTTCAGCTATCTGACAGCACAGTGCTAATGGAGATGCATTATTAGGATCTGCAACCACCTGTCCTCAGAATACATACAAAAAGGAGATTCCACACTGTGTGGGACAGGCCACACAGAGCTTTAGGATGCATTATATATTTGGTAGATTCCCTGCAGGGCTTGGAGGGAGGACCATATGCATCATCCACCTGCACTTCCACCCTCCTGCATCCTCAAAAAGGGTAGACATTTGGATACTGCAGACTATAGAATACACAGTTAGGGAGAGCTGGTTGGCCACCCCACTATATCAAGTCCACGGTTGCCTCTGTGTGGCTATTCTGAAGGTGAGGGAAAAGGGCAATCCCTCCTTTGAGGTATTACATGTTGTCTAACATTAATAAAAGAGTTGTACAAATTCTAATACTGGGTCTGCCCCTGGAGGCCTTCTGAGATCAGAGCCCCTGCTGAAGCAATGAGAACAATTGTTTTGATGTGTACAGCAACAGAAAATAGAAATCTTTGGAACTTTTCTATGAAAGTCAATGTGAGCCCAAGGAATAAAAGATGATGGACCTTGGAAGCATAGGTAGAAAGAAACTATTCCAAGTCCTTTACAGTAATGGATCTCATAAGGATATTTTTCTGTTGTCTTGGGGTTGTTTCTTTAAGGTCTTTATGTGAAGTTTTCATCTAAGGCACATTTAATCTCTAATTAAAATTAGTGAAACCACATAATTTATTGCAAGCATTTCCAAAGTCACCCTTAGAAAAGCCCCTTTCAGGAAAAAAAAAAAAAGGTTATTCTCTTTAGGGAAGAACAAGTTCCTGGAGTGTGACTAATCATTTGCCTAGAATTTCCTTCTTCAGGCCCTGATCCCGCAATTCACTTAGCACAAAGAGGCTACTGCATCCACACAGATCCCCACTGAAGTGAATGTCCACCCAGCAAGAGTACTTCTAACTTTAGTGGGGCTCCAAATAGGCACAAGAATCTGTTGATGTGGCAACAACTCCAGAATAATTTTATCTCCACCTCATTATTACTGGGAGAATTGCCAGATGTATAATTTTAATCCAAATTACCTGTGGAAGTCTAGTTGCCAAAATAATTTACTGCCAATAGTTTATGTTGAAATGCAAACATTTTTATAACTCTATAGAGAAGCCACAATGGAGGGCAGAAGCATTAAAAAACTGAAACAGACTGTTAACATTTGGACATGTTATGTCAGGTTGTGCTATTAATTCTTTGTCACATCAAAGTCACCATTTAACCCCAATTAAGCCTTATGCATAGCTCTGTGGGGTAGCAAATTGCTGCCAAATATACATAACCCTTCAACAGTAGTGAGCAGGGACAAAATTTTTGCGACCTAGGGTCCACCACAGGAACAATGCAATTGTCTGCTGATTTAGGATATAGTGGTGGGATTCCTGAAAGAGTGGATGGTGTGTCAATGCAGATACTCATTGGTTTGAACTTCATCTACAGCAATTTAGAACAGCCAGGGTTACCACCATTAAGAGCTACTACCACACATTTTAAAAACCAGACATTGCCAGATTGCAGTTAGTCATTCCACAGCTTTGTAGCCAGCAGAGAGAACACAGGGAATTAACAGCATTATTTTGAAGAGAGAGCTTATCATCTATGCACTTTTTATCACTTGTAAGATTGGCTATCAGCAGATAACACCACAATTCCAAATTCTTCACTAGCTAGTCCTCTACTATTAAAGAAAAGTTAAAATTTTTAATCTGGTGAAAGTCATCTTCTATTTATATACTTTTCTCTCTCACCTTATTACAAGCTAAAGAGATTGGCCCTTTCTTGTGAGTCAGATGGTCTTGCTGACTATGTTTACCAGCATTCATCAGCTGCTAGTAACCCCTGACAGAACCGTGACATTCTGTCTCTTTCCAAAATGACATGCTTTGGTGTCCAGTTGTTCTCTGTGTTGCCATTCTACAGATGCCTACCAGCTTTGTTCACTAAAGTTTAACATGCTATTTTTCAGCTGTCCTTGCCAACTTAATCTTGTCAGACTGCAGTGTTGCTGTTTTTTATTTGTGCACCTGTTGATGCCCATCAGTGGCAGTGCAGAAAGCCCAGATTTGAGCCTCAAATGAGGAGACAGAATTACAACTACGTAACTCTGTACATTTAGTGGATACTAGAGCAGAGAGTTCTAACAGAGGTTTACAGTGTAAATGAAAGACTACTTTGTTTTCAGCTGTCATTGTGGGTGAGAGATAAACTATACCATATCATCCCACTGAAAATATTCAAAGTCTTAGTTGCTTTTGCTTACAATGGTGTTATATTTGTGGAGCATTTTTAAAGTGGAATTTATTAAGGCTTTATATTATTAAAAAGCAACTTTTACAAGACAGCACACGAACTCCTGGAGGATGTTTAACAACTTTCTATATAGTGATATACAGCAAGTGCTTTGACATGAGTGGGAGACTTTGTTTTTTGCTAGGAGTATCTCAACCGTTGAAAACTGTCTTATACTGACAAACTGTAATTTTAAGAAATGCTGTAAATATTCATAAGCTCACATTAAAACGGGAAATAAATACACAATGTCAGTTCCTTACCCATGTTCAGTGTTATCTCTCTTTTCTTGGACAGTTTATATTTCATAATACATTCTTGATACACGGCAAGAGATACCACGATTGTCTTTAATGTAACATTGCTCTTGGAAGGACTGAAACAAAGTTGTCCCTCCAGGGCATCATAAATCTTAGTTTTCATTTGGAATATAGAAATCATAAAGAGTATAAAACAATATTTAAGCCTCAGAGAAGACCAATTTTCAATATAAAATGGGATTGTTATGACAGTAAAGAAATGAGCAGATGAGAATAGGAAGTCTCCAATTTTACAAAGGCCTGCCAAAAAGACAATAAAGGAAGCATTTGAACCCCAGGGATTGTGCATGATAGAGCAGTGACCAGAAAACTGAAATGGTCCACAAGGATTCATTCATCTTTGTCAGCCATGTGTACCACAGAAATATGAAGCATGTACATTAAAATACTATACTTAAAATTCAAATGAGGAATACAAGCAACAGACACTGTATGATATGCTTAAGAAAAGTATCAGTTTCACAAATAACAGGTCAGATGTTTGTTTTAACACACTTTAAAAAATTCAAAAATGTTTTAAATAGGGTTAAATAATTATATGACATTAGGTCATAGTTGTTTTTTCTCTAATTGCAGACAACATCTTGATTATGTTATGTTTTAGCTTAGACAAGACTTTTGAGACATTCAGTTTTGTTTGAGAAGCTCTTAGAAAGTCCAGAAAAATAAGGGAAAACAAATCTTCAAATTACTCAGAGCTCCACAGTACAGCAGCTTTCTTTTTTCAGAGAATCTCTAAGGTTTCCATGGAATAAGAAAAGTGGACAGGCTTAGATTCATAAAGACGAAATGTTGACATAATATTTTTATAAGGTAGGAAATATGCTTACATTTTCTTTTTTAAAATGTAAGGATATGACATATTAGTAACAGGAATACTTGTAATAATCCAGAAAAAAAAGAAAGGGGATGGGGTTCAGTTTTTTGTGAACTACCATCACAAAACCATTATTTGCCTAGTTCTATACTGCTGGATGTATTTTCCCCAATTGATTTCGCTCTGTAAAGTAAAACAAAATCACAAAGAATTAGATATCTTTAATCACATGAGAGAATGACCTATTTCTATGGGTTTAAGATTTCGCTGACAGAATAGTAAGCACAAGTCCAGTTTGAAACAGGACAAGACTTCAGTCAATGCCCTTTTCAATCACCTGCTTTTCACCAACACTGTATGCATTGAAAAAAAGCAACAAGAGTTTTAAAAGATGCCAATCAATTGTCTTCAAGCTGCGTCAAAGTGCACTATTGTTTCTTAATTCTGTACACTGAAAGGGGGAGAAACGCAGAGATATTAGCTTACAAAGAATATTATCATAATAGCATTCAACTAATTTTAAAGGAAGAAAAGATTATTGAAATTAGATATCAGCATTAACAACACTGCAATAATATTATCTCTATCATTCAAGACTAAGAATAGCTATGCCAGATGTTGAGTGTTTATTTGAGGTCTTAAAAATATCATAAGATTTGAGACCATGAGCTAATAAAGCTTGAAGATCAAAATAAAACACATATTTTAATTAGCCTATATTAGAGATTTGGACTACAGGTACAAAGAGTTTACAAAAGACTAAAATAAGGGAAGAATGCATGGGAAATAGAAACAGATTTTCAGAAGCTTTTTTTTACTCAAATAATCCAGTTTGGGTTGGAATGTTATGCATATGATCTTCAGGGTGTCTGTAAGAAACTGAGCAGCAGCTGAATAGGAAATGGCATTTGTAGCTTGGGGAAATACTTGGCAAGAAAAGCTAACAAACAAACAAAAAGGTTAAAACATGCTGACTAGCTATAAAATTGTAGCCTTTTGTGAAGCATGGGGTAGTTTAATTTCCTAATTTTATTTTTGGATTTTAAGTAGACTGCTAGATGAGGAGGGATTCCTACAGTGAGATGTACAAAAATAAATTTCTGAAAGCTCTTTAGAGGTGTCCAGTATGGAGACCAGTTTCACTAGATGCCCTCATAGTAAGCAGATGCATAAGTGGCAACTTGAGCTCTCTGGCAAGACAAACTCCATGACAGAAATAATTTAAAAGATTTCAATTGATTGTGGTACCAGTTAACTGTAAATGAGTTATATAGAGTGAAAAGAACAAAGGAAAAGCTGAACTTACAGATGGCAATGTGAATAAAATTAAAACTAAGCTGGGGCAGCAACCAGGGAGTGCTGGTCAGACCAATAGACATTGTCTTTTCAACCTGCTACATCACCTGCAAAACAGAATAAGAGACCTAGAACAATCTTCTCTAGTAAATTATGGAATGAAACACAATTCTTGTGGAAATATAAATCTAGGAGATTCAACTGCAGAAATCTCAAGATCCACAGCAGCTGAGGAGTAAATTGATGACATGGAAGGTAACCCATAGTAATTCAAATATGTCTGGCCTTACAACTTGATAGTTCAGTTATTACTGTGGGACACAGCTGTCATGACCATATGCTGTGAGCCAATCCCCTCAGGTAACCTAAGCCTATCTGAGCAGCAGCATTTAGAATGGATAATATGGGGGCAATGTGGTTGGTGTCAAGGTGAGAAAGAAGGAGATTACAAGTGAGAGATAATGAACTACTGACCAATATCCTTAGCAATTTGGATAGAGAATAAAGGCAGAATCTTTTAAATAATATGTAGATGGATGCAGCAAGGTATACTAATCAAGAGTAAATATGTGCAATATTGGCAATGCCCATGATAAGACTCTCCTATGTTTTCTGCCCAGGGCCTAAATGTCTATTTTAGTATGCATCTTAATCCTTTTCTGATGATCATAATTACAACAACAACAACAACAACTAGGAGTGAGACACTGCTAAAACTCTAACAGCAAAGAAACAGATTTGTTGTAAATGATGCCCAAATTTCCAGACGTATCCCCAGCACAGTCACTATTCCCAAGATCTGCCTCTCAATATTCCCTGCTAGAACTGAATAAATACAAAGAATTACTGCATCAATGACTATGGAGAATGTTGACAAAGTGACAAAAAGTAGAAGACAAAAATGCACTTTGTAGATATGTGAAATATTATCAGAAGAGAGAGTTAACAGCAATTTCTTAATAGCTGTTGCATTGAGGCACTTAATGAGACAGATATCACGGCATGTGCATTTGATGTCAATATTTATGTAAATAGTTAATAGATGACAGATCTTATCAATATGAATATGTGACTGCACTCTTCTCAGTTATGATCCATAATGCATCTGTGACTACTCAGTTGTTTGTGACAGGCTCCAACTGGGGTGAATAATGGCAGAAAGTAAATTTAATATGTGGCAGATATGTAAAATACTGTTGTTTGGTCACTAGTTAACACAGCAGTACCCCAAGTCCCTAGCAATGGCACAATTAACCAGAACAAGAATTATAGATCATTCCCTTTATAAACATATAGAGTGATCAGTAACTGCAGTGAATGGTTAGTGATAGGACAGAAAAAATGGAGTCCAGTGAATTCAGTCTTTGCAGTTGAGAGACAAACAATCTACATAGGATAGGGGAAAACACAACAATTTCTTATCCATTTTGACCAGAGCCTTAGCATTCAGGCACTGAATAAGATGAAAGACTATAGTAGGTGACTGAAACCTTTTCAGATAGGACAGATTCAGTTATGTGACTCTGACAAGAAATGTAAAATCTCCTAAAAAGCCAGTAAATAGGACTTATTTACATCTTTATTAATTTCTTCCTCAGTCTAGAAGTCTATATGAATAGCCATATACAATGTGCTTCCCTGTGCAATGAAGGACATGAAATCCCTTAGACTTGCTTGGCTCTTGCCAGCTTCATCTCCTTATAGTCCTTCCTATATTTTTCCTGGATGAAAAAGATTCCAGTGAGTTGTTGAGGCATTCCACCTCGATATTAGCTACTGTGGATATCTAAAAGTATATTTCCATCATTGTCATAACCAAGCACATCACAGTCTTTAATATATTTATCCTTTACTTATACCCTGTGAGGTAAAGAAGTAGTATTAACCCCATTACACACCTTATATTTGCAGAGAGGGTAAGTGACTTGTCCAAGTTACATGAAGTTTGTGGGGAGAATAGATTTGAAACCATGGTTTTGCAAATCCCAAACTAGTGTCCTAACTACTGGACCATCCAACTGGAGTAAAACAACATATAATTTAGGTGACTAATCACACACAATTTGAAAAGCAAATTCAACATATTGAAACACTTGAATAAATGAGCTCAGGAAAGAGTTGATGAACAATCTATAGGTATAAATATGTTCACACAAAGAATCTATCATACAATGTTAAATAATGAAATACATTAGTAAAAATCATGACCTGCCAACTGGCAATTTGTGAACAGGCTAAGAGGTCAAATTCAAGGCATAAATTGTTTGCAATCAATAATTCAATCTACTTTAGTTATTAGCTTTTTAAATATACTTTTATTTTACAAATAGATTGTAGCTTTACCTTGTAGAATTTAAATTAGTTAGTTCCTTCTTATAAAATCAATAAGAAAGGCCAGAGCAACGATGAAGTTCCTACTCAGTTACAAATTCTTTATTAAACAGCATTATGTTCTCAACATCCCTTTACAACTATAAACTTATTCCTTGGAGACAAGCATTTACTCAGCTTTAATCCTTATTCCTTTTCACTTGTTTTAGGTTGAAATATCTTATTTGAAATGATTTTGTGAAGTTAACATAATACAGAAGTTTTTGAAACCAGTAATTTCAGTTATTCTAGATAAGAACTGTGAGTTGTATTTTAAATTATAGTCTTTTTTTCCTGCAGTCATTACCTTTGATTTTCAGTATTTTAATTTCATTTTAAAAATTTATATTGCCAACTTTACCATTACCTAATTGAATACAGAATATAATCTGTGGAAGGCTCCTGACTCTAAGAAGGGGCATTCAGAGATTCCACTTTGGAAAAGGATAGCATATATTTAATTCATGCTTATCTAGATTTCAGGTTCATATGTGCTTCACAATTTTTTTATGAAACAGTGTAATTTCATTCCATAGCAGTTTTCAAGAAGGGGGGAACTCAAAAGTTCATTGGGATTACTTGGATATAACAACTTTTCATTCTCTACTCTATGTTATGTAAAGATCTACAAATGAGAAATATTATAAATTTTCTCAATCTTTGGTCAACTAACTGAAGCCATGGGCCTGAACATGAATTAACAGCCAGTGACATAAATGGCACAACAGATTGGACAGACAACATTGCTTTCTTTTATTCCTTCTTGATGAAGGCATATTAAAGCACATGGTTCAGATCCTTAGTGCTACCATGAATCCTGTCTACTGATGCACAGGCATCAAATCCCTGCTCTAATGGGACAGATAGGGATCCTCTGATGTCACAAAATCACTGAATGGCATAAAGTCATCATAGTTAGCTTTATGTTATGCCCTTCCTGTTCCCTCAGGGAGAAGGGGTGTTAGCTCAAGCCAAACTGTGCTAGGGAATCCTCAGCTAGTTTTATGACTCCTAAAGAACTGTTACTTCCCCTACATTAGAGCAGCCTGGAAGTTATTTCATTTTTGCTGAGGGCTGAAGCATCCCCTGGCAGTCTTGGCAATCAGAGAATTCACAAGATGGTGTACAAGAATTGAGAAGATGATGTAAATCCTCTAGCGCCCTAGCCCCTGGCTGAGTACAACTCAGCCAGGCCCAGGGATTGTGGCCCATCACTCTAGATGAATATATTTTCAGATTCACATTGGTGGAAGTCACTATGGAGTGAATAAAGGCAACAAAATATGTTCAATATTGTTTATTTGAAAAAATGGCAACATATATATTTATGAATATTTGTGAAATATTCAGCCAACATTATGAGCAGGACAAATGATTAAAAAAAATTTTTTTAAAAATCAAATAATTTATTTTAAAACAGAGTTATCTATTGAATAAATTATTCCATGGTTTCCAAAACCTCTGCCCATTCCTCATCTCACCAACTCATAAAAATGAAACCAGTCATACATCCCTTCAACCTTGCCATTTGTTGTTAAAAAGTCTTTGTATCATAATATATCATCTTTCGTGCTCTAATTTCACCTCCTGAGTAGTCCTTCCAAGGAGGCGCACCCCACACTTTGGGAAATGCTGAATTATTCACTAAATAGAACTCTAGTAGAAGCAGAAGCTGCAGTCAGGTTGAAACTTGCTCAGACCAGCCTCAGAAGTTCTAAAGAAATCACTGTAGACCCATTTCTGCTTCCATTGAAATTACTGCCAGAAGTCTAATTTCAGATGGAACAGGAGCAGGTGCTAAATGAGCTAATCATGTGAGTAGCTGAACCTATGTTAAATTCAAGTAGTTAACTAACCCTGGCATACTGAAAATAAAAAGGGTGGCAATTGAAGTAGTATATTATAAAAAAGTGAAGTTTACAAGTGAAGAAATTGTGAAGAGATGTCTGAAAGACTCTACTGACATAAAATAAAGCAGGTTTGCTGTATCACAATCATCAGTCAAAAATGTTGAAGGTCATTCAGTAAGAAAATACTGTGACAATGACAATAAAATGGAGGTCTCATCTCTAATGTAAATTACAAAGCAGCCTGACCCATCCGGGTGTTCCCATTATATTATTGTGTAGTGTTTGTTCAATATCCTTTTCAAATTGGTGAACGCTATTATTGACTCCAAACCTTTTGGGTTTAGAGGCACTTCCCTACTTCTGCTAGGACACACCACTCATGTCTTGTTCTTGAGAGGCTTACTAGTTTCTAATGTGAAAGCTGGTGTCAGCATTGTGGTATATATATATCTTTACATATAAAAGTGAATAGTATTGTGGGAAAGACATAATATAATTTGGTTAACATAACTGTCTACATGTTGGGTATAATACA
This sequence comes from Mesoclemmys tuberculata, assembly GCA_007922155.1. Classification (NCBI taxonomy): domain Eukaryota; kingdom Metazoa; phylum Chordata; order Testudines; family Chelidae; genus Mesoclemmys; species Mesoclemmys tuberculata. Next base: position 32,069,391 of record ML675624.1, on the reverse strand, counting down.
ATAGTAATGTGGAGGAATACACTACATCAAACATGTACATATTAGCTAACATTCTAAATATATTGTACCTAAAGACACTTTTCTTGTTTTCAGTATGCCAGTGTTAGTTAATGACTTGAATTTAATAAAGGGCAATGTATTAAAGAAAGGGAGAGGAGTTACACACGCAACACAAAATGAGGTCCACAAAAGATTATAAACCAAACTAGAAGCCAGTACTTCTGGGATTTATTAACAAATGTACAGCTACACACGAGCAAAGTCTTCTCTGAATTATGCCAGGCTGTAATGATCCACAATAAGCTTCTCCGCAACAACAAAACACAAGAGGGAAGCATGCTCAAGTCACATCTTCCCATCCCTCAACATAAACTTGGCAGAAAATGTGATATAGAGCCAGCTCTTTCACAGCTATGACAGGTAAGGGTTTTTCCTATCATTGTATTTTTTGGTTGTACCTACTGGTAATGACACACTAAGTGGGATAAACTTCACTAATTAAATCTTCCTCCATGCTTTGTTAAATAAATAAAAACATCTTCTGGTACATGCTTTTTTCCCCTCCTCTGTAGCAGTACAGTGGAAAGAGCAGCAGAATGAGGGTAGAAAGGGGAGCTAACAGATTCTTTCACAAACCTGTACAGCAGCACCATAGAGTGAAATCAGGATACTGATGGAATAGACAAGGTTATTACAAGAATTCTCTCTCTCTAATAATTAGTTAAGCCATAGATAAGGTGCCAGTTGATAGTGCTAAAAAATTTGTAACATAGTTATTGGGCTTTGCAGGATTAATAAAACGTTGTTTTGTACTTTGTGAAGCTCTTTACCTCAACGAATAGCTTAAAAGCCTGTTCTGTCAAACAGGTATAATTAATAAAGTAATGTGTAAAAAAGCTGAATTTGCTTTTCATAATTTTTTATGCTTTTAAAACTTGATGGTAGTGGATCATAAATCCCAGTGATGATTAAGCCGATGATACTATAAACAAAGAAGAGCTCTACCCCATGCCTATGGCGTTTTCCGTTGCTTCACACTGACTCAACAGACATTCTAGGTTTCAGAGGGATGTCTGGGTTTGTTGTGTGTGCTGGCTGTGTTTCAGTGTGAGTAGCTGTGTTGATTTACATGTGGATGGTGGTGGTGGTGTGCTGAGACAGTTGTATGGATTTTAGGGGATGGCAAATAAGGGACTGTAGTGAAGGGCTATGTGTGTTTGGGATTATTGTATGTGCTGGTTGCATTGTGTTGCTTTGTGTCTGTGGGTGCTGTACTGGGAAATTTGTGTTTATTTGTATAGGTAAGAGTTAGGTGCACAGGTGTGGCAGTGGGGTCAAGTAATTCACCACCTGTGCAGTCTCTCGCATACAAACCATGAAATTGTTGCATGCAAATTCGGCGTAGAGTGAAGGAGTAGATTGGTCAGAGTACCTCTGACTTTACAATTGTCTAGGACATTTGGCATGGTATAGATACATGCCTTCATGTAACTGTACACCGCACATGAGTGCTTTATAAAGTCAAAATGGTTGACAACATAAAACTTGGACAGTTGCAGACCTTGAAAATTAATGATAATTCAACTCGGTGATATTCTGAACAAAAAGAGCCCTCAACCATGGGAGTAGCTGTTTCCACCACTTTACACTGCCTCAACAGACGTAGCAGGCTTCACAGTGACAAAATGACAATCCTGGAGCCTTATTATACAGATTAACAGGGATCTAGCCCTTCTATTGAAAAATATGTTTTCTGGATGACATTTCAGTTCTCTTTGGGGAAGAAGCATGGGTCCCAGACAGCCTTTAGGCAAAGTTCCAGCACTCCCTAAGCAGCAGCATGGAGGGGCCCAGGAGGGAGAGAACATAGGCATAAGGAATAAGGACCTGCCAGCCTGAAATTTCAAAGAGGTACCAGATGGGAATCTGTAACTGGGGATCCATGTCCTATTATGTGGAGGTGATATAAGGGTAAATAACAGTCAGGTAGGCAGGCCTTCCTGTTCATTTTTAAGAGTGGTAGAGGACTAAGAGAGTTACAATCAAGGAGATATAGGGTGAAAACCTACAGGAAGGCACACATTGGGAAAGGGGAAAGTGTCCCAAATGGTTTATCTGGTTAGTTAATTTTAATTCTCAGGTCAGAAAAGATTCTTGGAAATGTGTGGTAGTGATGGGAGTAGAAGTAAAAGTAATCAGCAGCTATAACTTCACAAGTTGGTTTAGACACCAGTTGCTGTTTCACTTAGGTACATTTTTCTTTCCTCTTTGTGGCAAAGAGTAGGCCAAGACCTAGCCCAAGAGCTATACATTTACAAAAGTTATGTTATTCATCTTGTGGATGAGTTCACCAACCTAGAGCAATAAAGACCGTCTAAGAAAAGCAGTTTTATTAATCATATATTATTCAATAAAATGACCATAAATATATTTACAATATTCCCAAACATTTAAAAATTTGGAGTCAGACCTCCCCACATGAGATTTAAAAAAAAAAAAAAAATTAAATTACATTGTTTTTCTCTTGCCTTCTGCCCTTTTCACCTTAAGGGGGAAGCCACCTGATAAAGCTAATCTATGTGTGATCATCTCAGGCTCCAAATTTACACCCTAAATACCCACACAAAAGTCCAGGCTGTCCGGTTTATTACTTAGAGGATAAAAGAGGGTAAGCAGAAATTCCTCCAGGATGTGAGGAACTGCCATTATATATCTCTCTATCCTACCCAACTAACTAAATAGGTTAGGCAGCTACTCACTCCCATCCTCCTCCAATGTTCCCACATAGTTTTCTATTATCTACATACCCCTTTCATTCACTTGTTCCTAATAGTTCCCTCCATTTTCCATTCCTGACTCATGACATTTTCACTCTTCACCAGACCACATACCCACTCAGTCTGCCTCTTGCTTCCCACATTGCCTTGACTATTTCCCTTTCTAATATATTTCCTCCTTCCTGCTGCTCACTCAGCCCCATTTCCAGCACCTTCATATTCTTTTGTCTCCTGCCTGTACTGATGAAGGAGCCATGTTCTTCCCTAAAAGGACTGTGGGTTCAGGTCCACTGGAAACAACCGGAATTGGCAACCATCTTTTTGGAAACAGTCTCACTTTTAGCTGCAAAGGGAAATGATGGCCAACTTGAAGGCAACGTGTGGCTTCAGGATTGCTCGCAGTAATGGAAAATGACAGCCATTTAGGGTTAGGGCAAAACTTTGTGAGACTGAAGAGAGAAATCTGAAGTTCATGAGAACCCTTAAAAACACGACTTGAATAAAATTAAGTTTGCAATATTGTATTACACGATAGGTGATTATAAAAATATGAATTTAAGTTTTTATGAAATTCTGAATCTGATTCTCTGCTGCCATGCACCTTGCACATCCATGCATCCCTGTGCAAAGTGAAGGAAAAATGTTATCAGATCAAAACAGTATAATTTTATACCCATTTTGCACACATCTAGATGAGTAGTGTCATGTAGGATATGCACAGCTACATGCAGCAGTGAAAAGCAAGTTTTGTCCATTCTGCAGAGTGCTGCTACATGCATCAATGAAAGGCTCTGGAAGCAGAGAGGGAGAGAGACAGAGAGGATACTCTACTTATAAAAATAGCAGTGTAAACTGAAGAGTCACTGCTTGGGTATGTAGAGAGACACGTAGAGAATCTAAATATTCCGGTCTGTTTTTATTCTAAGCAGTGCTTTACTGTGTACGTTGCTTTTTATATCAATGCTAGGGGAGCATGCAAAATATGTACTCTACACACTGCCATAAGTAGTGTGCAATGTAGACATACCCTAAGTGACTACTTGATGGAGAATTAGGTATTTGCTCATGGGCATTTGCGTGCTGCACTAGGGAATTTTTGATTACCAGCTGATAAAAGAATATTAAAGATGAAATATTGGTCTAAAGGTAAGTGATTTCATCCCACAATTGCCAATAAAAGATATGGAAATACCACTTTCTAAACAGGCATAAGCAGTATATATGCTTTGAATATTAATATAAACTGCCTATCAGTTTAACAGAGTTTTAAGGGAGGGTAAAAAAAAAACCAAACACTTAAAAATTTTAAGCAGTGTTACTAAGAGAACCGAAAGCTGCATTTATGAATTTATGAATAAAGGGTCATAATTAAGATAAAAGCATCATTTTATTGATCATAGGCCACTCTCTTCTATTAAAGCAATAAAACTAATTAATATCACAACATTAACAAGTCAGAGTTCACTGAGAATAAACAAGTGCATTGCAAGCACTGACGCTAGTAGTGCCCAAAGGGTTACTGCTCTCAATTTGCATACACTGCATTTTGCATTGGTTTATATTATGGAAATCCATCAAAACATTTAATACAATCAATATAAAAATACCTTGTTCAACAGTTCTAACACTAATTAAAATTCTTGATACCGTTATCTTAAGTAAGGATGCTGCCTTCATTTTAGGTATGCACATTGACTTCTTAACATCTTTACCCTATGTTTCATTAAAAATTATCCGTATGTTAATATTCTTAACTATATATATATTATTATTATTATTATTTAGTAAGCTAGCTATTTTAACTATGGACATGTCAAACATAAATCATACAAAATCAAAAAGCCATAATCTGTAGAATCCAGAAGTGATTTAAAGTTTTCAGATTACCCAATTGACAACTGTGTCATGTGGCTTTTTTATCAGTAATTTTGCTTACTTTGCCTGAGCATCAGTTTCTATAACAAATATGCATCATTGTGTACATGGTATGAAAGTGGCTTTTGGCAACTGTAATTTTCAGTTGATTCCATAATTCCATCTCTTTATTTTGAGAGAAACAGAAGGAATTTTATTTTCACCATGAGCCCAACACAAGACGCTCATACATAAAATAGAAAGGTACCACAACACACACAAACACTGTTCAGTCTGGACAATGAACACAGAAAAATGACAAATAATGAATAACTACATCTAGCACATTAATGTATACTTATGCTTTTTAGAACACTTTTCCAAGACATTGAAAGACAAGGGACATGACATCACATTCTTATTGAAGTAGTACTGTGGGTAGCAAAACATTTGTCCTCCCATAGATTGGGGCATTTCTAAATATGGGGGTATTTGATCAATGTTCCTGGTACACTTACAATATTTGAAATCATCAATGACCAGATTCTTCACTCCAATACAATTAAATAAATCAGAGCTGGACAATTTGTTTTGGTTTGTATAGTTCACACATGTAAATAAGCAAGCAATATCAAAATCAAAAAATACATTTACATCTATGCACACAATTGCTATTCAGTTAAAGCAAACTAACTTTTTTAATTGCTTTGATTTTTTATTAAAAATATGTGCATGAAGTGATGGAGGTTCCCTTTAATACAACCTATATATAATGACTATTGACGAGAGTTACGGCTTATTATAGAGATATATGTACAAGACCAGTTGCTGTAGAGTCCATATGAGTTTAAACGAATCTATTTCATAGCCAGGCCTGTTGACTTCAGAAGGTTAAAAAAAGAGTCCAAGATGGGAAGGGGACCAGGAATCAGAATATCGGAGATCAGGGAGTAAGAGGGAACTGAGTTATGGAGTCAGTATGTATGAGAAAAAGGGAAAGTGGAAAGGAAATTATTCCAGTAGTAACCTTCCTCCTCTTGCTCACCCCTTCCTTCCTCCACCCTCTTTCACAGTTTTCTGGCCATAGATATGAGACACTTACTTTTCAAGCTATCACAAGATGGCCCACTATATGACTAAGATGCTCCTATATAATAGCTGTCATCATTCTGCTACTCTGACTAGTGTAGGAGTACCTGTTCATTAGCATTTAAATCAGTCCATAAATATTTCACTTTAAATTCCAGTTTAAATAAGCCTTACATCTGGTCACTGTACTGCTATGGTTTAACATCTGTTGTAAGCCTTAATTTTAGCCTGATATAATGCGATTGTACAGTCATACAGTTTCATAAGGGCACTTATACAATAAAACAAAGATTTAATGGAGCACTTTATCGTTTTGCAATTTTTAGTTTCAGCTGACCACAGCAAGTGAAGGTAAAGGTTCTATTATGTAGCACCTATCTCTCTGGCAGAAATACTCCTTTACATAGAAATGGAGTATTTTTAAAAAGTGATATATATAAAAAAAGATTTATCCTATGAAACTGGGATGCATTGGAATGGTCTTTTATGAATTGGTCTCATCTTTCTTCTCATTCCCACTCCTTTGTCTTCTCCTCTCATTTAATCTCACAATGTTTTTAATTATAAGAATGGGGATGATGAAAAATGTTGAAGAAAATGACATTTTCACAGCACAGTGGGTCTTAAGGAAAAGCAGAGAGAAGTATGAAGGAGTGTTATGGTCAGCACTCAGATGCAGGAATTGAATGTAAGCTACAATTGCGTAATATTCCACCTTTTATCATTATTCTATATTTAACCATGGAAACTATTTTTACAATCAGTACTTTTAGTGTCCATTGTTTCCTTCCTTGAATACTGACTGTGAAACCTGCTTTCACAGGAAAATCCAGAGTTTTGCCAAAAGTGGGAATTTGCTATAAATACAGAATTCTTTTTCTCCATCAATGTACACATGTGACTGGTTCCTTGAAAACACCAGAATAGGAGAAATGTAGTAATTCTTAATGGATAGTAGCTTTGCAACCCTATAAATGATAATCATAGTTGCAAGATGGTAGCAAGTATTGTATTATCCTTCTATTTCTATCCATAATAGCACATTAAAGAACCTCCAATTTAATAATTCTATCCTGGGCAACTCTAACCTATTCATCACCATGAAATGTGCAGTACGGTGCATTACACTGATGCAAATTAAACTCCACAACATCCGTGCAAATAGTTGAGAAATTGAAGTACAGAGAAGTTAAGTGACTTGTCCATAAGCACAGAGGGAGTAAGTAGCAGAGATGGGGATAGGACCCAGCAGGTCTTAACTTTCAGTCTTCTTCTCTGTCTAACCATTAGAGTAACTTTGGACAGATATAGAGAGTGGTTGTCTATACCTTGATTACATAGACTTCATAAGAAAATGTAAAACTAGCATTCAGTGTCAGGGATTCATATTGTGCCAAATCTTTAAAACAGTATTGAGCTAGATTTTCAAGTGTTCAGTACCCTGTACCGGGGCCAGATTTTCTAAAGTTGAGCTCTGGGTAGGTTAGTTTTTCACAGTGCTCAGCACCCAGCAGCTCCCTTTGTGGCATTTATAGCCAGATTTTCTGGACTGCTCACTCCAATGTGCTGCATTCTTCTGCAAACCTGGCCACTTATTTTGGTGCCACAATGAGAGCTGAGCTTTATGGAAAAAATCTATCCCTCATTGCATTTCACATAAATACATTCATATTTGTAAAAATGTTTTTAGGGAAAGTTGAGATATTTTGTTTTTTTTTTCCTTTATAAACACACATGCTGGAGTTTGCCACTTCCTGTTTTGGTATGATTTCTTTTTCCTTTAAAGCCACCCTAGTTATAGCATGTTGACTTGTCAACTGTGTATCTGAAATTTTGTGGTTAATTGCCACTTATTCTGTGGTTTTGAAGGTAAACTCAGCATCTGTTACTGTCTGTTGGAAGTGGCTCCAAAAACCTGTGGACACTTCAGTCCTTATTGAAAAGCCAAAATATACTAAGCTGCAACCTGGCAAAATATTACCTGAAGCAAACAGTTCCAACTCATTGAAACTCTGCTTACCATATGCTTGTGACTAGACTAACAACAGAAAATCGCAGATTAATAATGGCCCAGGATTGAATAAAGTATGAAAGGCAAGTTTTCTTTATCTTGCCCCATTAACTACACTCCTTATAGCCAGTTTAGTTAACATCCTCTGTCTTCTGGGTAGAGCCACTGAGAAATGAATGCTAAAGCTAAGCCTGTCTTGTCAGATATCAGGTACAGAATACGTTATGCTTGAAGCAATTAAAATGACATGAGAAACTAAAGGAGACATACAGAAACTGTAGCTACAGGAAGTGTGACAGAACACACATAATTTTAGCTGTCTACAAAACTGCCATATGCGAGTGATAGTTGTTAGAAAAGAAAAAGAAAAGAAAAGAAAAGAAGATGCTGTCACTTTGGTCCAAATTCAAGGAGCAAAATGAACCCGTATTTCAACTGAATACAGATTTAGATAACTGGAAGAATGTCTTCATGAGAAAAGCAATAAAAAGTCTAAATTTTCATTTACAAAACCCCACTAAAAATCCACATTTGTTTGTGAATCCGACGAAGTGGGTTTCTGCCCACAAAAGCTTATTCTGAAATAAATATTTTAGTCTTTAAGGTGCCACAGGACTCTTGCTGTTTTTCCACATTGGTAAGACATCTGCTAAAATGGTGAAGAGCAAAAAAGGGAGCTGACCTATCTCACCCTTTGTGTGTGCTGTAAAAACAATGTCAGTAAGAGTTTCAGTAATCTCCTTGTTTAATAAGTGTAAAGAGCATTTATATGAGCTGCAAGTTGATTCTAGTAAATTCATGATACAGAATTTACAGTCTAGAAAAGACTCACATGAAGACTATAGAAGTCCAAATAAAAAAAGAATATTCCATTTTATTGCTTGAAAGGTTGGCTAATAAAAACTCCTTGTATGAAACTCTGGTGACAAACAGAATGGTTTATTGTTTCAGAAAAGCATAAATTCCAGAATTTGAGGTTCAAGACCTTGCAGATGGCATCTGTTGTACCTCTGCTGCCAAATGCATAATACAAGTCCCTGAATTCAAGTGAGAGTTGTATACAAATAACGTAGAATCTTTTCCATGTGAGGGGCAGACTACAGTATCACTATTTCTTTTCATTAAATCTGAGAAAGTATGTGCCAGTGAACACAATCCTAAATAAAAGGAAAGGATCAGGGGAAGAAAAACAAAATAATACAATAAGACAGACAGACATTTTTTTAATGCAGTACAGGAAGAAAAGCTTTTCTGACTGACAGTTGCATAGATTTTTATTTATTCAGATAATATTATTTATGCTAAACCTTAATAAATAGGGGGAAAGTCATCTATATTTCACTTGCATAACAAAAATATAGGTACATCTTTTTATTCTTCTTTGATGTTGTTAATGCCACATAATAGAACTGCATATTTTCTATAAAGAAACTAGAGCATTGGCTATAGTATGATTTCAAGTTTTATGTTCCCTTAATTATCAGGCGATATTTCAATGGCTAATGTTGACCACCTGTAACTACTTGACATTCCTTTGTAACTGAGAAATGGGTAATTGTTTTGTGGAAGTATATTCTGTCATGTTTTATCTGCTATTTGTAAGGCTTATCAGCTGAAAGACTTGCTGATCATGTATTGGCATTTCTATCTGAAGAAATGTAAGGAACTATTTTCCATTTTATTTGTGAAATCTTATAAAACAAATTATGTATGGGATAAAATTCTGACCTCATTGAAGACAATGGCAAAACTTCCATGGACTTCAGTGGAGCTAGGATTTTACCCAGAGCGTTTTCCATTAGGATGTATGTATTAATCAGAAAAAATCAAACATTGTAATATATTCCTGTATTTCACATAAGAAATGACTGCTGTATCTTAGGTAATAATATGAAAACTGTTTTCAGATGCTGACATTTTAATAATGAGCACTACATCTGTCCTGTTACAATACTATACAAAATTGATTTATTCTTCTAGATTGTTATATCTACAATTACTGGGCCAAAAACTACCTGTGTTGCTTTTGTGCAATTGCAATGAAATTAGTGAAGCTGAATTTGACCCATAATATTTCAATCAGTTTTAAGCCATGCTTTAAGCAGGTTTCAGATCATTACGAAGGTCTGCTGGATTACCACAATTATTTGCAGTTTGGTATAATTTTTTTTTAGTCATTTCTATACTGCGTGACTGATCTGAAAAACAGGACATGATATCCATTGACCTGATAATAGTTCAAATACTTCAGCTGTAAATGTAGATTGTCACATTGCAATGGCTAATTACATTGAAAATAGGTGATTAATTATCCTGCAAGATTGCTATATTGTGATATTCCCAGAAGGTGACATCTGGAAATACAGACGTTACAGTGGGACGAGGGAATGGCTTCAAGGAGAGACACAGTTAATAAAATACAAGCTATGTCTGTGAGCAACATATGTTCTGAGTTACCTGTATCTTCTCAGAATCCAAATGTATCCCGTGTGTCAACTCAAAATACTCTCTCTCATACTCTCCCACAGGAACAGTTTGTAAAGGCCAAAAACACTTGCTAAATCTCTCCTCATTTCAGAATAGTCATAAATCAATTGAATGAAACATAATTTTAGGCAACAAAGTCACAATAGTTGTAATTGCTGAAACAACAGTTATTTCACAGAATGCTATTGGCCAGATGAAAATGCATTAATTTCACTGGGATGACAATTCTGAAATTAATATTTCAAGACCACATGGACAAAATTATGTAAAAATTCTTTTGATGAAACTGGATAAAAAAAATTTATGCCATGATTTGAAATAACAACAAAACTATTAGACCACCCAACCCACAAATGGATTAATGTTAATTTACTGCTGTAACAATGTTTTGCTACGTTACACCAGGAGGAATCTTCTACTTGCCATGCTACTAAAAATAACCAAATAGTATATACTAATTAGTGAGGTTGAACAATTCATAAAACCCTTTTATTGCTATTAGCAATTTGAACAAGTATCGCCTATACTTATAAGAGGGAAAAATACCTGGTCAAACCAATAATATTTTTTCTACCATTCAAAATATAAAATATATCTTTCTAATTTATGTCCTTAACCACAGCCATTGTAATATAGCAATAAGACTTAAACCTAAGTTCAAAGTAACAATCTTTGCAGCTCGCCAAAAATATTTAGAATTAAACAGGCTGTTAATATGATTTGAAAAAAAAACAAACAACCCTGAAGATGAGGTCGAAGAAGAGGAAGTAGAAAACTAAAATCACTTGGTGGGGGATATAGATGTTCCGTCCTGGACACTGATGAAACCATCATTGCAGACAGAGATGGCATGCTGTGAAGAGATGAATTGATTCTGCTGTTGTTTTATTGAAGGTGTTTTGAAATGGAAACAACATACTTGAATGTCCTGATCACACTAGGTTTTATGTGGAAATCAGACCTGTATTTGGCAAACAAAAAGAAAAACTACAATCAAAGCTAGTTTGCAGAAATGCAGCTTGTCTGTCTGCAGAAGAATTGGATTATGGCAATGTGGCAAGGGATTACAAGTGAAGATATTCAAAGCTGCGTAAAAAGAACACTCATAAATATCTTTGTTATGATGCTAAGGTTAGAATGCTGCTTTCACACTGGGGTAAACATAGAACAACTCCACGGAGCCCATTTGAACTTCTTGAGATTAACACTAGTTTATATGAAGATAGCATTTTGGTCAAATTATTTTTAAATGAAAGATATATTATTTCAACTGCATTCATTTAGATAAATGGTGGCTACCATCAAGTAATAAGCATACTAAATACACACTAACAGACTGTTTCCTGTTTTAGTGAAGACACTGCTTGTATTTAAGAAAAAATACCTTTAATCTCATTTAGGGTGACCAGATAGCAAATGTGAAGAGTCAGGACTGGAGGTGCGGAGACAATAGATGCCTATATAAGAAAAAGCCCTGATTATCGGGACTGTCCCTATAAAATCGGAACATCTGGTCACCCTCATACATTTACCATATAGCTTGCCTGTAATCTATTTGAACCTGTTAGGTGTATGAAAACAAAAGCAGTATTCAGATTTATGATACAGGTACTACTGATGTTTGTCATCTACCTATGCAATGTCACTGCAAAACATCTGATGTAGATTTATATTATAAATTTCTGGTACAATTTGTATTCTCATCTAACATGCCAAATATCATCAGAGGATAAAGTTTCTTTATAAAGAAATTCAATTGTGTTTGTCCTGCAGAGAGACATGTCATTGTCCTTGATTCTCCACTGTTTTGCACCCTGTGTAGTCATTTAAACTGTACAAAGCAGAGAATAAATGCTGTCTTTTGATTTTGGTTGTGACTGTTGTTAATATATATTATTATTTTGTCAGTTTTTTTCTTCATTAAATAGGTTTTAAATGTTTCTGTTTAAAATTATTAATTTGGGGAACCAGACGAAATTTATCTAAGCATTTACAATGGACTGTATATATACCATATCTAAGATTACCCCCTGTTGTCTCCATTTTTACTGAATTTATTTCTCCCTCTCAGCTCTTTTTTCAGTTTTACCTAAATGGATGATGAACCTGCTACTTTCAAGCCAGATTTTTGAATCTTTGATATTCAAGTCATTTTGAAATTATGCAAAATAAGTTAATTCACCCTAATATCAACTGACGCAGAAAAAATAAAATGTGCCTATCTAACCATTGATATTAACAAATGCTAACAGGTTTTTTTCTTTTCCTTTTTTTATTAATCTTGTTCTTATTAGAGAGTGGCAGAACACATTCTAAACAGAGCTGAAGGATGTGAAACATGGGTAAAGTATTCATTGTCTTGTGTATATATAGAAGTGTTTGGATGCCTCTAGGTAAAGTGAATAATTTACTCCAAACTAACTCCAACTGCTTTTTAGGCAGTATAGAAGTTCTTGTATAAAGTGTCAACTGGTGTCCCCTTGTTTCTAAAGCCACTAGCTCTATTACTTGACATATGTGCTACCCCACTGCTAATGTTTTAGTTCCTTTCTGTAAAAGTCAGGCAGTGTTACAGTAATGTTGGGAGGAAAAAACAACTAGAAACTGGCAAAAGCAAGCAAGAATACTTAGGCTGGGTCCACACTGACGGCAGCAAATTCGCCACCATCAGATCGATTGCTCTGGATCAACTAAGCGGTCTCTGTAGACCCGCTCAGTCAATCCAGCAATTGATGCAGGAAAACCACCCCAGTAAGTGGCATAGCGCTGTTCCCTTCGACGCAGCACAGTGTGGATGGCGCACGGAAGAGACGTAGTGGAGTCGATGGGAAATACACAAGTGATTTATGTCACTTGTGTATCTCCCGCCGACTGCTGCCAAATCCCAAAGGTAAGTGTAGACCCAGCCTTAGAAATTTATAATCTATTGTTTCAGTAGCATGAGGTTTGGAGGAACTCAGTGTGGGGCAGGAATGCTCTTTTCATCAAGCAGCTTCTCATGGATGTCTCAGGCTGAGATAAAAGGAGTAAACATTAAAATAATTAAAATAGACATTCTGGCAACCAGAAAAGAATTGGAAGGGATAGCAGAAAGATGCCAGTCTTTGGTGCTTATCAGAACACTATGTATGAAAGGAAAGCTCCTGATAGTCCAGTTTATTCAACAGGCACAAAATTGGGAGCCAAAATTCATTATTCAAGTGTATTTCATAGACTAGGTATAATACACACAGTAGAGAATTTAGACTTCTCCTGCAACTCCCTTCGATATGCCATTATACACGAAAATAATTCTTAACTTTTAAAATAATTAACAATAAATGTTAAGAAACAATTACTTCTGTGTACAATGGGGTAGGACACTGAGGGAGTGAAGAGGAACATGACGAGACTGGACATTGAGCTAAGGAACTGGCCTAAACACCAAACTAACTATGAAACTGTATAATAGAAATTTGTGCAGTACTGCACTCTATGTAAAAGTGAAATGTATGAGAAATGTTTTTAAACAAAGAATACAAAAAGAATGTGAAACCATGGAAGAGTGTATGACTGATCTAAGGCAGAAAAACCAATATTACAATTTTGGGGGAGCTGAGGCTTTGTTAAGAGACTAAATCATGACTGGGATCTAGACTAGAAAAAAAAAAAAAAAAAAAACACCTCAGAGAAACTCCTGGAAGTATTAATCCTTGACAAAGAAATTAGAATTTGTCAAGTAAAGGAAGTCACCCAATCTAGAATAAAGCTTATGGAAGGAAGGTGGACAGTGTTCTGACACTGTTGGCAAGATAGACAATCCAACATACTACAAGGAAAAGAGAAGTAAGTGAGAAAGGCATGTGTTGGTCAAAGTGAAAATCCAGCAAAAGCAAGACATGGAACTGAAAACACTACGCCAACCAACACAAGCCAAGCCAACAATCAGCACATGGTAAAGATGAAAGAAATGTAATGGTTTATATCACTTTGGAAGAGCTTGCAAGGACTAGCAGTGTATTGGTAGAGTGGACAAAGAAGACTATGATACCACCACTAGCTCAAATGAATTCTTCGTAGCAGCAATGGAAGATGTTGCAGTAGCAGATGATTGGTCTATTTATCTGAAAGCAAATGGAGCATGTATTAGTCTTAAATTGGACACTGATGCACAAGCCAGAGTGTTGCTAGAAACACTGTTATTAGCACTAAATGAAAAGCCACTGGTTGTGGAGAGTAAATGGATAAAACTCAAGGCTTTCAGAGATGAGCTTATCCCCTTTAAAGGTGCATGTGAACCAAATTTATGGGTAAATACATCGGAAAAGATAAAATTTGTAACAGTGCCAGGGAAAAGAGCACCCATTTAAACCCATTAGGTTAAAAATATGTGGAGCATTTGGTTTCATAAGGGTGTACTCTTGGGAAGAGCAAGGGACCAAAACAACTGAGGAAGAGATAGAGGATGTCTTCCAGAGACTAGGGAAATGTTCAATTGAGTACAGAATAGAGCTTAAAGAGCCAAGTGCCCCACAAATTCATGCTCCTAGAAAAGTTCCCCTCCCCCTAGAGCAGAGACTAAAAGAAGAGCTGGACAGAGTTATTACTTTGGGAATCATAGACTGAGCAGATGGCCCAGAGTTGGTACACATGTTGGTCACTGAAAAAAACAAAACAAAAATCCGTAACCTTTAATTTTTGTATGTACCCAAAATGTACCTTGTGCAGGAGGTCAGACTAGATGATCATATTGGTCCCTTCTGACCTATGAGTCTATGAGTCTAATTAAGTAAATATGTAAAAAAAAGAAAAATTTCCACTAACTACAGGGGGAAAAAAGTCTGGAAAGATGACTCTTGTTGTTAATGCTACTGAGTGTTTGCTGGTCCTGCAGAGTTGTTAATACTTCTAGGGCTGCTGTTCTTGGAGGCACGGTATTAGCTGCGCTAGCAGAGACTGTAGCATGCTGATTTAGCAGACCTCAATGTTATTCAGGCTTGGTTTGGTGGTGAAGGTGCTTGGCCAGGTTTCTTATCAGCAAAGCATGGTAGAAGTGGCCTGTCCAATGGGTCACAGGACACTAACACATATATGCCCATGACAAGGTAAAGACTCAGTCAGCATAACAGGATGCTGTCCTCTCGGCTGATACAATGATGCCCCTTTTATAACTTCTCCTTTTATGCTTTGATACAAATAAGTGATGTATTACAATTCAGATGTTGTTCATTACCACCCTTATACCTTGTACCTGCTAGTTCAAACAAAACATTCTTGGTCATTATCCTGTCATCCCATGCTTATTTTAGGAGGAGTCTGTGTGTACCTATACAGTCTCCTAGAAAATTGTTTATGTAGTTACTTAAGAAGTCTGGATGTTCTACCATCCTCTCTGGTCAGCAATGTGTATTAATATACTGTGTTACTATATTTGTGTGTTACTATACTGCCAAGGCCTACTCTGGTTCATTCTCTTAGTTATGACTAGGACTCCAGCAAGGCTTATAGCTGATGCCAAATATTTTTCTACACTTGATGCATCAGCAAAGTTCTTGCAGGTATTCCTAGAAAAACAGTGCATGTTTTGCACGTTGAACATCACTTTGGAAGACACTGTTTCTATAGACTGCTGTTTGCGTGGTGTTCAGCACCCTAAGTGTTCCACAAAAAAAACACAACAATTTTTTATGGTATAATGCTTATATAGATGTAATTTTGAACAGAAGAAAAGCATGCCCAAAGGCTCTGTGAGCAGATTTGCAAAGACCCAGAGCTTCTAGGCTAAAGCCAAACAAACAAAAACATACAATCTTTGTAATGCAAATCATTTAACTGGGGTAGAGTCACCCAGCAAAGGGTATATGTAGATAAAGTAAGGTTGATGCCTGTCCCAACAGATAAGGGAGGAATATGACATTTCTTTGAAATGGATTACTATGCAAGGAAAATTGTGCCTAATTTCGCTGTCCAAGCCAAGACCCTGACAGTGCTACCGTACAAAGACATGTGATGCAACTCTTAAATCTAGACTTTGAAAAATGGACGGAGCTAACTAAAGAAACTCCAATTCTGAGATAATAAGACAATCAGTGAAAAACTAAATTGTCAATGGATGCCTCCATCCAGGGTGTTGTTGCAGTCCTCTTGCAACAGTAATATCAAAACTGGCGACAGTAGCTTTTATGGTACAATCACTATCAAATATTAAGTGTCAATATGCTCATATAGATGTGGCAGCTTCACCTTTAATACAGTGGTATAAAAAGTTTCCTGTCTTTATTGATGGAAGGCCTGTGTTGGCAAAATTGACAATAAACCACTCATTGTCAAAGAGGCCTGGCAAGCACAACCCCCAAAATACAGGTTTTTTTGGTTTTAAAGATACAAATGTATGATCTGGAAATCAAACATAAACCTAGGAGACATTTGGTGGCTGCAGACACTCCCTCTATATGGGTTGGCAAAAGTGCAGTGGACATGTCAATCTGATAAAAATTAACCTGTCTGGTCTCAGACAAAACGTGGACCGTGATTGCCAGAACTACTGCTCAGGATAAGACTCTATAGAAAATAATTAATTCTATTAGCAAACATTGCCTCAGACAACATGTCCTCAGCCTCTCTTATGAATTTAAGGGGGAGCTCTCAGTACCAGATGGAATTTTGTTTAAAGGCACTAGAATGGTGAATCCTATAATGTTACATTAAAATAAATACTTGCAAAAGGATACATGAAGGTCATTGAGGAATTGAAAAATCAAAGTCAAGGGCTAAAGATGTGTTATACCAGCCTTGGAGTAACAGTGACATCAAGGAAGCTGTTAATGCTTGTTGCAAATGCCAAAATACAGGTGAAGGCAAACTAAGGAGCCTATGTTTGCGGTACAGGAAAAATTAGCCTCTTGGAACAAAGTAGACACTGATTTGTCTACATAGTCTAAGAAAAGAAAGTAGCTTTTTCCAGCCTCCTATTTTCACATCCCAAAGATACCTTTCTAGACCATATTATAGCTAAGCAGTTTACTGTACATATCAAATCTATTTTTGCTACATAATATACTCAACATAGTGATGTCTCACAATGGACCACAGTTTAGTGGGCATGAGTTTAAGCAATTTTCAGCAAAGTTAATTAGGTAACCACTAACCCCCATTATTCCCAATCTAATGGGTTGGTAGAAGACAGTGTCAGAATAATAAGAACCTACTGAGAAAGGCTGCAGAGTCAGACTCTGATCTGTATTTAGCACTGTTAAATTACAGAATGGCACCAATGAAGCATGCGTTGCCACCTGCTGACATTTTTGTTCAACAGAAAATTGAAAACAAGAAAGCTTGCACTGTTAGCAATTGATGTCAAAGTTACTGTGGACTTGCAGATATATAGAGACAGATAAAGCAAAAAATATGATTTGGGGTCATGGGAGCTACCACCACTTCACAAAAAGGATATGCATCTCTATGATAGGAAACAAGGGTCACAAACAGCAGGGAAATGGAGGAAACCTGATCTGGCACGTGTATGCACCTTTAATCAATTTCCTCCTCCCTCTTCTTTTAAAAACAATGTTAATTGTCATTCCTCCAGGGAAGAAACAGAAGTCTTACTTTCTCCATAACAATTCCCAAAAGCATCTTCCCCACTGACGGATTTTCATTGTCCTATGTAATCTGGATGAAAGCCTGGGGAAATACATAATGTCCTCAACTTTAATAGGCCTGTGACAGCTAAAATCAATGGTCATTCTGAATACCCCACAGATTTTTACCTCCACCACATATAATCATTAAAATGATGAGTTCCAAGAATTGTAGACTTAATCATACAACCACTCTCATAATAAAAGAGAAGTCAAATCTCTTACATAAAAGTAACTGCATCTTTCCTTTATTTTACTTCTGGAAGCATTGGATATTATGTGAAATCTGACCAACCCAAAAACAGATCAAAACAATACCACCAAACTACTATCTATTCAGTTTTTGAACTTAGCAGCAGAAAATCCTTTCTAGATGCAGTTCAAATAAATAGGAGGCACGGTATTATGTCTTGTTCAAAGGATTTACTTTTATATGTATGATCCCGTATGTAACCAACAAATTATTACAATGAGGTATTACCAATGTAGCTGCTATTCTTTACATAACCTTTTCCTAATCTTTTTTTTTCAGCACATCTACATTCAAAACAGTTAGGCAGTCAATTCAACGTCATCTTTGACAACTTTTACCATGAAAACTGCCCAGTTTCTCTGTTCATGAACCAATTGTATTATCAAACAATAAATATATATGCAGCTATTAAGAAAGGATGGTGATAAAGGATATAAAAGTCTACTATTAAAATGTATCCTACATTTAAATAAATAATGTCTGATTGCATTCAATTCGTAGAGATCCGATTATGACCAAACATTAAGGAACATGGCAACAAAATGAAGAAATGTCTTAATAACAACTAGATTTTGTGGGAAGTTCATAAATCACTACATGAAGAGGGATAACTTTTTAATTTTTTTTTAAATCCCATGATGCAGTGCAATGTATGTTTGCACTTTTCATCTGATAATAGCTCACAACTGTTGCAAGTATTATTCATTACATACACTGTATTCTTTAAATACACTTCTTGGAACTACAGAATTGTTCTGTATTAGTTCCCAGCCACCAAGCATTTCCCAAAAACAATACCATCAAACTAATACAGCTTGCATGATCGAGATAGGCTTTTTTTCACACTGAAAAACCAGACTTTCTAGGCAGGAAGACTAGACTATTTCTGCCCCAGTTCACTCTCAAGAGATATCAGTCAAGAGTGTTTAAATATATATTATATTCTGGAAGGAATGTTCTTCATATATTGATTCTTACTCTTGTTTGTCTCTTCCTTCTGGATATTTTTCATGGGTTGATCATTTCACTTCTCATTGGCAATGTTTTGTAATGTTGTAATACCTTTTGTCAAATGCTGATACGCTCCTCCACTGCGGTGGCTGCAGTTTTTGTGATGAGTGAAATTATCTCAGTGTAATTTTCCTCTCTCAGGGATAATTTCATCAAAGAACTTAAGATCACATGTATCATAAAGCACAAGTGGTCTTGATAAAGATAATGGAACGTCTCAAATATTAGAACTTACACTTCAGCTGAAGTATTTTGCTGAATCAGAGCCTCTATGAGAGAAGTCACATTGGGATTTTAAAAATAATTTATCTAAAAAGTATTTACTGCTAACATTGTGCTGAATATTTGATCTTTGAAATTTTCCATTGAAGATGCAGGATACATCATCTAAAGCCACGTACTATTATTTCTTCTCCCTGACTGGAAGACCTACCCTATATAAATGGGAACATTTCCTGAACATCATATATTGGCTTATTCTTTAAGGAATATGGTAGGGAGCACTTTACCACAAGAAAACAAGCAGAATATAGACAGGCTTGTGGAATTCTGGAACATTTTAAACATTTTCCTTCCCACTAGCCACAAAACAATCATTAAAAATTGGCTATGTACATGAATCCCAGGTTACCCACACTTGGGTTCCTGAATGAGAAAAGAAATATCTAGGACTGCATTTTCCAGTCTACTAGGTTCTCTGAGTAAGCAGGAGGGGCCAATTTCAGGGATTGGGCTGGAGGGCTTAATGCAGTTGATCTCCAATATGCCATGACAAAGCTTATGCCAGCAGTCACAGCTGGTTCTCTGTAGTTGCTACTGTCCACTGTGTCCAAGCACAGTTCAAAAGTAGTGAAGAACTGGATGATAATCCTTTTCTTTGGATCTGCACCATTGTCACTGAAAGCATCATCTCACCTGTAGTCCATGTGGGTTGTAGTAAAGCATTTCATATGATCTGCCAAAATAAAATTTCCACTCTAGAATTCAGTCGAATTGGGTGTGAACAACATGACACAAATAAGAAGCTAACTGAAGGACTCAACAGAGAGAAATGATAAATGACAATATAGCAAGTGATGGGAAGGTGTGTCCACAGGAATCTTTGTTAGACCCAATTCTCTCTCTAGTGCAGGGGATGAGGCTGGATTTTCTCCTTAATAACAAAGGATGGACTGAACCAATTACACAAGGTAAGAGCAAAGAAGTAGGATGAGGCTTAATTTTTCCCCAGACTCTCTGGAGTGTGAGAAGGGTTTCTAAAATGCATAATGTTTTTAAATAGAGCAAGTTGCATCTTCTGAGTTCACCTGGTGAAGCCTGTGGACTGGGGTAGAAGGGAGTAGGGTCATGGTCCTAATGCCCCACTTTCTTTGCCATGATTGTCACCACCTTGTTGTCTGAAGGAAAAATCCCTGTGGTTAAGGAATGCACAGACTGTGGTTGTGTGGAGTGCAGAAAGAGACAAAAGCTGCTTGCATGCTTCCTCACATACTGTGCATGAACCAGAGATAATCTGCCTGTTATGCCTTTTTTTGGGTATTTATTTATTTATGTGCATCGAGGAAGAGAAGAACTCAAGGAGGGAGCTGTGATAAGATGAACTCAGCTCTAAGTGTTGTCATTTACTCAGCAGAGCACTCATTTCACCTGACAGGAACTCTGCATTTGATTATGTGAGAGCTTCCAGTTGTAGTAAAATCCATGATATTTTATTTCAATACAATGTAAAAATCATCATACCACACACACTGTAATGCAATACTTTCAAAGAAAATCCATTGAGAGTGAATAAAATAAAGAAAAAAGTTAAGTAAAAATCAATGGAATAAATTCTTTAAAAAAAAAAAAGATCAATGCATTTTTGTGGTGTGGGCAAAAAGATAGATAACAGCGTTTTTCTGAAATGGATTCATCATGGCATTACAAAAGCAGAAGCACTACCCGTGCTTTCTGGTGTGGAACTTCTTTTCATAATGTCATCATTTTTTCCACTGCAAGCAGGTTTTAAAGAAACTTTGAAAAAGTATCAGGTCTTTCTAGGAGGACACCATTATTTCTAGAGATGGGTAAAATCGCAGGGGGACAATTTGGATTACTAAGCATGGAATGAATTTTCAACTAGTTCCAACTGCTATTTTTCACTCAGAAGTAAAAAGTGAAATATAATGGGCAATATTCTGCCATACTTGGCACATTGTTTTTTGCAAGGGACAAAGTTTGGAAGTTTCACTTTTGAAAGGTTATCATTAAAATAATTAACCAAAAGGAAGTTGGGAAAGAAAGAAGAAGAATTTAAAATTTGAGGTCTAAGTATAAAACAAATTAACAGTAATGGGTGAAATAAGACTTTCAAGTAACAGGTATATACAATCCAAATTGTTAGAAACTTTTCATCTTCTCCCTCTCCTGATGCATTTAAAGCCTGATCCTGCCACTGATTTATAATCTGGTATAAAACCAACACAAAGACCACCAGTGGGAAAAAACCTCGATTGTATCACTTAGTCTCTATAAGGAATAAATGCTTCCATTGTAGAATCTCACAGTGCTCTACAAATATGGATATAATAGTTCCCATTTTATAGATGGGGAAACTGAGAAACACAGAAGTATAGCAACTTGCACAAGGTCCCACAATGACTCATAGCAAGACCTGGGATCTTCACTGGGGTTTGATTAGGCTAAAACATCCTTCATTTTCTACAGAAGAATCAGTAATAAAATGTGCTAAGTGAAACATAAACATACCACCTCCAGAATTGCCCATCTTCTGTCAAACAATTTTATAGCCTTGGTATTAATAATAACTCCTAAGAGGTTTGAAAATTCACTTTGCATTGATGTTTATCCTAACAGTAGCTGAACTATCTTGAATCTATAAAAGTGGCTTGATATCTCAAGAGAACGGCTTTCTTGCGAGATTAAGAACACACACTGTTTCCAGTTGGACCAGAAACACTTTGAGAACAGATTTTCCAACAGTATTCTGACAATTCTGCTTCCTGTCTTGGATGGAAGGGTAGGGCTATACAAAAATCACAAACAACAGAAGAAAAAGTTAAGTGACCTTCCCTCCCTCCACACAATTAATTCTGATTTTATCTGAACTGGATTGCCAAGACACCAATAACTAGATGTCATGTTACTAAGTTTAGTGCTTTCCTTGATTTACAAACACCACAGAGAAGTAGAGAAAAAGAATGTGTTACGGGGAACCAAATTCACTAGAAATATGCAGGCATTGCAAATGAGTAAATCATTAAATGGAGTTATTCAGAACATTATGTATTACTTTCATTACTCCATATATATATATATATATATATATGCATGGCACTTGACAGACTTATAAAAAAGAAAGAAAAAAGGTCTCTGCCACAAGGAGCTCAAATTCAGGGATAAAAATCAAAGTTTCCTAAAACATCATGCTCAGACAGCAATTCCAAGGCGCTACTGATAGACCAAACATGTCTTTACAACTGATCTTGCACAGCAGCTCTCTAATGTGCTGCCAGAGTCCCTTTAATAACCATAGCCCCTTGAAGCATCAGTAAAGCATCTCTGCTGAGCCTTAACCTAATGAAGTAATAATACCAAAATAATAATGTCACAACCAACTCAAACCTAACTCTTATACTTGGAAATACTGTAATTTTAGAGAGATATGATACTACAGGCTCTCTCTTTCTTCCTGCAGATTGCTCACTCTTTCTCTTGTTAGGTTCTGAGGACCTCTTTCTTACCCCAGGCCCCATTCTTTGTTCCTCTTTTTCTGTCTCCCTCTTTGTCTGTCTCTGTCCTCTCTGCCTTCTTTCTTTTTTCCTGTAGGCCTGCTCAATTTTCAGTACCTAGGTCACTCCTGTCATTGTTACTAGCCATAGCTACACTCTTTCAGCCACCACATTTCATATTGGTTCTTCCTGTGCCAGGGTTTACCCTTAACTGGTCCCAAACTGGAGCCATCAGCATGTCTTTAAAACTATACTTTCAATACTCCTGTGTGTACTTTAAGCAAGGCAATTTGAAGTACTGCTGTTGAAATGTTATAGGAAATGTATTTTTAGAACATGAAAAATTTCAGTATTTTCCATGCTGTGAGTACAATTTAAAGGCATGAATTAAGAGTTGGTTTGAATACCAGACATGTTCTCACATCCCTAGCATACTGGGTGCTTAATACAATCTATTTTTATTTTGGTATCTACAGGTTGAGATATCCACAGCCATCTTTAAAAGTTAAAAACATGTTAATATAGTGCTTGTGAAAGATAATAGATCAACAGCAATAAGACCTGAACATCTTTATTTATTCATAGAAAATATATTTAAAAGGTAGCTGAACTACAGGTCTCCTTGATTCAACTCACTGATGTGTCCGAAGCCTGAGCTGGAAATATCTCATCTAAGGTTGAAAGATTTGTTTATTCTCCATTCTCATTCTTTGCTGTTTTAGCCAAGAAGAATGTATATTAGTAGAAACTGAACAGATAGATTTTGTGATTTGAATATCTTTCCATTAAGAACTCTAAAGACTCATTACAAAGTCCTAGTCCTTGTTGGCCTGCAAGAGGTATTTGCTTTAAGAGGTAAAACCCTAGAACTAGATTACATATCACATTAGTATAGAATTACAAAATGTATAACACAAAATTGAAGAAGAGGAACTTCATAATCCAGTAGTTTGCCTTTTCTTAATATTTTAAGACTTCCTTGGCATTTTCAGACATTGGATACTTTATATTGGATCTCTCTTGATATTTTTCTAAATTTAATATGCTAGCTGCTGCAACAAAATCAAACAACAATATTAGACATGTTATGGTGCCCAGTTGGATGACTATGGGTGCTTTTGTAGGTGAGCTAAACCATATTTATTCTTTGGTCATTGTTACCAGATTTGCCCGTCACTTTGGGGTATGCTTATTTATTAGGGTTACCTTCCTGGAAGAGGGGGTGTGATTCTATTAATGTGCTGCTTGTGTTACTTGTGTGTTCATATGGTTACAAGTCCCCTCCCAATGGAGCTATCCTGCAGGACCTAAGGTTTTCAGATTCAAATAAACCCCCCACAGACACACACAACCATTCCAGATTAACTGAGTGCGTCTGAGCAGACCGGGCTATCAGCACTCTCAGCTGACCCCTTTTACGTCCCTGAACTCAGCAGGCTGGGTGACACAGCACTGTCAGCTGTCACCCTCATGTGCCCGTTGCACCGCACCAGAATGGAGAACATTTATGAGCAGGCTGGGCCCAAACAGCACTTTCAGCTGTCACCCTTATGCACCTCTGGACTCCGTAGGCTAGGCAGAGCAGCACTTTTCAGCTACCCCCTTTATATGCCTGTTTGCAACACAATTGTTCTAGCAGTAACCCCCTTGATAAGCAAACCCCATAGGATTTTAGGCATTCCAGGGATCTTTGGCTTAGGTAAAAGAAGCGTTGCTACAGAGCAAGGTAGGGAAGCCAAGAGCACAAAGGAGTAAATGCATTTAGAGAGAGAGAAACTGGCAACCAGCTTGATTACAATAGTTAGTTTATTGCCAGGTGTATAAAACTTATGATACTAATAGTGATGCCATACAAGGAGAGAAAAACAATTTAACACTTACAATACAACAAAATTACAGTAGGGTATTGGAGAAGGCTAGCCCAGGTTTGATTACAAAAGTAGAAAGTTATACCTGGATATTAGAGATAGAGAGAATTGGGAAAGATGGGGGGGGGAGAAATCTCACCTTGTAGCTCAGAAGTTCCCAGGAGACAGGCTGTTCAGCTTAGGGTCAGGAACACTTGAGGGAGAGGCAAAACCCACAACAGGATCAGTCAGGAAAGCATTTGGGTCCAGGCATCAGAAGAGGAGAGCAAGAGAGAGATTTGAACTTGGGTAGGGGTATTTTGTAGAACCAGGTTTGTTTGTGGGTAAACAAAGTCTCAATGAAATACCCCAGGGTGGTTTTCTCTATGCTGGACACTAGGAGCTGATCACTCCCAGCTATGGTCAATGTTCCTTGGGGGAGCTCACAATGCAACCAGGCAGATTCAGTGTTTTGCATATCAATACTAGAATGGTCTGATATCTGCGGAGCTGGATGGGTGTAGGTGTGAGTTCATTTACATCAAGAGCAGAGATCTCCCATAATGCAGTGTGCCTTGCCAAACCCAGAATTCAGTGTGGTTCCTGCTTTGGAGCTTGGTTCTCCATTCTTCATGCTAATTCTTGTTCCATCTTCAATGTAAATGAGGCTCCAGTTCTCCAATCAATGGGTTAATTGAGATGCCTCTTTTTACATCTTCTATGTAGATGAGGCATGGGGAGTTGTCTTAATCCTATCACCTTTGTTGAGAGGGTTTTAGGTGTGTCTCCCACAGCCTTTTCATAGCTTTTGTTTCTGGTTCAAGCAGAGGCCGGGGGGGAATTCAGGTGAGCCAGAGAGAGAATAGGGGTTTTTCACCCTGGTTCCCCAAGAACACAGAGCTGCCAGGTAACAGTCATGCACAAGCTAGACATACTATTTACTAACTTCTTCATGTTCTTATTAAGAATTTATATTATTAATTAAGACAATATGCAGTAATAAAATTAATCTGTAACAGTCAAAGTTGCATGAGGAATTATGGTCAAGCATTGGGTAGCTGACTCACAATAGGAAGTAAAATTTTCACCACTGAAAACAAGGTAGTGTATCAGCAATATGATTACTCTTCCCAGAACCACAGCTAGTTCTGAAGTGTATATAAGCAGACAATGAATCGTGTCTGAATCAATGCTGTTTGTACAACTAAAAGCACATATATCCCTGTTTTTTCTGGCAGTCAGAGAATATAGGAAATAGAAAAAGTTAGTGGTGCGAATTGGCAGTGATCTTAGAGTTTCTAATAATAAATATGGTAATATACTTGTTTTCTATTTCAAAGTTCAATTCATTTATTTGAAACTGTTACAAAGCTTTCTTTAAAGTAACAATGCAGCTGCACATAGTTCAAATGGGATTCTGTCATCCTGTACCAACAGAGGTGAGAAGAAGCACTCTAACAGTGAAATGGAGAGAATATATTTCCATAACACAAATAGATAATGCAAAATATCAATGTCAGGAAAACAAGGAAAAACAAAAAAGCCTGGAAATTCAGAGTTAACGTTGTCACTCTCTACTCAACTTATGCCACTGCAGAAAAATGAAATACTTCAATGATAAGGAAAGGAGGATGATTCAGTAGTAAAGGAACAGGACTGAGACCCAGAATCAATTCCCAGTTCTGCCAGTTAGACTTCCTATGTGATGTTAACACATCATTTAAATGCTTTGTGCCTCAGTTTCCCCATATTTAAAACCGAAATAAATAACATACTCTTGCTGCTATTAAAATTTAGTAGGGGAAAGGCCAAATTAGACAGGTAGCAAGACTCTCAGGTTCTTTTACAAGGATTCTGAGACTGATGGGAAAGAACACATCAGGTTGCGTCAATGAATAGCTTTATTGATAACACAAACAAACAAGACAATTGACAATACCTCTTACAATCAAACAGTTAGACAATTAACACTTACACTTATTCATTACCATTTATGCACTTATTCATTGCTATTTATGGTACCTTAAATATTACTTATCCTTATTCTCCTTATCCTAAAAGCATTTTAGGACTTTGCCTAGGGGAGACAAAATCCTCCCGATTCCCTGAGTCCACAGACTCCTGAACTATCCAGATGCTACACTCATGGCCAGACTCTGCCTCAGCATCTGGTCTGGATCCTTGCTTCAAAACCCTTGTCCCCGACAAGTGGTCACTGGGATCTGGAGCTCTCAAGTTTCTTAAGGTTGGTGTCCTTTCAATAGACTCAAGAGTAGACACCCCCATCTTGAGCTGGACTGCAGTCCACTGAACCCCTGTCTGCTCTGAGTATTTACTTTTCCGAGCACTGTGTGGTCGAACAATTTTACCTGGTTTAGCTACCCTGAAGAAGCCTACCTAGCCGCATCCAGTGTTTTGTGGTTGCTTGCCCCTGGCAGTTGACCTGCAAGTGAGCTTAACTGCTGAGCATATTTCTGTTCTATTTTTGCCCAACTATTTTTTCTCAGTCATTGCTCTATTTGTGTTCCCTGTGTAATTTGGTCAATTCTTTATATTTTGCTCGGCCTTGCATAGTTTTTAGGCCTAGCGTCCAATTTCATTTATATCACGATACTGTAGGGTTTCATATGGTGAGGTGGATGGTTCAGAACATTATTAATGCTGATGTATGTTTCCTTCTCTCTATTAATTTAGTATTATTTATTTGCATTATGGTAATGCCTAGGAATTCAAAGCAAGCAACATGGTCCCATTGCACTAGGAACTGTACAGACGAAAAACAAAGCCAGTCCCTATCTTTGAGAATTTACAGTTTCAGGCCTTGTCTACAATGCCAGCAAAATTCAGTGGCAGTCGATGGGACTTACGTAAGCTACACAGAGTAGCTTGCATAACTTATCTCCACTTCATAACTTCTCTTTAGCATGGCATTGCCACTGAGCTGCACC
The DNA here is from genome assembly GCA_007922155.1 of Mesoclemmys tuberculata. Taxonomy (NCBI): domain Eukaryota; kingdom Metazoa; phylum Chordata; order Testudines; family Chelidae; genus Mesoclemmys; species Mesoclemmys tuberculata. The sequence goes on along the minus strand of ML675624.1, from coordinate 32,041,764 downwards.
TATGGGAAATATGTACCCATCGACGCAGCACTACACTTTTTCGGGAGGTGGTTTTATTAGATCGACTTCCTGACCAATTGAGCATGTCTTCACTACTGCTCAATCGAAGCGGATAAATCGATCTGATGGCGGCGAATTTGTTGCCATCAGTGTAGACATAGCCTTAGTGTTAGGTAGGATGCAACAGGTAAACCATGAGCTATTTCAAAGCCACTTTAAGGGTCAGACACATAACTTAGATTCTTGTACCCCTATAATAACAGCCTCCCTTAATTAGATGCTCTTCCATCAAAATGGAACTGAGTGTAAGGGAATTTAAATAAGTGTCAAACTAGAAAGAGTAAGATGTGCAGTAATAATAGAAGTGTACTTTAACTTACCTCCTGTTATACAGTTCTGCTTTGCTTTACATTCTACACGCTTCTCTTAAGGTCTCTGTCACATGAGTTACATCATCTTAGATTGTCCTACATTTTATTCCACTCACTCAGTGGGTCAAATTCAAAGGTTCTGTGTAAAGGGTTGGGGTATACAATATTCAGACTCACACCCACATACTCCTCCATGTGCCAGTATAAGTTGAATGTCAAAAGGCTGACTTTGATCTTAGGTGTGTTGTAGCTAATAGTTACTAAGTTATGACCTTCATGTACTCTACAGTGTGTGAAATGGATTGTTTTCTCAGCCATAGCTAACAAACAGATGTCAACATAACTAAAACCATCACCACAAGTGGAACACTTGCAGCATTTTCAGTGGAGTGACTGAATGGGCATAGAAAGGAAAATTTAATTCTGGAGATGATCCCTCTCACAAAGTTATGCACAAAGCACATGGATGAGGACAGGGGATGCATGCATTGTGGTATCTGACCCAAACAGTGGACTTGTTCTCCAGGTCTGATATTAAGAATACAATTATAGGCCTAAAGTATCAGTTGTGATTAGGGATTTTGGTTAACTCAGAGTTTGCTACACAATTTGAGACACTTTGAAGAGTCCTGATTTTCAAAAAAGGCTAAGCACTCTGCTAGTTAGGCTCCAGTCCAGTATCTTAGGTAGAGTACCCAAAAACCGAGACACTAAAATCACTGAAAATTTTCATTAAAAAAAAAAAATCTTATTTTGAAGAAAAGAACCCTTTAAATTGTCATTCATTTTTACTCAGAAAACTGGAGAGCTTGGAAAAAGAGGCTTCCCATAATTTTATAAAATTTTTATTGTTTCTCCTACACTCTAGAATAGGTCATCTTAAAAGATGTCTTTCCATTTTTAATTCACAGCAACATAGCCGTTTGGGTCTTTTGGGTAACCCAAAATTTGCATACAGTGCTAGTCTTAAGGGTTTTGGTGTGCTCGAAATAGATACTGGAGAATGTCCGCTACCCAGTATCTACAAACACACACCATAAAGAATCATTACTAATTTTGCTTTCCCCAATATTTTACTGCTCTAGATGACAATCTATTTTGGCTTTATGGCAGAGTCAGCCCTTCTTGGATACATATGATTAGTCTATTAGTCCATTTTTTTAAAGGAAAAAATTTACTTGTTTGAAATTAATCTCTAAACTATGCTGACTAAAAGCTACACTATTTGCATTCTTGCAAATCTGATACACATAAGCACATTAATTTCACTTGTTTTGCTTGCTGGGCACATTTTTTGCACTTATCTTAGTTTTGTAGGTGCTTGCAGTAAGGTTGTACCTTGCATGGCTTTTTTACCTACTGTACAGTTTTGTAAGTATTTTTTCTTTCAGGAAAGGTGAGGGAAAACTTATATTTAAAGAGAAACAGGCAAAAATAGTTTTTGCCATTTCTATCTCCTTACTATTTCTACGGTTCATTATTTTCTTTATAACAAGACAGACAAAAAAACCCATCCAGGCCTTCATCATCTTCTGTCTTGGTTGCTATAACTTCCTTCTTTCCTGCCTCCCTGATATTTACATTCCCACACTCCAATTCATTCAAAATACAGTTACTGAGGGCAGACCTACACTGCCGGCAAAATTCAGCAGCAGTCGACAGGAGTTATATAAGCTATGCAGAGTACCTTGCGTAACTCTCATCAACTTCATTACTTCCCTTTAGCCCGCTGTCTCCACTGTGCTGCACCAATGGGCAATGCATCCCATCAATGCAGCACTATGCTTTTTCTGGAGGTGGTTTTAATAGATCGACTTCTGGATTGATTGAGTGTGTCTTCACTGCCGCTCAATCACTCCAGAAAAAAAACAAAACAAAAAACGATCAGACGGTGGCCAATTTGCCACCATCAGTGTGTACATAACCTAAGATTATCTTCCCTACTTACCATGCCACTCAGTTTTCTATGCAAGCTTTTTGACACACCCCTCAAAAGCCTCCTCAACCAGCTGTAAGAAGTTCAAGATTATAATGAAACTTGATTTATAATTTTTTTTAATGAAAAAGATGTGTATATATAGCCAAATCTCTCTCTCTCTCTCTGTGGGTGTATGTATTTCATTGTATCCCTCACTCTTCAATCTTCAAATGTTTTATCTTACACTCTGATCCTACAACTGGCTTCCCACGGGTAGACCCCTGGTAAGGCCTCAGAAGTGGGAAAAAGATTGTAATAAATAAGACTGAATGGATACAGTATTTTAAAAAAAACCACCTTCAACTTGGTCTTAAGAGTTTAACTTGGGATTTATGAAAAATAGCCTGAGGCTAGTGACTTTTTAAGGATGAGTGATCTTAATGTCAGATTTCTGATATTTGCAAAGATACAGTATGTTCACAGGATAAGAGCAGAAAATATTGAATGTTTAAAAGGCAGATTGTGAAGCAATGTGAAATGAGCCAAAGACAGCTAATTGGAATCAACTATTTTCACAGTTCTAGGGTGGAAAAATTGAAAGTACTGAAAAGACAGGTATAGATGGTATAGTTTATATCAATAAACTAAGCACCAGACTCTCAGTTTGTATAAATTAACACAGTTCTATTGATTTTGATAGAGCTAAATTAACTTGCATCAACAGAGGATCTAGCCCTCTAATTGCCTGGTTTCCTTGCATAGCTTTATTTATAGAGGTCTTGTTTTTGTGGAAGCTGTGATTGTGTGTCCCCTGACCCCCTACTCATGTTGACCTTCTAGTGCTGTCTTATCAGCAGAAGTAATTTAAGAAGTATCATTGAGAAGATTCTTCTGAAATACCAATGTATCTAATAGCTTATCACATCTTTCATAGTACAAATTTTGTATGTGTTGAGCTATGCAATCGGTTAAGTAAACATCTTATTCTGTAAGGGCCTCATTCGATTTTTATTAAAGTTATCATGACTATTTCCATTGACTAATGGGAGCTGGATCAGGTTCTAAGTGTCTTCCATGAAGACTGTTCATTTGCAGTATGGACACTCAGCTGACTTAGTAAATCATTCATTAAAAGGGGCATATATGGAACATGGCAATAAGTTTTTCAGGTACTTTTAGACACATTTCTTTAGCATTAGTTTGTCAGAGGAGAACATCCCAGAAAGTGTAGAAGTGAAAGAAAGAAAGAAATAGCAAATGACAGTTTCCCAGATTTTCCTTCGTAATAACAATTAATGCAAATGGCCCTTTTGTGTTTATTCCGATTTTCTTACTAATTATAGTGGTTCTCTAGACTTCTTTCAAATAACTACAGGAAAAAATGTTTTTTGCGTGAATGCCATTTTCCTCAATCTGAAACTGGCACCTTAAGCCACTGTTAACTGAATTCTACAGCTACCCAGACTCCTAGATTTACCATAGCGATAGTAAGGATTTCAGGTTTTTCTGTTCCGAGAAAACTATAAAGAACAAACCTTATGTTGGATCATATTATAAAAGTGAATGAAATACACCATTTTTTTCCTGAAAAATAATGCAGCAAAATATTTTTTGTTCACTTCATTGATGATAACCTGTCATATTGCCATTTTTCCTGTAAACAAAAAACTATCAAATGGAGGATTGAGTTGTCTTCATAACTGATAAACGCAATGAAGTGAACTTCAAATTAAGCTTTGGGCTGGCAAGAAACGTAGATAATAGGCATCCAAAAATATGTTTCATGTTGGCTCATTCTAAATAAAGTATCGCACACAAATAATATAAAGGGTATGTAAAAAAACCCCTCTCGCATCAAACTACTTTGTAAGTGAAACAAGACTAGTTTAATAAACCCCGAATTCAATTAATAACAAGTGTTTTTATATATCTACTTCATCTGTAAAAAAGTTGCACTGATGGTAACTGCAGGTTGGATTGTGAAAATTGCACACAGCCCTGTAGAAAAGGGCACAAATGCTCTCAGAGCTTCTCAGCTTAGTGGGAAATATACATGCTGCTACATTTCTTCCTTGGGTGCAGCATAATCTCTCCATGTGCCCCGGTCCACCCCTGCTGGTCAGTGCTGAATGGATCTATATAGCTTATGTACCTATAGTACCTCAGTTACCATAGTATCGGGGTGCTTCACAATCTTTTAATGTATTTATCCTCATGAGGTAATGAAAAAAATAAGACACAGAGAGACTAAGTGACTTGCCCAAGAATACACAGGAAATCCATGATGGACAAAGGAATGAAACTCAGATTTCCTAAATCCTGCACTAGGGTCCTAATTGCTGGGCCATCCTCACTCTCCAAGGGTCTCTAGAAGGGACTGTTGGGCCATGACCTGCCCCTCTCCTCAGCCCTGTCCCCTTCAGAGTGGATTGTACTTCCAGAAGAGGGACTGCAATTATGGATCATCTTTATGTATGCTACACAAATATGCTAGGGCTTCTCATACCCATCCATAAATCCTCAAAACCCTAGTCTGGTTTTAAATGCCTCTATTTATAGAAAACCGACATTTGGTCCTCTGAATTTTCTGTGAGTAGTAGGGATAATTATTGTTATGATCATTAAAATTTTATTGTATTTATTGTAAATAAGGAACAGAGATTCCTCCCTAAAATTCAAAAACTGGAAATATACAACATTCCTATAGGTGAATATGTCCTAAAATCATATTTAGTAAGCATAAAGCATATGCTTTATGAAAGCATGTTCTAAGGTTTCTATAAACAATTGCATTATAAAGCATGCATATTACATCTGGCTGGCAAGATGCTTGTTTTGTGCTTATTTCAATATCAGTTTGGCATGGTGAGGATTTTTCAGAAGGTCTGAAAAGATTCCCTTCTGTTTCTTTTCTGGGTGTTTTGTAGCTGTTTCCTTTCAAGCTTGAGTCTTGTCTTTTACAAGGAATGTCTGTGCTTGATTTGTATAGAATTTGGCAGTGAATGATAGAAGCAGCTTGGCAATTGCTTGCTGCAAGACCTGTACTATATCTTTTAGTTGTAAAAACAAGACTGTCTTTAACCTTGAAAATCAAATCATACTTTACAAGTATATGGCTGAAGAAAACTTTGATAGTATTTTCTTTCTTTTTCTGAAACTTTTCAGTACTTTACCTTAGCTCACTCACAAGAAATATTTGATCTTCATCAAATCTCATTCATATCATTACCTGTTCCCTCATTTTGCAATATATTAAAGGAAACTTTTAAATATCTTCCTCTTCTGAGTTAGGATTTTATTGTATGTATCAATGAAACTTTAAAACCTCACTTGTGCTTTTTTTTTTTAAAAAAAAGTCCCTCATTTACTTGTCACAACTTGACAGCCCTGCTGATATGGCGGTCTATTTCTTGTAATGATATGTTGCAACATGCTCCAAAGAGTCACTTTAGTAAAGTAATGCAGATTTGTCTTATGAATAATGGTCAATTAGCAAAGAATGTTTCTGTTGCTATAGCTAAAAACGTTGTCCTGAGAGATTACTAGTCTAAAGACCTTTGAAGTTCCTGAATTTTGATTTTGGTGGTGGAGCATCTTGTATCTTGGTTTTGATCCTCTGTTTTCTAATTGACAGTATTGATTTACATCTTGAATCAAGAACAAACACATTGAAAACACAAGTATCTCAGATTTACAGCAGATCTGGAGGGAGAGATGGATAGCCTGAATGGTTTCTCTCTTTGGAGATGCCTAGTTTCTTTTACTTGCTTTCTGTATTCAGGTCCCCTCTTCCTGCTTCCAGGTATTATTAAATTCATTAGACAAAGAAAGACAACTTCTGAATAGTCAAGCAACACTGAATCAAGAATTGCATGCAACAGCTTGTATCAAGCACTATCCAGGTGTGTTCATGTCAACTCAAAATGTGTACAAAATTAAGTGCCAGACCCTGTCAGGTTATTGAGAGCCTGCAACTCCCACTGCTTGCTATAGGAGCTAGAGATAGCAGAACTTCACATGATTATAGCCCTTATACCATGTTAATAATGTGATATCATTTGCTAGAGAACTCTTTAAGGAAGCGTGTACATAACAAGCACAGGATGGTGTTTTGAGACGTAAGGCAAAAACAAATAAGGTTATATCTTGATTCAATTGTAAGAACTGGCTGTTCACATCTGAAAGGAGAAACTGGGATTTTAAAAACTGTTTGCTATTCAGTCTTGAAATGTAAAAACTGTATAGCACATCATGAGACCAAAAAAGCATCTGAATACGAGGGACCTGATTTCTCCACTGTCTTGTACCTTGAGTAGTCAGTCATTTGCATAAGGGGTGGCAGAAACAGGCATGTGGAGGGGGCTGGCACCTCTGCAATGGAATGATTGCAGAGGGCAGATCTATGTTTCTGTCCCCCTCCCCCCAATGTTTTCCACCCTCAGAAGATTTTCTAGTTATGGGAGTGAGACCGAGCTGTTTCATGCATGCACGGGGGAGGGAGGGCAATGGTGAGACCCAGAGGAAGCATTGGGGAGGCTGGTGCGGTACACAAGATAGGACTGGATGCTGGGGAATAATAGGACTCCCCAGCCCAGACTGAACTTATGTTCCAGCCACCTTGGGTCCTGGCAAAGATGCCCAGCCCAGAGGAGGGGCAGGAGCAGGAGCCAGGGTGGAGTGAAGGACAGGGCACCAGAATCTGGTGTCAGCTCACAGGATGCCAGCCACTGGGTAGGTGGTGAGCATAGCATATTGGGCACCAAACGCTAAGGAACGGCCACAGAAATGACGGTAAAACCACCAGGATGCCCTTTCCCAACCTGGAGTTGCACCTTTCCCCCGTCTCACTAGCTTCCCTCACTCTTCCTATCCCTCTGCAACCTCTATTCACAGCAAGCCTCCTCCTTCTCCCTGTCCCCCCATTTACACTGGAGCAAAACGAGCGTGAAGCAGGTATAAAATACAACGAAGCAGAATGGGAGCCCTTCATGTGGGCACAGAGGCAAAATGAGTTCAGACACATTCATGGAATTAAGCAGCAGGTCACAACTTGTATTAAAGTTTAACACAGGAAGGGTGCTATCCTCTCATCACCCATACTGTGCTAAATCAGACATTTAACTAGTTCCAGTGTGGGTGTCACAGGGCTCCTTATCATATAACCCAGGTTCTCCTCAGTCTACTCTTTCCCACGCTCATACTCAGCGCTCTCTTTGACTCCTAGCACCCTCCCACTGGGTGGAGACTTCAGCCCATGAGGCCTGCAAAGGTCACAAGATCTCACTCTATCACATGAACCCAAAGCCCATCGCCAAAATCCCAGGGACCTGTTGGAACCATTCATTTTGTTCTCTTAATTGCACTGGGAACTGGTCACAAGCTGTGACAAATAAACAGCTCCAGCTCAATACCTCAGTTAGGTATAAGCATGTTCCTGCTCAATCCACTGTGACTTGAAGGTGCTGTGAGGAAGGCAAAAAGACTCCCTGCTCCCCTGCCAATTGGCCCATGGGAGAAAAAAATTGCTTTTTGACTCCCCAAAAGGTAATCAGCTAGACCTCAGGTTCTGTCAGGCCAGGTTCCCATTCCTAGTTCAGGTGGGTAGTGTGGGATTGCTGGAACAGAGCTGAAAAAGGCATCACATGGCCCCACACTGGGCTAAATCCTGGGAGCTGGGGAATACTGGCCAATAATAACCCTCCTTCCCAGCTGGCCAATTGTGCCAGAGATTCCCTGGGGGAGAAACTACCTATTGTCTCTTGATAAGTGGTTTCTTCCCTTGTTTGTGGGAATGCCCCCGTCAACACTGGCCCAATCAAGTAGCCCCACCCATTTTCTATTAATTTCTTATGGTTTTAACTGGCAACACAAGGGAGTGGAGAGGTGGGCTGGGGAAGCTCAGATGAATGTGGTTTACAAACTGCATCACAAAAATAGGAATACTGCATCATAAAAATATAAATAGAAGAAACAGAAGAAGCTAGAACAAAATTATGCCACACACAGTAAGAACACAGCTACTGCTGCAAAGACACCATGTGTAATGGAAACCAGATTAGGGATTTTAAAAAAAAATAATAATATGAGACAACCCTCACACAGACAAGCTACAAAGACTACATTCTCCATGGGAGCTGTATATCTGCAGTGGCGAGTCACATGACATTTTGCCTATAGCCAGTATGGTAGGTGATGCTATCCTAGCTCACCACACCATAAACATATTTTAAAACTACCTGGTTTCTCCTTTTGTCAGTGTCTCCATTTGCACCCGTGTTATGTATGTATTGGTTGGCAGAGCATACAAGTAAACCAGGAACTTGTAGAGCCCATTTCCTGCTCGCTACCTAGATGGCCAGATCCGCTGTTTTAAGTTAGATCACCCTTGTGCGTGGAGTAACAATGCACAAGAGTTCAGTGCTTCCTACTTAAACGGCAAGCACAGGGGAGATCGTTTTGCATACTTTATTATAAATTTCAAAAGGGAAAATATGCTGGCTATACCTTAACCAATATATGCATTTCCTGCATAATATTCCTTTGAACAACAATAAATATTACATTGCAAAATTCTCAGTTAGGCCAGTTTAGACCCACATTAATCCAAGTGTCAGTCCTATTCAACTCACTGCAACTCCTGAACACACAGTAATGTCTCCAGCTCCAGTATTTGCTACTTGGGAAAACCTCTTACTCACCATATGGGTTACCCTTTCAAAGTGGCTTCATGGGTTTAGCCCTACTTCTTTCTGTGCAGCTCTTTTGTTTTGTGTTTTTTTATTACCAGTCTCAGTTGTTCCTACTATCAGATATAAAGGAGAATGCTTAAGTATACTAGTTCATCTCAGTGAGGTCAATGATTATGCTGAGAAGGTTTATTCTGAAAGATACCTTGGATTCAGGACACACCCATAATAAATATTTAGTTACCAAATAGTGTTGCCTTTTTTCTTTATTATAATAAGAAAGCACTTTATTTCAAATTGGAAAACAAATGAATATATTTCTCAACTCTTCATCCTTCCTCACTCCAAACTCTCACACCCTATGACATTGGATTTATCCCAGACAAGAGACAAAGCTATGGGACTTCCTTGTTAAAAGATTAGTAGCACAGGTCATTTGTGATTCAAACTGTTGTGGTGTCTGAGAGCAAACTCTGAGATAAGCAGATCAATACTGTAAACTGTGAAGTTTCATGACAACACACTGAGGAAAAAATATCACAATTACAAGCTAACTGTGTGTGTGTGTGTGTGTGTGTCTCCACCACCATGTCCTAGTTAAACTAAGAGGACATTCTTCAGTCAAGGTTTATAACAAAATAACAGCATTTTGTCCAAAATACTTAAGGTGAAAAGCAGAAACATTTAAAAAGCCAAAGCCACCTGGTCACAATGTACTGCTGGGAACAAGCACAATCAGAGTTCATAAAAGTACAAGAGACTTTTGTGTCAGTACAAGGTGCTGACCTTGGGGAAAAAAAAAAAAAACCCAATCACATTATAATCAACTTGCCTTTCACATATTAGTGGAAATGTGAGCCCTGTGGAACTTGGGGGGAAACACAGAATGAAAATATGTTGTTTGAACCAAAGCCTTGCTACATCATTTTGGATTGATGGGAGCCTACACAGGAATTTATCAGGGATAAAATGCCTCTGATTCCTGGTCTACACTTACTTTCTGGATTCAGCGGCAGTTGACGGGAGATACGCAAGTGACGTAAAAGACTTGTGTATCTCCCGTCGACTTCGCTGCATCTGCTCTGCGTGCTATCCATGCTGCGCTGCACTAAAGGGAAAACTCACCAGGGTGGTTTTCCTACATCAATTGCTGGATCAACTGAGTGGGTCTACACAGAGACATTGAACTGACAGCAACGAATTTGCCGCCATCAGTGTAGACGCAGCCTGAGCAAGAATAATCTAGTCTGAAGACCATAAAAGTCTAAATAAGCACCTCTGAATGTGACTGAAAATGCAGAAGAGCTAATACCTCTGAATTATCTGTTAATGGTCAAAAAACATTTCAGCCAATCTCTTGATAGGTTAATTAAATAACAAAAATGAATTAATTATCCCTTCCACTAATACAAGATTTCTTAACAATTGCACAAGAGCCATAACCATCCAATGGGACAGCTAGACGCATGAAAGAAATATATCACACACAGAATAAAACCCAACAACCATGTCAGTCTTCCTGAGGGACATTTCTAAAATACTCTCTAACAATCCTCCACTCATCTCGGTTGCCTACAGCTATAATCTGGTTGCTTAACTGAGTTAGTTAAAGGATGTCATCAAGTGCCTTAAACATATGTTTGAATTTATAAAAGGACTTGTGGAAGTTAGTGAACATAAATGTTTATTTTTTTTAAAAAAATTGTGAAAGCCCAGTGGTAGGTTTGGAATTACCTTTAACATGGCAGGTTTCTTTGTTTCACACCAATGGATTGACACATGAGAACATACTAGGAAACTAAGTACAAAAGGACTGATAAACTGGACAATTGCTCAAAATGGATGAAATGCAAAAAAGAATTAATAGTGAATAATACATTAAATTTTTTTATTTCTTTCAGTTTTAATCACCTCAGCCACACAGAGATTTGCAAGCCTATCATCCAGGATTCAGCAAACATCTTGTGCTATTTGTGATGGATTTGAAAACAACTGAGTTTGTACAATCCAGGTGCTAAATCCTCTACTGCGCTTAAGGGGATGGATGCACTTACGAGGATGGGCAAGGTGTCTTTACAGCACTGTCTTGCCTATGCTAATTTTGCCCTCATTCAACCTCATGGCTAACAACTCCAGTTGTGGCCCTTCCCCCTACTGGGATTTCACTTATCCTGGTGAAATCCTTGGCTGCCTAGTCAGAGCAGCTTTACATCTAGAGCAGCACAAAGGAGTGTTAAAATGTAATTTTGAGGACAAATGAATTAAAAAACTAAACAAATACATTTTTTCTAGTGGGAAAACAACCCACTTTTTCTCTTATCTCCCTCTCTCTCCTTCTGTTTTATTGGTTTTTTTAATGTTTGGTTTTGTCCTCTCTGCTCCTTCCTCACAGGATTTCTTCAACTCAACATGAGCCTGACAACTTTTGTGCTTGAATTAACCTTTCACACAAGATGTATGCATGCATTTGAAATCAGGCAAAACGAGTGCCATCCCCCAGGGTTACTAATAACCCAGGTAAGGGATTTCAACAAATCTACATAGTCAGATTCTGACTGCAATGGTTATGTACCTTCAGAGAGATTTTGGCAGGTGAATTTTATCTTGAGAGTACCATTTATAGGCTTGCAGGAAAAATGAAAGACAAACAACTTGAGGAGACTCTCACAAATGCAAGCAGAAGGACAGATCTTCAGCTGATGCAAATTGGAATAGCTCTCATGGCTTCAGTGGAACTATTGTGATTTACACCACTTGAGGATCTACCTCTGAGACAATTCTGTCACCAAATTGTCTTAGTATATAAACCATAAACTTGTTCTCCTTTCTCATGAGAGCAGTCCCTGAAATAATTAAAACATTCAAGGATAAGAGAATCTGGTTTTCATTCTATGATGAGTTTATAAGCAATATTTATACTGTAAATGTCTCACATTATATAAAAATATAATTATGCAAATTCAATGCATTTATGTCAACAAATGTTAAGTGTCAACTTGAATTATTCATCAATGGGAATAGATTTCTTGTAGTAAAACATTACCAATAACAAAGGTATAGTAAAAGGGCAGCTAACAACTATTTAAGCAGACAGAATAAAAGAGAATCAAATCATAAGAAAAAAAATACCCAGGATTAAACAGTAGCAGGTTGGTGTTAGGCAGGTAAAATGAAATATTTATTCTATGAGGAAAAATACCAAATGTAGCAAAACTCTTTTGAAACAGAAATATAAAACACATTTAACCTACAAAAAATACTAAAAGTTAAATAGCAGCAAAGTTTTTATACAAACAATATGATTTATACTGCAAGAAGATTTGTGGCAATCTTATAAAAATTCACAAGCAGCAGCCATTCATAACCTTGGATTGACTTCACAGAAATCAGAAAACTTTCCAAAATTTTAAACACCAAAATTTACCTTAATTATAAATACATTAAATAATTGGTGAGTTTTTAAAAATATGTATAACTACAAAACCCATATATATATGTGTGTGTGTATACATACGTGTATCTATATTTATAGCTTTTTGTTGGCCATAAGACAGATAGTAAAATTCCCATTGACTTCAACAGGACCAAAGTTAGGTTAATGCTGAATGCTTTTGAAAAGTCATTCAGGAGTCCACAGTGTTCATCATTAAAAAAATTAAAGTACAGTTTGAGATTTTTAAATGCCTCTTACAGCATTATTCAGATACTTCAGCATGTAAAACATACCAATTTTATACTCTTACGCATCACTGAATATTTGTTAGATCTGGAAACCTAAGTTAGTGTAACAAATTTTCAACATTACCTTTTAATTTGGCCCATAAACTGTCACAAGCACAATTCCACCAGTGTAATGTCGCCATATTCTAGGGCCTTTTTCTGGAGATTCTCATCTGGCAAATATCAACTATCCAGTGCATCCAGAAGCATTTCATTTCTAGTTTTCATGGGTGCTTTTGTTGTTCTAGTGGTATGACAGAGTGCTGGAAATCAATAGCTGAACCAACACTGTGGTCATTCTTTAATCAATTAAGCCCCAGGAGAAGGTCTGATGAAAGAAAATAATTCCTGATTACCACATCAGATTGGGGGCAGAGAAGCTAATGAGCTAATTAGCCCATGAACAAGGAGACTGAATAAAAGAGTATAAAAAGGAACTACAGGAAAGTGGATGAACTGACTGACCATCTAGCTATTTTCTGGAAGGAAGGAGGGAGTAGTAAAACTGGAACATGTTGCAAATACTATGATTTCATTCATACGTAGAAGGTGGTGGAGTGAAACACAGTAGAGAAATGCATGGCGGAATCTACATAGCAGAAGGATGCAGAGCTGTCTAGCTAAAGCAAAGAGGATGGGAGCAGAGGGTGCCCTGACACAAGTGGGCATTAGTGCAATGCTCCTTCTTCCTTTCTATCCAGCTTACTCTTTCTCTCTGCCTGAGGAGCTTAGAAATCATAATCAGGGACCAAGAACAGTAAGCTGTATATCAAATATCCACGATTATGCCTTTGGTGGGGTTGTGTGGTTAAATATACGTAATTTTGAGGTGTATATTTGCACATTCCTAACTTCCTGAAGTTGTGAACATATCTAAGGTGTGAATGCAAATCAGGTATTGTACATTCTCAGGGCCAGTTAAGTGAAGTTTATGTGCATATTCTGAGTGACTAATGATGCAGCCTCTGTACAGCAACAAGTCTCATAGATATCAATGAAGCCAATTACAATTTCTCAAATGCTGCACAATCAGGCTGGTTTTATACTTTTTTTCTCTGCTGACACTCTTCTTTGCTCTTGTGGAAATGAAATTTTCCCTCCTCTTACCTTTCTATCTCATTCTTGCTTTCTTGTACTTCTGGTGTGTTGTTCTTCCAGTTACTTCCACTCCCCAACTTCTGTCTTCTCATCTCTCCTTATTTCTCACTTACATACTTTCTAATCATTTCCTGTCTTCTTATCCTCAGCTGAAAAAAGCTTCTTTACTTTTTCCATATTTCTTTTGTCTTTTCTGCTCTTTCATTCTCAATATTTCTTTATATTTTTCCCCCTTGCCCTCCTAATAGCTCTTTCCTCAGTTTCCTAGCCATTTTCATTTGCCACACTCATTGCTGCCTCCATCTCCACCCCTTTCTTCTCTCTAATATGTAATTCCTTAAGCACTCCCTTTTAGAAAAGGGACACTTTGAATTAATAGTACAACTTTCCCTGGGAAAGGTGGATCTCTGGTGATCTCTGCAGATCATAGTATACAAGCATATCAGGCCATAGATCTAGGAGGGCCATGTAGTTCAATAGGATTATTTGTCTGAATGACTGCGCTTCAATTTGTGAAAGGTTCACAGTCTGGCCTCTAATGACTACATAGGATATTTTAAGCTGTTTGACAAAGAAATTATATTTTATCAGTTAAGGCACTACAGAGCACTGCAGGGCCCCAATGACTAAGGTCTTTGGCTGTTACCATAATATAAATAAATGATAATATTTTACTTTCCAAAGAGGCTTAGGATATGTGCAATCTTTCTGTACGCCATGCCAATGGTGCTTTATGAAGGCTAAACTAACTGGCTAAATAACTTGCTGGCTGCAGGTGCGAATTTCAGAAAAGCACTAATATATGGCAATGAGCAGCAGTAAAAGGAGATATTTGTAGGTAGGTATGTTCAGGATGAACCATTGTTCTTTTGGCTACCTGGAGTATGTCACACACTGGGGTGTAGGTGGCACATCCTGGTTGTCAAAACAGGAGTCAGGTCTAGTGGTCAGAGCAGCCAGACAGTGGAGCCAGAGTAGAAGTGAGAAAAGAACTGCAGTTGTGGTCAGAAGACAAGGCAGCAATCAGAGCCAGGGTATTCAGGGGAAAGGAAAACTAGGGCTGGAGCAGGAACAGGCATAGGTCAGAGCAGGTGTGGGCATGCAACACATTGCTCTGCTACTGTTGCCACAAGGCATAAATGATGATCTTCTGTCTCTTTTGTCCAATCAAGGAGCACAGGCACTTAATGAGAGATTATTGGGCCCAGCCAAGCTCATTGGGTTGCCAGGTGACCATGCCTGGAGCCAGCTGAGTTCTTGACAGAGTGGATTTTGTTAGTATAATATTATGAGATGTTGTAGCCATTAACCTCTTGTTTCCACTCGCTTCTGTGGGGTCCTGTTTTTAAAATGCCCATTGGGCATATGCTGAAGTTCTGCTGATTTCAATTTACTGGTGCTCATTTTTCTGATCTCTTCATATTGTTGAATAATATATTTCCAGATGGGGCTGGAAAGTCTCTTTGTTCTAGGGCTGATGTAAGAAATCTCACGTTGTATATTTGCTGGTTTGTTCAGCGACACATAGCATTATTTATCCTGCATTCTGCTACTTCCATTTGTCTCCTCGCTTTTTCATATTCCCTTTCAAATCTGAAGTGTATTGAACTTTGTTCATTGTACTTCGGATGTCAGAGGAGATGGATGACATTTCTGTAAGGTTGAGCATTGAAGTTGGCACTGTAAGGGTAGGTTTGATGCTGGACATACATTATTTTATTGCAAATATGTTGGCATATCAATAGTTGTCACATAACATTTCTTTTTGCTATTCCTTGCACAAAATGTATTTGATGTCAATCTGTTTCAATGTCCATGAGTCAGTGAAGTATTATTTCTTCCAAAGAAATAAAACCAAATCCCTGGGCATCGTTAATGTTACATGTAAATGTGAATGCATTATGAAGTTGTCCAAAGGACAACATAAATATCCAAGTTAAAATGATGGTTTCCTTTATTGCTGCTACAAAGATTCTGCTTTACATGCTTTCAGAAACAATATGACTATAGAAGCCTAAGCAAGTAAGTATTCCATTTATGAAAAGGACTCAAGTTTTTTCTTTTCATTCTCATTTCTATGATTCATGGTTAATGGCACATTTTAATCCTGAAGATGTATTAAGGAAAAGCTGTATTTAAATAATAGAAACAAGAACACCGACACAGTATGTCATTTAAAATAAGTGTCATATTTCAAAGTGTCTTCAATAAAAAGGAGAAACAATTGAAAATTGTATGCTACCACGTGGCATCTGGATAGATACATTGTGATGTTCACACTTGTGAAGTCCACGGAATGAAAAACATTGATGAGAAATGTAACAAAAGGGTCATTTTAAAAATGCAAAACACATGTTTACTTGGATTTTGAGCACATTGAAACAGAGATAAGCTATAAAAAACAATGGAAAAAAAGAAAGCAGAATATTTTTAAAATATCCTTCAATAAATTTACAAACCTCATCAGAAATTAAAGGACAGATTTTCAAAGAGCCACCTAACTTGTCTAAATTAGATTACAAGATCTTTGGGGCAATATTATTATTCTCTCCCTCCCCTCACGTTGTACGTACACTTCATCTTAGGCCCTGATTCTACAGATACTTGCTCGACTTGGCATATGTAAGTAGTCCTGTTAAACTCAGCGGGCCTCATGGAAGTCACATTTGGAAGACAGTTTATGGTTTACACAGCATACCACAAATCCAGGGATAGGGAGGAACAAAGCGATTTGCATAAAACTTGGCAGCTATAGCTGGGGTGGGGGACAGTTCAGGGGGAGGTGGCAAGGTGCTAAACTGTGCTAGGGTTGATCAGTGGGTGTCTGTTGAAGGTTGTCTAAGGGAGCAAGGATGACTGAAAGGGGCTAAGGTTGGTGGGTGCTAGGGTACCTGGCTGGTAGAGCGGTCTGGAGTCACTGAGGTAAGTGGGACAGAGGGTATCTATCTGGAGCTGCTTTGATCAGTGAGTGGGTAATGGAGGATGTCTGAGGTTTGACTGAAATAGATTGAGATTGAAAGGGTGGGGAGGGGAGCTCAGTGTCTGGGTGCTAAATGACAGGTAGATGAAAAGAGTTGCTGGGTGTGGGGAGACTGGAAGTCCGGATTCTCATAGACTATGGAGAGTACCAGGGATCTCCCTTGGGTGGCTGGGGGTGGGGGAGACAGGGCATCCATTGGCCAGTTCTGAGCCTCCTTACCTTCTTTACTCACCTGCCAGACAGCCCCTTTGACCTCTACTCACTGAGGTTTCTGTTCTCCTCCCCAGCAGAACAGCTGGAGAGCTGCTAGGCTGCCTGCTCAGCAGGCACTGTAGTGTACATGTGACAAAGTCCAAACTGCAGAAAAAATGCTACTGTCTTCCCCTGCTCAGCAGGACGCATGACACGAGGTGAAGGAATTTGTGACAAGGCTGTCAAATGCATGACTGTCATGTGAGACGTGACATTTGCCATCCCTGGGAACTACTCATGTGTAACTTTAACATGCACATAAGGACTTGCGGGAGTGAAGCCTTAGATTCTCTTACAACTCTTCCAAGCAGGAACTGTCTTCATATTTACTTGAACAATGCCTGCAGCAATTGGGCTTTGTTCTTGATTTGGGCCTCTAGACACTCACATGATACAAATAATCAACTCTATTACTGATGATAGTAAATTCTGCAGCAAAACAGGCATGTATTTTCATATATGAATTCCCATTCAAATGTGCACCTATGGGGTTTTGTATGTGCAACAAGTAGTCCAAGTTTTGGAATTTTACCCACAAATGCCTATGAAATACTTTAAATTGTTAAAATGTTGAGGCACCCTGGATTCAGTTATATTACCCAGGGTTCCTCAACCCAGTAACTTTTAGTCTGTGTGAATTAGAATTAGGAAATAAACCAAAGAAAATGCAGTACCTCTGCCTGCTATATGTCTGGCATAGACAAGTTAATACCAAGTGCTTTTAACTTTAAAGCTTTACTTTATTGGCCTCAGCAATTCCTATTGGAATGCCTTTGCTGAAGTCTCCACTTATTAGTCTTAAGTACATACAAATATAGTAGGTTATTAGAGTACCTCAAAACTTGATAGTTACCCCAAGTCTGAGTTAGTCTTCAGGCGAATCAGTCACAGATTTCTTGATG
>ML675624.1:31950581-32023827 GCA_007922155.1 Mesoclemmys tuberculata | reverse complement strand
AGACATGTGACTAAAATATATATATTGTTAAGCAAGAAGTCTTAAACTGTTAGTCTGATGGCAACATTTCCTCATACTGGCAACTTTAAAATATATCCAGACTTCTTGCATTTTACAGACATCTGCCCCAGTATATTCAGAGAAAGAAACACATAGAGGCAGGTTTACTTCACGTGTTCACTGTCTATCTCCCTCCCCTCCAGCTTTGCCTAGTTATGCTAAGTGAAAATGGCTAAAGGTGTGAAAATGGCTAAAAACAGCAAGCAGAATAATTGATAGTCCATCCCAATAATCGACAGTGGCTTGGACACCTGTCTGGTGGTAAAATTCCCATATTCAGTAATAGTTATGCAAATACAGAATAACTACACTGATATAAAGCAGAATTTAGTTCATATTTTATAGGAGAAATGGTTCATAACTAAAATAGCACAGATTAAATTCACAGCCTTAAAGAGGGAGATTTTTTAAATTTAAAATAGTAAGAAAGAATGGATTTCACTGTTAGGTTTTTATTGTTTTGACAATAAATCAGTTGTAAAATATTATACAGTACAATATATGTATTTTAAAGCATATCTTGTTTTAGTAGACGTGTGGGATGGGAAAAAAAGCAACAGAACTTGAGCTTAGCAGGAATATAAATAGAGAAGCTGATGCTCAAATCTTGCCTGTGGAGTGAAAATAGACACTGTACTTGAGAAAAATGACTTCCTTTATTATTGCAGATGTTTTGATTTGATGGACAGGTAGTGGTTTATTATTTGCATTCACCTTAGTTCAAATAAAGTGAATTTTAGTTAAAATGGAAAAATACCACCAAGAAAGAGTGATCTAAAATATAATTATAATAGAGGTGCTTCTTTAACCAAAGATAATTTTCTATGGCATAAAGGAATAGATATGCTTGAAAAACTTCAAACATCCAGATATTAGGTTTCCCAGAAATATCAGGAGACAGTGTCTTTCTTTCTTATATATTAGTGAAGTGCTTAGCACAGTGGGATCTCAATCTTCACTGAGGCTTTTGGATGCTACTGTAATATTGAATGATTAATAAATAATAATCGGTATAATTTGTCATTGTAATTTTTGCATCATCTCATGATCAGGAAAGAGTAATGAATCAAGGCTGGTAAAAGATAAGTATTATTACATATAGTAACACAGATATTTATATCTTTCCAGATGTTTTAAATACTTCTCATGTCTCAAGAAAAGAATTACTACTTGAAGCTGAATTTTGTTCTTAGTCTTTCTTGCTTCTGCACTGTTTCCCACAAAAATTCAGTTGAGTATTGGCCAGGAAAATTGTGTTTTGTGATTATGATGATGGTAAATCTTTTTTGGTTTCTCCAGTACTAAGAAATTTGCTTCTGAAAACAGTGAATATAGGCATGCCTGATTCATGATTGCCTCATTTTTAATCATCCTGCTGTCAGTTGATTTTTCTAATGCCAATACCGTTTAAATTACATTTAAATATTTTAAAAGTTCACTGTTTCTGTTTTATATGTTCATCTCTAAGATGATTTGTGGTCCATTTTTCCTTGACAAGAATTTGATGTTACCTTGATTTAAGATTATACATCTACTTTTGAACAGTTCTCAGTACTTTGGTACTGATACAGTTTCCCTTGAAGTACTAAAATAATACAATAATAAAGTGTTCAGTACCAGAGAGGCATGGATGGGAATTGTGAGAAAACACTCATGAACCACATTTAGGATACTGAACATGGTACTGAGTTGAGCTGCTGAAGAATGCATTTCATACCTTTACGGAGAAGACCCACAAGAGGTCTATGCAATGCTTAAATCCCACCCAAAAGTAAAAGAGACACTTAAACTGGCCTTTTGCACAAGTATGGATTTCAGCCTTTGTGCTTAACATATGTTATGCTGCATTGAGCAGTTGAGAGGGACTCTGTTTACTCAGAACCCTCAGGCACATTTCAGTGTCAGTGGCTGGCTTGTTCACTCTTGTTATCAGTTCCATCTAAGCAGTGTTCTTTACCACACTTGAATAAACCACTAATCCCGGTCAGCAGGAGTAGTAATTAAACATCTAAAAATGTCTGCTATTTAAATATTTTGCATTCACCAAATTGCACTTTAGCAGCTTTTGGCATGGTTACACATTATGGGCCTGAGCCATAGCTCATTGAAATCAGATAATATTGATGCCTGCTGCGATGCCTACTTTTCCTCCCCCTCACCAATAATCAGTTCACAGCAGACGTAGAGATTTGCTCATATTGCTGATCACTGTGAACATTTCTCTAAACGTTATTCCAGGCTTTCAGCACAGGTGCTGAGCAATGCTGAGAGCTACCACTTTGGTTCTGTATTTCTTTCAACACCATTTTGCAGCTTGACGGGTTGATCCCTAAGGGATTAAGAAGTTTAAAGTTTATTTAATGAAAAATAGTGTTTCTTAAACTAGTGCTCAGAAAACTTCCAATTTCTCCAGCTGACTTAGGGATGATGAATGAGGTCAACTTGTTTAAGTTTATGTTACTTTACATTATGTTACTGTAGTTCAGTAAACATGCTTAAAGGAAAATCTAGTTTTCATAATAGAAGAAAATTGAATACCTTTCCAATGACTTGCACCATTTCAAATGACATTCTTCTCTGTGTCATACAGTGACCATCATTAGCATCAGCTTCAGAGAAATCTGGTCACACACCCTTTTATGAAAAGACACAAAATGGTAAATCAAAAGGGGATGGAGGAAAGGAGGCAGAAGCAAAAATTACAATTAGTGTAAGTGAAAGCCCACTGTTCCTTGCAGATTAATACAGTCAAAAGTGGAAGTTGAAAGTAAGAAATGAGAAATTTAATTTTAGTAATGAGTCCTAATTTTAATTTTAATGCCCAGGAAATTCAGTGGTATGAGCAGAATGAAATCATTCATCATTAACTGTACCATCCAGGAAAACCTATATAGAAAAAAACACCTTTGTAAGATTGTATCTGGTTTATCATCTCCCTGGTATAATTGAACTCCCTCTAGACAAAGAAATTACTATTTGATAAGACAGTTATTGCTGTCTTGCACACTAAGAAAGTTTTGCCTTAAGAATACCAGGTTCATGCCCTATATTTTGTTTTATCTACTAAGTTTATTATACTGCAAGCTCCTTGCCCCTTCGTTGAAGAACATCCATGTTCTGAAAGCTGTATCTCCTCCACCAAAAATATAATTTGTCTTCTGGGAACTAATTTGTCCATTGAGATGTGTTTAGAGAGGTTCCTGCTGAAGTCTAAGAACGCCATATGAACAGAGCTAAGGATTATGTTTGCTTTTGTGTTAGGAGGAAACATGTTTGGATGAGACACTAGAACTGTTTTCCAGCGTGAGAATGGGTTCTTTCTTCTTCTTTCTTTTCCTTATTTTTTTGTTTTCTTTCTACTTCCCTACATTTTTTAAGGTTCTCTCTCTTCTTCAGTCTATACCTAGGATTAACATGCTGAATTTGTTCTTCCAGAAACAACATGCTCATGACTGAAACAAATGGATAGTGAGGGTCACAGATCCCTTAGCAGGGTAGTGTAGGGCAACCTACAAAAAAACAGGTCAAATTTTATCTTTACAATAACCTGGCTTATCAAGATGGATTGATGTCATTAGGCTATCTGGGCATCTTAGTTCATTTGCTCTGAAACTGCCCGTATGTGTCTTTATCTTTGAAAGTCAGCATTGCACCAAGTCTATGAGTCACAACTGTGTGCAGTGTGTTCCTAAATGTAGCAAAGCCATTTCTGTAGAAAACAGCAGAAAGTACTCGATAAAACTAGACTTTTTTAAAAAATGAAATGTTTACCTAGCAGTTTGAAGAGATAGACAGATTTGTTAAGAGGCATCCTAGGCATTTCTAAGGATTTGAAAGTCTGCTTGACTTCAGAATTAGCAGCAATGTAATAAAAGCTATGCCTTATTGGACATTATTCATGAGATTTAATAATATATACAAATATTTGAAAATCAAAGTATGAAAGTTAAATTAAAAGGGCATTCAGAGGGAACAGGCACAAAATTTAGGGTCTGAACAAAGAGCTTAACAAAACCTGACATAAATAGAAATTCCCATATTTATTTATTTTATTTCAGTACTGTTTTATTTAAATTTTCTCACACAGTAGTGCAAACAGACACAGCAGCAATATATTAGTGCATGGATGCCACACAATGAACCTGTCTGTCAAATCTGGATGAATTACAAGATGTAAACAAATGTCAGAAATGGTGAAAAATGAATTAGGTTCTGATTACATATAAAACATCATGTAAAACATATGGGACTACATTTGGACTGGGTTGCACAGACTTCTGTTTCCCTAAAGGAGTGAAGTCTGCTCAGTGGGAAATGCTGTGGTACAATCCAACCTCTTCCAGTAGGGGCCCCATCTATTTTGTGTTGAGGAGTTCTGGCTGGGGGAGCCAAGAACATTCTCTGATGCAACACATCCCATGGGCAGTCTCCAACAGCAGGGCTCCTATGAAGCCCAGACTACAATTTAAACCTGTCCTTTCCTGAATTAATTTTTTGGAGAGGGTAGCAAAGGTTAGCTATTCTCCTTATGGGAGGTAAATCCAGTCCAGGGTGCAGTGATACCTGCCTGTGCCAGTGGCAATGACTCATGCCAACATTTTACTTGACAGTGCCCCTTTAGCACACTTGCCATACCACTGAGAACTAGGGCCATCCAAATTCTTTCAGAAGCGTATAGTGTATTCAATATGGCTCTTCTCTGACTGAAACCCCTTACAGGCATATCCCACTACATTATATTATATATATTAAAATACTAGTACGCTTGACTATAAAGAAATTTGAGGCTGTGTAGCAAATTGTTGAGAGATAAGGCTATTTAAGCTGCCTTAAATACTATGAACAGGGGATATTACTTTAACCTCAAAAGTGCCTGGGCAACTATAGCAAACAAAAGGTCATCAAACTTTAATCAATAAACTAGCATCATGATCAGCTAGAAAAAGTATACGATACTAAATCAAAGTGATTGATTTCCTAGAGTCTTGTTGAAAATCTGTGCCCTTTATGTCTGAACAACTAGATAAAAATGAAAAATACTTAATAAAGTTTGTATTTCTTCAAGAATACTCTTAGGCTACGTCTACTTTTGGAGCTAGGTGTGTGATTCCCAGCTGTCATAGCCACACTTGCATTTGCTCTCATTAAGCTAATATGCTAAAATTACGACGACTAGCTTGTGCTATGGTGGCTATGATACTAAGCACAAACCTGTCCAAAACCCATGGGTACATATTGGGGATGGCTAGCCCATGATGCTGCTCACTGCTGCCACCACCTTGGCTATGCTACAGTTTTTAGTGCACTAGCTTGATGAGACCTAATACAAATATGTTCACTTGAACTGGGAATCACACCCCTAGCTCCGAGTATAGACAGGCTTTTACCTGAAAAATATGTTGATTACCTGTAAGAACCAAAGTGTCCTTTTTTGTCATTTTGATTTGAAATAACTGACTAATCATGATGCCAAAGATTATTTGCTACATCAGTATTTTCTTCTTACAGTTTTAGGAAGCGGTGCCAGTTTTCACAAGGGACAGGGATGAGAGAACAATACTGTAAATGTGAAATCTGGTCCCCTCTAGATAGGGGTTGTGAGGTGGAGTAATGCTTAGAAGCTGGAATGGAATTTTCCTACTCTTACTTTCTCCTTCCTGTCACCAGGCAGTGGTATAGCTAAAGTGCACTTTAGCTACTCCACCGCCACATTCACAGCCACTATGCCTATTGACACTGCTATATCCACATCTCTGCTTTGGTGGTTCAGATGAAGGGTGCATATATTCAAGGACTAGCATCTGGCCCAATCCCAGCTCTACCTCCTGCATGCTGAGGCAGATGGAGCCTCCACAGACCAGAACACTGTGGTTTAGAGGGAATGCAAACATGTTGCATAGATTCCTCCCTTTTTCTCTCACAAAATAACAGTAGTGGTTCAGTGTTCAGAGTTTGCATCAGCTGCAGAAGATTTGAGGTACCACTGAAATATGAAAGAAGCTAATATTAAGACCAACCATAACAATATTCTACATTTTAGCATCAACTTGTACTGCTTTGAAGTCTGCTATTGATTCCATGTGTACTTGTTTTTCTGCAAATGCAGAAACACACAACAGGCAGAAGAAAGTGGTTTCCCATACCATTTATTTTAGTACTTTAATATTCAATGGGCACATCAGGGAGATGCCAATTAGAAGCTGGATCCTGAAACTCTTAATCACACAAGTAATCTCACTATAGTCGAGGGAGAGCATAATTAATAAATGAAATATGAGGAACACCTTCTTTCATTTATAAACTCAGGTAAGCATAGGTAAAAGGAAAACTGTGAAACCTCTATTATTACTATTATTCTTAATATAAGATTATTTGCTATACCTTTAGAAGTCTATTTTAAAAAAAATTCTGGTTCTCTCTATTGCCCCTTGTCAACCCAAGCTGCTATTCAAAATTCAGGGTGCTGATGATATTCCAGCTGCAAGTAGAAATCAATGGAGTTTGTTATTTTTTTTACACAATCTTGTTTATTTAAAAGGAATTTACCCTGCTTTTCCTCATGCAGGAGGAACCCAGAACAAAAGGAGAAGTTTCTTAGCTTAAAGCACTAAGCATCTTTAGGCAACAGACCCAAAAGCTCTCTCTTTAGCTTTTTTCAGGGTCACCTTGTACTCACTGGCTACCGAAGGCTTTCTTGCTTTTTGCCTCTACCACTCTCCATTCTGTCTGTTCTAAGTTTCTGACAACTATCTTATGTGAAGGCTGCATTCCCACACCAATCGTAATGAGGTTTTAACGCAGCTAAAAACAAGGTTTAATCCAACTACCCCTTTCTCTTTCCTCTAATATCTAAAACAAATTAACAATGGGTACAGTGGGAAATTGGGACTGAGAGGAAGATAAAATGCAACGTCAGAAGGAATAGATGATAAAATTGGAATAGATGATAAGAATGTATTTAACTCTTACTTGTTATTTAATTCAAAACTTTAAAAAATAATAAAAACAAACAAATGAAGCTGTTAAATAAGAGTCTTATGAAAAGGTCTTTGGGAACAAACTTTTATACAACTAGTTACAGGAGCTGTCTAGCGATCTAGGGAAGGGATGATGCACCTTTCCATTTCCATTGATAGCCTTTGGGGAGGGAGGCAGGTACCCAACTCCTTATCAGCAGAAATCTTGGAGAGAAATGTTTGTTGTTTTCCACATATTAGCAATAGGTGTCAGTGTTGGGTCCACTGCTCCTGATTCAGAAACACATTCTGTGGGTCTTTGTCCTTTGTAGAGGCTATACAATGTAAAGTGCACAAGATTTGAGGCTGAACAGAGGAAACTCCAGCATCACTGGCAAGTGTGGCATTTATGCAAACTACTGAATGAGCTGATTTGCATATGACCCCAAACTTCAATGAACCCTTCTTCAAGCAATAATGGGAATAGGACGTGGAGCGGCATGAAGCTTGCCAGCTATCAGGCTGTCTAGGCAGGGTGAACTCTAGGTATATTGGAGTCTGCAAAGTTGTGACTGAGGTTTGGGGCCATGCTTCACTAGTGATGAAAGATACCTGCAGCGGCTTGGTCCCAACAGGGGATTGCTGCGGTGGGAGTCTTGGGAATGTGCTGAACTGTCTGAGAGTGTTGAGGTACGTGGCAGATGTTCTCTGGAAAAGGAGCTGGGATACCGCTGGAGGGGAAGCTGTCAGGAGCAAGGGATCTTTCAGGGGTCTGCCTACAGTACTCTAGGGCTTGCTCTCAGCCCCCTAACCTTTTGTCCTCACCAGCCACTCCTGTCTCTGCCAGTCCTACTGCGCTTGCTGCTCCTCCTGATCCTTTCCAGCTGTGGGAGCAGACATGCAGTCTTGCTTCATTAAATCATGCGCCACAGCAGCTTGTATTGGCCAGAATGCTTACCTGCAACTTATGCCAGCAGTTCAGCCCAGGGCATGATAGTCAGGCTGTGATATAAGGGCAGCCACAACAGAGTGGTCAATTGCATGACACGCAGCGGCTCTGTTCCAGAGTGGAGCTGGAAAAGCAACAGGATGAGAGTCCCACAGTAAAAAATTAGGGTGCATGAACCTGTCTTTCTAGAATCTCAACACCGTCTAGATCCAAGTAAGTTTCAGGAGTTGTGCAATCCTGCTTTTATTTTGGTTGAACCTATTACTCTTAGTCTCTATTCTGTTTGAATTCCTGCTCTTAAAACAGTGACTGTACCCATTGGCCCATGCTTCCTCTTTCTTGTGGAATATTTGCTGTGATGTCAACTCTTGCCATATTTGGAGTATTTTTTAAGGTTCTTATGAATTTCTAATTTCTTATTCTAAAGTTTTCCCCTTATCTAAAGTGGCCACTATTTCCCATTCCTGCCAATATGACTAAAGCCACAGGTTACCCTCTGCAAGAGGGACATTATGTTCTCCTAACTTTTGTAGTTGAAAGTGATCCAGCCAGCAGAGATGGACACTATACTCCTATTGTTTCCAACAGAGCTTAAGCCAGTATACCCTCAAGGAACCTGGTGGCCTTAGTCCTGGTGCTGGAGGGCAAGGTCAGGAACAAGGAGGTCTCCAGAACAGAACAGTGGAGAAAATTAGGAAGAGTCAGAGGAATATGAGAAGCAAGGGTGGGATTGGCTAGACAGGGGCCTGTGAGGAGAAAGAAAATATGGGGAGCAAGTATATGTGGTGGACTATGAGGAAGAATGCAAAGAGGATGTGAGTGGGACAGTTGTAATCCTGAGTAAGGAGACACATAACAGAAATAGAATAGTAGATCCACACAGGATGGAAAAGAGCAAGTAGAGTTGCCTTTGATCAGTGAACAAGGGGAGAGAGAGAGAGGGAGAGAGTGTGTGAAAGAGAGAGAGAGACATTGATGTTTGACCTCAAACTGATCATGCAAATCGAGGGTGGGTGATAAACCCCTACAGGTGCAAAGAATCAATGAGCAGGTGAAAAACAGTGTGATGTTACTGTTTTTTGTTGTTATTAATTATTGTTATTATTATTATTTAGTTAGTTAATTAATTTAATGTTCTTAAATCTTACATCCAGTTTTTTGGAGGTAAGACCCATGATTTTTTAAACATCTGAGGTTGGCAATACTATGTATAGTCTTGTGGTAGTCCCCTAGTATAGCTATGTAAAACAGAAATCCCTGTTATAATACTTAAATGAGTGGTTTTATATGCTGATTCTTAGAATCCTCTCCCGTATCAGAGGGAGTTAATTGTCTGACAGGTAGAATGTCATGTTGTGAGTATTTATGTGGAGGTATATGAGAAAACAGAATTTACAGGACATGGAAGAATTCCTAAAATTGTTACTTGTGAAGGAGTCAAAATTGTCATTAAAGTCAATGGGAGTTGCCCTGAGTGAGGACCAAGGGTCTGATTAACCCTCCCTATGAAAATACTAGGTTGGTAGTGAGGAAACTATACAGTAATTCGCTGGAAGAGTTTCTTCTAGATTACATCTTTAGGAGGAGGAAATATGCTTCCCATGTATCAACAGTGAGTCCAGACCCAAACCCGATAGATCTAAGAAGATCCCTTGGAGGGAGGGAAAGAGAGAGATTTGTGTGAGACCTAATACCTCCTGGATATTCTTCCAAGCTCTCTGGTATTGCAGATTAATTGGAGCCATGCTGTCAGTATTCAGGAACATAGGAATTCCATACTGGATCAGATGAGTGGACAATCTACTTTGGTCTCTTGTCTCTGAAAGTGGCCAGCCCCACTACATCAGAGGAAAGTACAACCAAATCTATAGTGAACAATTATGGAATAATCAGCTAATAGGAAAAGTTTCATCCTAACCCCTGATGTTGGATGCTTATTCCCTGAAGCAGGAAGGTCTACCTCCATTCTATTCTTTCCCATGACTGTGGATGTTCTCACTATTCATATACATTTAACCTTTTTTTGGATTCCCCAACAATTGCTGCCCCTGGGTATTTCCCTTAAATGAAGGCTTATTTCTGTAGAGGAGACACCACAACAAAGTAAATAGAGACTCAGGCAATATTACATTTTCAGCAATTTCACTACATGGTTCTGGGGGAGAAGGTATATTTACTGTGACCTCTCCCAAAATGCAAATTGTTAGACCTGAAGAGAAATCTCCAGGAGTCTGAAGGTGGGTGATGCTATGGATTCAGCTGACTCATCTTCTGTAGAAGACCCCTCCATATGTGGATCTGGGAGGTGAACAATTGGGGCTCTTGAGTCAGGACTTCAGAATTTGGTCCCATCTGAATAAATATTAAAACATAAAGATAAACTATTTCTGAACCCAATGCTGTTGGAATGGTTTACTTCATGTCTCTACGGGGACCATTTTTGTTACAGTGGCAGTTATAGCAGTTTCTACAAGCCATTTACAAACACTGAAATATTGTTCCACCTAACCTCTTATTCCTATCAACAAGTGACCAAACAGACTCTCTTGACTGCATATTTTGTTTAGAATAAGTAGCATGCTATGGAGGTAAATATATTCTTCAATGTTTTCAACAATACAACAGAAATCCTGAACAAGGTCAGTGGTGAGTATAATTGAACAAACAGAAAATGCCTTTCTCAATCTCAGGCTTCAAGTTCAGAGTTGATGAATTCTGTTCCTGTTGCAGCTGACATCCTCTTGATGAAGACTCTTTTTGAAACAGAAGCTTGCTTTTCTTTATCTGCCTTGTCAAGATTTTTTTCGTTTTTACACTCATTGCTATCTGCCTCTAACTTGTCCAGAGGCTTATTGAGAAGTTGCTGTCTGTATTACCCTGGCAGACTCTCTTCTCTTCCTCTACTGCTTCTTTTAATTACTGCTGCTCCTGAAGATGACTGTTTATCCCCTACAAAACAGTTAAACACATTTTTCTCACTGCATTGTTTATGAAGCTGTTAGAGGCAAATTGAGACATGGTTACATTTTTCTAAAAAGTCAATTAAAAAGTACTCAAGAAAATTCAAGACATCTGGGACCCATCTGAGCTTGGTAATAAGGTTCACAAAGTAATGAATACCTGCAAGTTCTCATTACAGACATAAGCATATGTATACCACAGAAGTTGGAAATAACTCCAGCACATAACTGCTGCTACTGTATGTTTAAACATTGCTGATATTAATTAATTTATGCCAACACAATCACCCTAATTACCATTTTTTTCACTCCAATTAAATCAGTGCATAATTACTTGATTTGTTTCCTAGCAAACCTTTCAAAGTTAATCTTATATACTTAATGTTCAATGTTGTTTCTTTCATCTCACAAATAAAACCTCTTAAATTGCCAAACCTTGGCTTATTTGTGACTCATGTGTACATATCTACCACTGAAAATCCCTCTGACAGCTCTGACAGTCATGGTAACCTCAGTAAACAGCCAACCAAATTTGACTTCACCACACACAGCAGCAGTACTGTTGATATTTTTTGAAAGGGGCTCCTAAAGACGTTTACCTTCGTCTACGATAAACCACACATACAAGGGGACAGAAAAAATGGGGCATTGTGGAATCCATTCCTTTATTTTTCTATTTAAATAAAAATCTTAAAAGCATAATCATGTGAAGAAACATCACTAGGCAAATAAACATATTGAAATTCATCTAATGAAATTGTTTATTGTGTGATTCTGAAATCTGAGTGTGAGTATACTGGTGAAGTATCGCATACTTTTTGATTTGTATAATTTAATGAAATGGGATCTGTGTTGAGAAGATCTTGTAAAGGACCTGGGTAATATCCTTCCACAAGACATTTATTAAAAAGAGTTGACACTTGGTGCAATCCGGTCCACCCCAAAGGAAAAGTAATTCCTTTTCAGAAAACTAGAGGGATGTTATCTTTAGCAAGTCTGATACAGCAGCATCCACAGAAAAGTTGAATGCTATTAAAGATGAGAAATAGCCACAATGTTTACTTCAGTTTGGTAGAAGAAGCTGGTGGAGATCATCAGAAATTTCCAGGAGCCTCTTTTTAAATATTGCTACCAAATTGAAGTAAAGGTAGCAGAGATTTTTCCACCTTTCATGGAATTCCTCCATTCTCTGGATACTGAAATATCACACTTGCTAGAAATAACAACCCTGGGGTTTTCTGGAGAGGAATTATTGTTTTTTAATGTAATACAAAAATAGTACCTCATTGCTACTATGTTTTACGAAGTAACCAACATAGTACACAAGCACCGAAAAGGACTAAGCACACCAGAGATGAGCCAAAATGAACATGTTCATATTCAGACAACAGAATTTAGAATCTGAAGTTCAGATTTTTTCTGAAACTCACCAATTATCCAAAATAGAAACATATTTTGAAGATGAGAAGAGATGTTTGCCTTCCAATACTCCTAATCCTCATCCCTGACCCCTCTTCAACCTGATCATTCAATATTAGGGATCTTCAGGGTTCCCAAGTTTCCACTTTTTGAGGTTTTCATGGGGCAAAGTCTGGCCACTTCTCCCAATGACACTATCAAGGGGCTTCCAAATCAGGGCACAACTCCCCCAAATCCAATGGTGTCTTCTTGGAGTGGTAGCTGGCTTGACCCTCACATTGCCAGCTAGGAATGGCTCATTTTGCTTACTACTTCAGACTCCTCAGGTTGCATAATCTAAGCATGGTTTTATAGACATTTGTTTCAATGCACTGATTTAAATTTTCATAACTTTAAAAGCATTAAGCTGATTTTCTTCTAACTTTCCTTGTTTTATAGCTGACACTGAGACTTGAAATTCAACCTAATTTGAAGAGAGCACATATTGTTATTCTTTTGCTGAATAGGAGCAAATTCTATTTTGGACAGTTTCCTGATGGAAGAGTAACTGATGGCAGAGTATTTCTTTCAAGTGTAATTTATCTATCTACAGTAAGTACAAGAGCCCTGTTTAAAATCAGCAGCATGGGTAAAGAGCAGCAAAACTGCATACAAGCTACTGCACTTGCAGAAACCCTATCTAAGGTATTGTCTGAATTGTAAAATTGCACTGTGTTAATTCACAGTGTTGAACACTCAGCATTACCAGGGTTGGCCTGACTATCATGGCTAACCAGAGGGTGGGCTATCAAAAAAAAAAGCTCCACTGGGGCTTGATTGTTGTCAAGTTTGTTTGAGGCCTTCCATTTGTGTTGTGCAGCAGGAAAACAAAGGAAAACTTAGTGCCTCAATACCCCACTAAAGTAGTTCATGTTTCCTTAGAAATGAGAAGTCTGCCTGACCTTCGACCACATCTTCTAAATAAGACCTCCAGGGGCATACTAGACAGGATGTTGAAAGCAAAAAGGAGAAAAACCAAGAGTCAGAGAAGCAAGCTGCAATCTGGCTACAAGGCAGGATACAACAGTGTTTTAGGTCTATTCTACAATGAAACATTTCATCATGTTAGATCGCATGTTAACGAACACAGTATTAAACACAGCTTTTCACTTAGTGTACATAGGAAGTTTCATGTTTAACATTGTCTGGTAGTCATGGTTAATCCTAGGGTCCACGAGACTCAATCCCCAGAAGACTCCTTATTTCTTGGTAGTCCACCGAAAGGTTAACCATGATCAGCTGACTTGAAGTTACATATAATAGTCCCTACATACAGTAAATTCATAAATCTACATCTTAAATAGAGATGGACCTGTACGAGGCACACTGGGTTATGTTCTTGATATTTTTTTATTTTATTTTTGCAATAAGGAGATGAGTGTTGCTCATCAGCGTTCACTTCATTCTCCTGAAGTTAGAATTGTGTGTGACCCTGAAGAGATTTAGGTGTGTTTCCAAGAAAGGTTTGTTCGTAGAAATCTATCCCATGCCTATCAGGTCCCAGTGTTTTTTGTGTTTTAAGGTATTTAATAGCATCTTCTAAATCCTTTGTTTCCAGTGGTACTATGATAATTGCCAAGTGATTTTCAGTGAGGTTAGTTTGGATTTTATTAAAAATTCTGTAGTTTGATGGTGAGGTTTCATGGATTCTTTCAACTTGCTTCTAAATATCCCTATAATGGTTATCAAAGGCTGTAGTTTGTTTTTTTCTGTTTTCTTAATTATTTTTGTTTTGTACTGATTTAGAAATTTGGGGTATTGTTGCTTTAGCAGATTGCTGTTTCCTCAGCTGGAAAGCTAGCAGTCTATTTCATCTAAGACCATGTTCCTAATAGTTTACTTTAATTCTGCCTGTATTACCAGTTTAATTTTGCATTTAATGTGTTAGTTAATTCTATCTTGTAGTGTTGCAGAGATTTTTACAACTTCTGGCTGAGCCTTTCTGTGTTTTATTTCTAAGTGTTCAACTATGGTTTGGAAGGATTTAAACTTTTTTTTTTGTGACCATTGCTTTCTTTTGCCTGAAGTGAAGGCAATTATTTTGCCCCAAGGACTGTTTTGAGGTTTCCCACAGCATTACCAGTGATATCTCTCCATTGTTATTAATTTGCAGGAGATCTTTTTATTCCCATATCTATGACATGTTTGAAAGGTGAATCTCCTAAAAGAGAGTTACTAAGCTGCTGTGAGCCAGTCAAGAGGCTGCTTGCAGTGATAGTAGGATGTGGGAGTGATATGACAGAAATGAGGGGAGGATTTTATATTCTTCAATTTCTGATACTGTAGGTGTGCTCTAGGAATGAGAAAGAGGACCGTTCTGGAGTAAATTTTGTATACATTAGAAGAGCAGGTATAACCCCTGGTTCCGACACTGCTGTCTCCCTAGGCATTTGCCAGGCCTAGTGTATTTATTAATTGGTTGTATTATTTTCAGGCTTTTTTTTTTTGTTGCAGTTGGAGCTTAGTTAAAATCCATCACCCAGCTGACTTGAGGCTGTGGTCTTTATAGTAGATGCCTCTGTTTCCTTATTCTGGACATGTAAACCCTTCTACTGGAGGAGGAACAGAATGGTATTTAAACTCATATCTTGGCTCATTAGCAAAGTTACTGACTGGATGGGTGGAGGAAATGTACTTCCAGGAATCTCCTCTCATGGGCCATCTCTGGCCTGATGTTATATCTTCCATATTTTAGAGTGGCTGCACATGGCTCTACTCTCTGCTAGACATAGATTCTAACTACAAAATTAAGATTTGGATTTTAAAACTCCCAAAGAGAAACAGTGTGGCACGGTGCACCTTATCACTGGATGTATGGAGATAAATTGATTCAAGCAGTGCTGCAGCATTTTCCACATGGCAAACAGCTAAAAACATCTAGAATAATCTGAGGGTTAATAAAGGGTTATTTAAAATCAGGGGGGCTAACTGGGCCAATTATAGACCAAAATCCATGGTTTTTGGATGTCGAGTGATTTGTTTCAAAGCTTTAGTACATGTGGTAGAAATGGATGCAGCAGCAGAATTCTGTCTGCCACCCCAGTAGCTGTTCATTAATTGAAAACAGCATGGAAATGGATATTAAGGTGGAAGAGTATTAAGAGTTGGAAGAATATGCCTGAGAACCCCCTCTTCTGCTGAATATGGTGAAAATCATACTGAATTCAGGAACTTACCTGGCATCATGTATATTTGTCTGGTTATGCCTTGGGAAGTAGAATCAAGGCTTCTTGTGGTAGGTTCTGTTTTATATGTGTGAAAATGGTTCAGTGGACATTTATTCAGGTTTTATTAAAGATCACCTTCTCCCTCCTCATCATTGTGGTTATAAATTGAGTTAGTTTTGTATTTCCTGTTTTATTCACAGTTTTCTTGGGCATCATGTTGAGCTTAGTGCAAGTGTATCATACTAAGGCCTTTCAAGATCGGGCGTTCCATTTGTGTCTGGCATTGGTATGCTTTCTGTGGAAGTCTTTTATAAACTCTGAATAAGTCTTTGCTTTTGCTCTTTCTTTATCTCTGCATTGAGTCCTCATGGCAGTTATATTTTTGAGGAAATGGCTGGAGCATTGAGAAATTGCTTTTTTTTTTTAAATAGCAATTATGTTCCCAGCATAAGTTCAATATAACCTTCTGTCTGAAGGACTTGATCCAAAGCCCACTGAAGTCAACAGAAAATGTTCTGTTGACTTCAATGGGCTTAAGATCATGACCCAATTCTTCCATGAGGTCCACTGAATTCAATAATTTCTAAGTTTCTAGAACTAGACTTCCTTTGGAGAAATGAAATGACAAAGATATGCTATTTTTAAAAATTGAAATGAGTCATTTTTTGAAACCACATCTCTCAAACAGCTGGCTTAAGACACATCACATTTTGCATAATAATCCTACTCTTATGGAGACCAATTATGTAAAATTACAGGCAGAAAGGAAACATTTTTGGAACTGAGAGGATGAATCACAAGTCTCTTTATATTGGAAAGTTTCTTATGATTTTAACTGGGGAGCAGCTATCCCAGCTCCAAAATGTATAGTATGCAGTACATCAAACAGAATTTTTATAAGCATGTAAGCATGGCTTTTCATTTTCATTGTTGATTTTTGCAGATATATTTAAAACTTCCCTGTACTTTACAAAAAAGTTTCTGAGAAAAGAGAAAATAATGAGGTAAGAGCTTATATAGAATTGCTTGACTAGTTCAAATAAAATTAGAGTGGATCAAATGTCTGTATATAGTTTCAGTGAATGACCCATGTTTTGGCAACATTCATTTGCAATAAAGTTTTTTTTTTATGGTAGATTGTGGGAAGCAGTGGATAATAAACTAAACAAGTTGCTTATACTACTGAACTCCAATGTGAATCTCCAAGTAGTAACTGAATATAGTATAATGGAGTTCCATTTCTTAATCTTGCATTTTACAGGAGGGCGAGACTAATCAGTTTCAGCATAATGAACACAATTTATAAGTCATCATCAGGTAAAATTCTCTCCTTGAGATTAGTCCTCACCAAAACACTTTGAATGTCAATGTCATTGTCAAAGATTGTGACTTAACACAAATTGAAAAGACAAGAATAAATGATGAAGAATATTTGGTAGATTCAAAGAAACTGAATACATATGATCATCAGATACATTAATGGACTTAGTGAGCTTAGCGTACTGGAACAAAGAAAGATGGTTTTAAGCTACTTTTCCACATTCCTCCTGATCCTGGGTATAGTTTGGCTCTCATCATAATATATAGCAGTGGTAGCTAGATAGTTTAATAAATAGAAAATAAGCCCAAAACTAATAAAACTATCATGAAAAGAAATAAGTTTAAACCATAAAACTTGATAGTCACAACTTCTCTTAAGTCACATTTGCTATTTACACATCCAAAGTATCTAAAAAAGAGCTGCAGGAAACGTGACCATCCTTTACTAGTTGTTTGACTTACAGTTGAAAATTTAAACTTTTTTTTTACTGTAACACACCATCTGCTATTAATGTAGTCAGCAGAAACCATGATGAGTGTGGCATATATTTGCAGTTAGTATTCCCAAGTGCACCAAAAGGAAGGTCAATGCATTTGTGTGCTTTCTTTTTCTGTAGCTTTGATCCTTAACTTGCATTTTGTAAAGATTAAGGAAGTGGGAAAATCTACAGCAGAAGTGATTTAAGCAGCATTTTTAAGGGTGATTTAAGCAACAGAATGATTGGTAGTAAAATCAGACTCTGGTGTCCAACCTCTTAATCCCTTTTAATATGAGGATAAATATGAATAAAAGGTTCTTCTGCAGAAGTGTGGAAGCTGCTTGCTGATCGCTAAACATAAGAATAATAATGAACATTCCTATAATAATAGAAATGACATGAAATAGAGCACTTAGGACCAACAATAAAGTCACCCAAAATAACAAAAAGGTATCATTGTGAACGATCCAAAACACCCAATGGGGATGCAAGAAAGGTCTTCATTCTTATGTTATCATCATCACTCAACACGCTAAATGAAGAGTAAAAATGTCCTCCTATGGCTGCCAAGGACACAACAGCAACTAACAGCATCTGACCAATAACTTGTTGTTAATGATAACTGGTATACAATGACAAGCAATCCTCATTCGAATAGCATGCAACATTTTCCCGCTACTCACAGACTTTTGGGTCAAGGCCAGAGAGTTTCCATGTGGCTCACCACACAATAGCATGATCATTCAGGAAGTTTAACCATTCAAATAAAAGAGCTGTCATGGAAAGCAGTGTGCTCTTTTCGAACAACTAGCACAACAGGAACTTGAGCAGCTGTCACAGCTCTGTTTAGAGACTGTGTTAGAGACTCAATAGCAGTTCTTTGACTCTAGAAACCTTACCCTTAGAGTAGGTTTTAACTTATTGTTATTACGTTAGTCCCTGAACAGAATGATGAAGCATTTCCTGCACTGTATACTGTTATCAGTGAATGCGTATAAAACAAGCAGTATGTATCACTGCAGATCAGAAAAGTCAAAGTGAGTCTATCTAGCCTCGAAATATATTTAAATTGCCTGCAAACAAGCCTATCATCTTAATGAATATTGAAAATGGCAGACATCATGGCTTGAAATGTGAGACTCAGACTGTAACTGAAAATGGAATATAGTCCATTATAGAGCATTTAAAAGTTAACCTTGCAAGATTTACTACTGCATATGAGTACAGTACTGAAATGAAAATACAGCTGCTAATGAATCAGAGGATGACTAAGTAGTCTGTCACTGTATAGAAAAGCCATCTTTTAACAACATAATATGAACTCTTTGATATTTAGACTGCACTTGTTACTTAAACAAAAGGAAAAAAGTTAATACGAGTTTTACTGGAGTAAAGGCCAGAAATGTCAGGTTGCTCATCATTTTTTTACAGAATTGGTTAGAAAAACAACTCTATATGGCAAAGTCAAGGAAATCATAACACCTCCACTACAAGCCATGGAACTTAATTAAGTTTTTTTTTTCCTCTTGTACATTCGTTTTCTCCTAATATTGCTATTGAGCTACAGAACACTGTCTCTAAAGTAAGTTGTCTGATTACACCATGTTATCTGGAATTAAAAAGCGCAGCAGTCACATGCCAACAATTGTCAAAATGATATAAAACCATATATCTCAGTGTTTGTTAAGAAGAACCGTGAATGTATTTTTAAAGCCAGGTTATTTTTGTATGCCCTGCCATAAATGTTTCAGAAAGTCAAAATCTTTCTAGCTTCTCCTGTCCAGTCTAATACATTTACAGTAAAACATTTTAATTTGAATGACATAGGAAAATGCCTTCTACCAATCTTGTATAAGTCTTAAAGGAGTGTGTGAAGTGTTTCAGTTAAAATAAGAACTAAGCACAAACTTTCTGCAGTCCCTTGAACCTAATATGAATCAGACCTGAATATTCAATTGGGAACTCAGAAGTTTTTCTATTTTACTTTCCTCATGCTCTTTCAGACAGTGCAATGGGCTCCAGCACCCTACCTTCTGCTGCTGCACACACCTCTGCTAGGGATTAGATACTACTGTATCCAAATTTTGCAAGCAACATACTTTGCCTCAGTGTGCAGAGAATATGAAGTCAGCACTAGTGAGTCCTACCAGAAACAGTGATGAAAGCAATACATCTTTTGCAAGAAGGAGAAAGCTTGATATTTCCTGTAAGAGGAGGAACTTGTGGAAAGAGTCTTGATACAAAAGATGCCAGAGAGAGAAGAGGACCTCAACTTTCCCTGCCAACCTCACCATAAAGAAGTATTTGAGTCAGAGGCACTATATTGGTTACGGTATTTCTATGAACATATGCGATGTATTTCAATTTGTCTATGGATATAGCAAATATTTTAGGTTAGGGGAGAACTTGTTAATTGTCCTGGCTTGCTGTCTGCAAGATTATTTCACAGCTATGTTTATTGCATGTGGCACTTGTCTAGCCTCTGGACAGAGAATTTTTTTTTCATTACTACATCAATCTCAGGATGTAATGGAGGAAAAACATTCTCAAATAGGCAGAGGTTTTAAAAGAATTAACAGTTTTGTACAGACAAATGTTAAAATAATACAGGCACTTCTCTTATTTCCACCCATGATCTCAGCAGCAACGTTGGAACTGAAAGAAGACTTTCCACCGCTTTCTGTCTTTTAGCAGCTTCATGGCTTCATTCATCTTTAAAACTTTCTGTTCTATGTTATTCTCCATGATGTCTCTCCAAAGCATCCTCGGTCTTCCTATTTCTATTTCTAGTTTCTTGCACTATGGCATGTATCACCATGTATAGTATCCTTTTTGGGTCCATTCTTGACACATGTCCAAATCACCACAATCATCTTTCTTGAATCTTCTGTAATAGAATTATTTCTTACCCTAGCTGTTTTCTTCACAGGTGCATGATGTGAAGTAGCTAAAAAAGAAAAGGATTAAAACTATTAATTAAAAAGCTGGTTTCTGCAACCCTTGTTCTCTTTCATCCTTTCTCTCCTAATGTTAGTTGCACCTGTGTATTGTGTCTTGTCTTTTATTAGACTCCACTCCTAATTCCATTCAAATCCAAGGACTCTGCCTGGGTGCAGGTCTGTCCTAGCAGTTCACATTGTAGGTGATTTGGGGCAGGTACTATGTTTACCTACAAGTTTAACAGAGCTTATCAAAGGATCTGATCTTGACTTAGGCCTCTGGATGCTACTTCAATATAAATGAATAATATTCAAATCATATGATATGTACCTTTATAATACTACTACTAATGTGTATCTTTTTAAGAGACTTAATTGGATGACAGATTGATTAGGAAAATGAGCTTTTACACCTGCATTTTTCTTTCTCTAGACTATATAAAGTGCCTACTGCCTACTGTTCCAGTACTATACAGCATCATATTATCCATATTCTTGATGATGAGGAATGGTCAGCAAGTACATGATGTTTCATTTGCCTATATCATTGGAAAGCAATTACTTGCCAGCACAACTTTGTAATTGAAATTTGCTAGATATTTTGAATGCTACCATCTCACTGAAGTTCCATGTCCCTGCCCCTTCTTGTCCAGTTACCAGAACAGGATAATACCCTAATATAAAGTGAAAAAGGAGAGATTCAGGAACCCGCTATCATTCAGTAGGTTCCAATTACTGAGGCTGTCCTGCATGTTTTAAAATATCAATCATAGCAACAGTATGTCAGAAGAGATGCTATTGTTTCCAATGGGCAATGACCAGTGAAGTACTTGCTGTTTAACTGGGTACCTGCTGTTAAACTGTTAGTTCTGTTTATCAGTTGATGCAAAGAAGTGATTACAGAGACATATTTTGCCTTCCATTGCTTTTTTTTTTAAACACATAATATGCTGTTAAAAGAAGTACTATAGAATGAGCAGTAACTATTATGCAGAGGGGGAATTTTCTTTTTACTGCTATCATTCTCTGCTGTTTTGATAGTAGAGTAAGAAATTACTTTATCTGGAGTTAAACAGAAACATGTAGAGCAACACTTGGTGTCTCTGTGCACCTAATTGTGTCTTGTTTAATTTGGCCGTGTAAATGAATTGGTTAATCTTTTTCTAATGTGACAGTTTCTTCCAGTTACAGTTTTTTAAAACTAGTTCTCACTTCTTATAACTGTTCTTTTCCTTATATAAGCACTGATATACAGAGTAGGGGTCAGCAAGAAACCACAATATGATAGTGGGGGAACATGGAAAGGGATTGTGCCCCTGAGAGGCACAAGGAGTGTGTCAGTGCTCCACTATACAAGAAGGAAGTGGAGATTGTCCTCCTAGTGGGTGAGAGATGGGGCCTTCCAGACTCCACAGCTTTAGCAGGTCTAATCCTTCTCCTTTTCTGTGGCCACTCACTATCAGTCTATCTCTGACATCTCTTCTGAATGGCCTACTGTCTTTCTTAAACTGGCCAAACCTGAACTCTTGATCTTCCCTTTGTAATCCTTTCCACTCTAGCAATTTACTGTTGCTATTGACCATACCATGACACTTCCTGTCACCCATGTCCTTAACCAGGGTATCTGCGACTTCTTCCTCTCTGTTGCCTTCCCCTCTCAGGTTGCATCCAACCCTTGCTGCTGCTTTCCCAAAAAACATTTCCAATATCTGCCCAAGATTTTCAATGAGGCCTTCATCAGGTCTGATCTTGATTATTGTAACTTCCATGTTTCTACACTCTTTAGCACCCTCCTCTAGCCACAGTTCTACCCTGCTTTTCCTGTTCATCCTTAAATATTGTCATGTCATTCCCAGACCAGCCACCCACACTGCCTTCTCTGGTCTGCTAACAATGTCAGACATGTCTGTTTGCAATTGTAGCTGGCTTTATAAAGGACATTCCAGGGAAAGGGAGCCTAACACCATTTTCTCCTCCTGTGTACCTATAGTGAAGCTAGCCATGATGTAAGCTCATTAATAGACTGTTTTTTTCTCTTCCTGCCAACCCTTAGTACATCGCATGTCATTTGGGACTGGAATTCTCTCTTGCTACATGTTTGTACTTTGCCTGGCACTATAGAGCTCTGATCCTGAGGAGAGCCCTGGATGCTACAGAAATACAAACAAACAAAGTAAAAGATATGCACAGAGGGAGCTGTCCCTGCACTCCCCTAAGGCAACTGTGTCTTAAGGGAGAAGGCTCTTATACCTTTTGCACAAAACAACCACACACGTGATTTGTTTTGCATTAGTTCTAAGGACAAATTCTACTCTCAATTACACCCACGAATAAGAAAAAATAATATGACTACTTTATACTCCAAATAAATCAAGTAATGATTCTTAATATCTACAAAAATAACTCTTTCTCTAAGTTTTTTCC
Source organism: Mesoclemmys tuberculata (assembly GCA_007922155.1). NCBI lineage: Eukaryota > Metazoa > Chordata > Testudines > Chelidae > Mesoclemmys > Mesoclemmys tuberculata. Next base: position 32,001,115 of record ML675624.1, on the reverse strand, counting down.
TCTAAGTGGTATGTATGGGATAAGTAAATTACAGTGATTCTCCCTCACAACAATTTGTTTTCATGGATTTCAGAGTGACATACACCCTAAACTTTTAAGATTGAGATATTAAGTTGTTTTTAAGATTCATAAGTTTTGTTCATAAATGTCATCAGAAATATTTATAATCAGGAAAAATGAAGAGAAAACATAATTTAAATTGAGCTCTTCTACAAATTAAGCATGTTTGCTTTTGCTGTTATGTACAACACGTTACTAGACATATGGTATTATTATATGAACCATATGTCTTCATCGACTGAGGAGCATATGGTAAGAGTTTAAAATAAGTTAGATCCTAAAAAATATGATGGATTTCAAAACTATAATATTTCTAACAAATGAACACTTTTTGTAAAAAATAGGTGTTTACTACAATATCCTTAGCCAATTTTTTCCCTCCAACTCTGCTTTGTGCAATGAGCTAAGGGCAAGTTGTTTGCCTGCCTGATCCCTGCTACACCAGAAGTGGTTGAAATTCATTTGTGTTGTATCTGAAAAACATTGGCATTCCTCTGGCTTGAAGATGCTGAAATATTGCAGTGAAGTGAATAATGTATATGTGTATCATTACCTGCTACTGAACTGTATCAAAACTACTTCATTGTGTGTCACAGACAGTACATTTCCTAACACTGTCCTTCTTGTGGACAAGTAAGCATGACAGAATTGTACAGTAATCTAACAGAGATTTGCCTTTAACTTAAATAGTAAAAACCCATTATTTTGGAAGGAGGAGAATCATAAAGAAGCACAAAAAAGCACATGCCTTTTCCCCTTTACTATTATGATGAAAATCGCCATTCTACTCAGATTCACATAATGTGTTCATCACTATAATATCTATGCAAGTATCAACTCTTATTTTTACTATTTCTAGTTATATTAAAAAATATAGGATCTGTTTTGATGTGATTAGGGTACCTCAATTCAGATTTTATGATAATTTAAAAATCTTTTTTCAAGTATAGATGGTGCAAAACAGACAAACAATATTTTTCCATATAGCCTAATAAGCTACCTGCTCTTTTTGACCCTTTTAGAAAATAAGCATTTTTAACTTCAGTGCAATAATACATCATTGTCTTGTCCCAGCTTCTGCACAAAATACAAAGAGTTTGCCAGTCTTTTCACTATCTTTTTTTTTTCCACATCCAAGACACTGGAGTAACACTATAATAAAAAGAAAATGTTGATAAATTTGGTTTGATATCAAAGGTCAGAAGTTTGCTTTGGAATGAAAAGTTATAACAATGTCTAAAAGTACTAAAAAAAGATTATGATTCTTCTGAAAACTATCTGTGTGTAATTACGTGTAAGGATGACTAACTCTTTTTTATGTTTTTTATGTTTTTCATTTGTTTTTGGTTGTCAAAGACAAATATTTCTGATTCCTAGTGTTCAGGAATTATCCAACCCTTTGTTACTTCAGTGGTTTTTGGACCAGGTCTTAAATATGTATTTGGTATGGGTAAAGACAGCAGGATTTGGCATAAAGGATTTAGAATTTTTAAGAAGAGCACACCATATATTTTTCCAAAACTAAATTTTTTTTTATATACAGGGCAAATATATTTGTTACATTTGAAATAAAATTATGTAAGCTTTTCTTAATTGGTTAGTGGTTCAGAAGAAAGGAAATTGACTAGAATTAAAAGAGAGATTACTAGTAAAATCTTGATTTGAAAATCTGATTTCAGAAGATACAAAAAGTTATTCCCAATTTGTAGAAATAGAAAAAGAAATGTTGCCAGAGATCCAATAAGAAACATGGATAAACTTCTTAATCCCTCATTCTTAATTCATGATTCTAGAAAATGGTTTGACACTTTAGCATTTTTTCATTAGTACAAATAGCATTACAGGCAACAAAAGTGTCAGTTCAGAAATCTGGGTGCAATATAAAAGTGAGAGAGTGCATTCCATATGCATATGTTTGCTTGCTGTGGCTATTTACATTATGATCCAATGACAATCACAACATTATGACTGCACTTGCAATTGCAAATACAACATTATCATGATGAATATTGATGAATGACAATGAAGAGAAGAAAGGAATGTATTTTACGTGTCATCTGGCAAGGATAAACATAAAAGTCTGACTTTGTGAGGAGGAGGCCATTTTGGGCAAGGGCATCATGATTTACTCATTCAACACAAGTTAGTCAAAAAGGACTTAGCATCCTATTTAGTTAGATGAATCCCACATGGGTATCCCACATCATGCTTTGCCAGCAACCTGAGAGAAAAACAGCATATATAGCCCTGAAAGCCTTAATCAACTTAGCAAGGTAGCATATAGATAGGTTTCTTTCATTGTTTTCAGAAAATAGCTTGTTTTAAAATTTCAAGTGTGGTGCATTGCCCTGTGCTGTGTTATGCAAGATTGCATATCTGATCAGTCACTCTGGATTACATTACATATCAGAATGAGTGTTATCATTCCAGTCACATCCCGTTAGAAAATGACATATGTTGGAAATTGGAAAGGGGGAAAAAACAAGTTTTAGAAGTTACAATAAAGGGAACTTCATTGTTGAATCAGACTATGGGGTTTTTTTGTTTTTGTTTTTGGCAGGGCTGATATCACCATAAGCCCCTTAGCTCAAACCACCAGCAGACTTACTGTTAAGTAAAGCGATACCCCAAGCTAGTAATACCTGGGACGAATGCACTCATGGATCTTGGAGTCATATTTGGGAAGAATCAAGGCATTCACCATAAGAGCTAATTTTTCCTTTAATTCGCTCTCTGCCCCTCTTACCCTTGTTGAGGGTCATAAGGAACTATTCACAGTTTACAACAGATCGATTACAATTTCTAAAGGCTCCCCCACTAATACACAGAACAGAAATACTGCTTTCTTCACAGAATTTATTCTTCACTCCTCAAAACCAGCACAGGTGGAGCACACTAAAACAGTCTCCTAGAACTGAGAAAGTTGCTTACGTTCCTCTAAACCTCTGCTAGTCAGGGAGCAAAAAACTATACAAAGAGTCTTGAAATTGGGGCCCTGCCATAGAAGTACAATCTACCACCAACTGCTCATCATCTAAGGGACATTTCTTCTAGGATAAAGCACAACTCATTCACATTCTCATTCAGGTCTGTTACATTTTCTTTTTTTTTTTTTGTTTGTTTCTTGTTCTTTTGTTTTTTTCCCAGTCCATATTGTTAGGGTATAAGTATTATAATTTAAGTTTGTGTAAGTATTTAGGCCTGTGTATCTTCCTGAGATGGTATTCTGGGCCTTCTTTTGGGGGCCTGTGTGCCTGCCTGAAAGCTAGTCTCTGAGATCCACATGTTAGCAAAGAACAAAGGCATGGTGTGTTCTTTTTGCCTACTAGCAGTTAGATGGATTTTCTTTATTACTGTGGAAAAAATAAGGGCTGTAGTTAAAATGTTTCAAGGCATAGTGAAGGTGTGATATATGAATGTACAAATTAGCAAAAGTTCTGATGCCTTTTCAAGACAGATGCCAGAGCAAGGCCAAGCAACTGGCTGGCAAAGCAAGGAGGGTGAAGGGAGGTGATAAAAAGAAACATAAATATAGTGCCATAAATTAACCATGGGCAAGATGTGACCCTGCTCTCTGCCCTTCCTATAGGCCCCCCAAAACAGAACATGACCATATGTTGGAAGGAGTGGTACTGGGGAAAAGGGCCTACAGGTATAATTCAGGCTACCAAGAAGAAGGGGGTGGGAGGGGTTTCATCAACGTATGGAGCCATGGTCAGGGACAGAGGGAGTTCTATGGAGGTATAGAGCTATGGTTAGGGGAGAAGGGAACTCTATCGGCATATAGAGAAATAAGCCTAACTGGCGTGATGGGCTTGGAGATATGGATATGATTTTAAGCTTGTCACTTTAACCCCTGCTAAACCCATTGCAGAGTGCCTGCAGATTGGACTCTGGACTGTTGCTTTCCAGCGAACTGCATGTGGGATCTGAGACTGGGGACAAGGCAGGAGAGTCCTAACACATAATCCTAAAACTAAGGAAAACAACAAGCAATGATAGGACAGATATAAAATTTCCATGAAAGGAGACAGAAAGCCAAGAATGACTTCCTGTGAAATCTTGTGTACTCACTAGTGAGTGCGTGTACTCATAAATTCTGTGGACTGGGCACAGAGAGAGACCTGTAATGTAAACTCGCCAGTGGATTACACTGTACAGTCCTGCTCCCCATGAAGCAGAAGGCTGGCCGATGTCTTACATTTAAAGCTGTTGTGCACTGAAAACAGAGTCACAGCTATTCTATACATCACCAACTCTTCCTGAAAATATATTTATTTCAATAATCATTTTCAGAGATAATCTTCAAAAGAAAGTTGTTTTTTATGTATATTTATTCCATAAAAGTTCTGCCTGATAGACCCATGAGCTTTGCCTTCTTCTGACCCGTAGTAAAATGACCCTTACTCTTACTCTCAGCTTTGTCTGCCAGCATTCACACCAACCATCCTCTGCATCAACCTCTGACCTCCTTCACTGTATAAATTAATGTTTTTCTAAACTGGATTTGGAATTTGTCAGAGGATTGAAGAACTATGGCCAGGCTTATGCAGGTGATAGTCTTTCTTCCGGGTGGGGTTTAGGTTATGCCTCAGAGATAGATGATGTGATAGATAGATAGATAGATAGATGATAGTGATAGGAGAAACCACTGGAGGCCTGGTGCCATGAAATGGATTTGTGAAGTGTCCTTGTCTGAAAGAAATGGAGTAGCAAGATGAACGTTGGCTGGACCCACCTTCCTATGCTCCTACTGGGAGGCTTATTCACCTCCCATCACTGATATTACTCACATAACTTCTGAAGTATTTTCTGCATTTATAATAGTGCCAGCTATTACAATCAGTTACAGAAGCATTGTGCTTCAGAGATGCGAACCATGTTCTTTCCATATTGTACATCCTGGTTAATTCTGATCCCAAGTTGTAGATGTTATACAATATTTTACAGTTGGCCTTGTCTTTGAAGAAAAATTAGCCAAAGTGCAAGCATGGTCTTCATCGTTTGCATCTGAGTCACAAAAAATGGAGACAAATAATAAAATAATTGCAAACCACGTCATTACAACTGGGTTAATTTTACTCTAATAGCCCTCATATCAGGTAAGAGACAGGTAAGTTTCCTTTATAATGGCTCCCAGAAAATAGCACTACTTTAATTTCTAAGCGTGATGCATTGCCCTGTGCTGTGTTATGGCAGGAAGCATCTGATCAGTCACACTGGATTACATTGCACATCAGAGTAAGTGTTATCATTCCGGTCACATCCCATTAGAAGATGACATATCGTGTTGGCAATTTGAATTCAAATCTTTTGAAGGGTAATTTTCAAGTGAACGATTAAAATATGGTCAATATGTACACTTCAAATAGCTGTTGTAGTATTTGGCACATTTCCATTTCAGACATTTTACATTGGGTTGATGTTGCCAGATGCAATATAACAAAAAGTGAGAACTAAGCTAGAAGTCAAGATTTCATAGGACACGAATGTATTAAAATTGTGTCTAAACTAAAGCCAATAAGCATGTACAGCACACACAAAAACTTATAACTGATTGCCCAAAAGCACACACTGGTGTGTGGAAAATATGTAATCTCCCCCAAATGCAAGTAGCGTGCACACGAGCCCATTTCACCAGCATAACTGAGTGCATTCTATGCAGCCCAATCTGTTCTCATGTGTGCATGCAGACTTAGTGTACATCTTACCGTCCGAATTCAGGTATCAATTTTGGAAATGTTCTTCATTATGTGTCTAACAGTGAGTAAGAGATACACGTTTTAGAGATAATGGCTGAGAGGCACAGCACAGAATGCTCAGCCCATGGGCAGAGGGTTAAGTGGCTTTAACCTACATCTGACCTCTCCTGATCCTGGCCTCTGGCATTATTTAGACACTCCTGTGGGCCTGTCTAAGATCCAGGAGCCACTCATCACCTCTCTATGGGCTGTGGCTTTGCCCAAATTCTCCACAGAACTGTATGCTGCAGCCCCACCTACTGCCCCAATATGCCCCCTATGCCAAGGCTTGCAAGGATGTTCTTGGTAGGCAGGTATATGGCTGACTTCCTTTGCTTTTGACCCAGGGCAGTTCTCCGTCAGCCAGATCCAAGGCTTTTACCCAGATTAAAGGGGCAATAGCAAAAGTGATGATCTCACCCTTTTAATTTTGTCAACTTTTAAAAGCGCCACTAATGCATTTAATGCTTTCAGGCACTTCAACATTAACAAATTAAGTCTCCAATTTTGTGAGCTGCTGCATAGGTGGATCCTTGTGCCTCGTGGAATCCCAGACAAGGCCCTTGAACACCACATTTTGGGTTTTAGGTCTGAGAGGGAAAAAAATCAAATGAAAAGCTCTTTATGAATGTCAGTAAAATTAAATCAGCCTGTGTTTTACTCAGCTTGCTGCAAGTATTATAGCTCTTCATAATAACGACAGCCACCCAGAGATAGGCATATAACTCTAAAGTTTTGAAAAAGTAAAGAACAGGAAGGATACAGAGGACCAGATCCTCAGCTGGTGTAATTCGACACAGTTCCACTAAAGGGGATGTAGCTAAACCCATTTACACTAGCTGAAGAGCTGATCAAAAGTTTCCATTTAAGATTTTGGCTTCATGCAGTGCAAGTGCTGTTTTATTATTCGTTTTCATTATTAAGTAGCGCAAGCTGGGAAAGGAATTTGTTACTGTGGAAAGGGATTGCTTTGAGATTAGAATCTCTCTCTTTTCTTGTACTTGACTACTACACCTTTCCAACTGCACAGCTTGTATTTATTTTAATCTATCCCATTTGCCAATAGGTGTTACATAAAAAGCACACTTTTGACTTTTTATTACTTGTTGGTAGTTCAAAACAGATACATGACTTTCTTGAATGTGGAACATTTTAACCAATTTATTTTATCACTAGTTTGATTGAATTCAATCACACTGGTAATGTATACCATGTTTTCTTAATTGCGATTTGGCAACTAGCCTACTCACTCCCATTATAATATGCTTATTTTAACAAGCTGTTTTTATCTGAGGTTTTCCTTGAGCTAAGACTGGCGTACCTGCCCAGCAAAGATTTTGAGCCACTTTCCACCCTTGGCTACTCAAGTATAAATCCAGGCTAAAGCCAATTCCATTAAGTTACTATAGGCCAGAGCATCAAGCCAATTGTGTCTCCTCTGCCACCAAAATAGGCGGGAGCCTAGGATTTTATCACAGGTTTTAATTTGGATAAATGTTGTTTTTTTTTTATTATTATTATTATTATTTGAAAATTCTATCCCGTGTATGTTTTCTGATTTGGAATTGATGGTTCACTTCAGGGCACTCTTACCAATAAAGCCTGAAATAGAAGACTGTTTAGACATTGCACCTTGCGTGGTGATTTACATCTGTATAAGAGGTAGTAAAACTTTATCATTCAGATTTGGTAGCATTTTCCACCTGTACTGCACTGGTGTACATGACTACATAATATAGAGGGCAACAGAGAATCAGGTTCATAATTTACCTACTGCATGTGTAAAGTGACAATCACCTTTGTAGCTAAGCATCCTAAGATGTAAATGAAGTTCCACCCCACAGTCTTCTGAAGGAAAAGTGGTTGACTTTTCCAAGGCATCAATTTAAAATGTTAAGGAACCAAATGGAATGAATCCTCGAAAACCTAGAAGGGTTTTAAACTTTGCCCATGGAATATTCTAGCCCAAATTAAAAGATAAGGTTTTTTTAATTTAATGGAGCCTTAGACTTCAAAAATGGTTTATGTAACAATGCACATTTTCAAAAGATTATTACTAGAACGATGCTGGTCTGATGTTTTACCATTGTTCTGAAGTCTAAAGATTCATAGTCTCAATCTTGTCCTCTTTACTTGCATGAGCAGTCCCACTGAATGAGCATAAGTCAAGCAGGACTTGGTCTAATATGTTTTTGTTTCAAAAAGTTTATATTTACCTACTGGAAAAATAAAGTATACAAGCATACACTTCTAAAAAATTAGTGTGTGAGAGAGAGTCAGGCTGTGTGCCTTTCTCCGTGCCTGGATGCATATGATGTTCCTTCCTGATGAGCCTGAAATCACACTGGTGTGAATTCTGATACCAACAGTACCTCAGTCAGATTCACTTGAATTAATTTAGCAATATTTGTCCAGTCTTACTTTGCTTTTTCCTCCTCTTGTCCAACTTTCACAGGGTCTTGCCACTGCCTTTTTTTTTTTTTTACACTGTTTGTTTGGTTTTGAAATGTTTGGGGTTCAGCGTGAATTTTGATGGGAATGTAATATTTATTTTAATGTTGTTCCAACTATAATGTACTGTGAGATTTTCCCCTCACCGGGGATTACTCTCTGTTTGTTCAGGACAGAAAGTCATCCTGAAGAATGGAGTTGTAAATTTTTTTAATCATTGAATTTCTTCCCATGCATGTATGCAAAGCTTCTTTTATTTCAAGTTCAAATATTTGTTTTCTTCTGGTGATTGGTTTTACTTTGCCAGTATTTATTCTCTGACCTGTGGCTAAGTCATGTTTTTTTCTAGTAGGGAGCTGACAAAAACTTTCCGTGATGTCACGTATGTGTTGTATGGTACTTATATGCACTTCTATATTGTTTTGCCTAGTACATTTAGCATTATAATCCCATGCGGAAAGCATCAATAAGTAATTTTCATGACAACAGGTACATACTTTGATTATTAGATTTCATGTTTTCAGTAACTTGGGAAGATATACAGGCGTTACCATCACTATGAATCTCTCAGCAGAAAACAAATGCTTTGTCATACCAAAAGCAATGAGATAAATGATATCAGGGTTTAATATTAACTTACTTTTCCCAAACCTCCAGCTCATCATATTGTGATCAGCCTCAGTTTTTAGGTTGGGGTTTGTTTCTCTTTTAAGTTTCAGTATTTTTATTATTAAGAAACACTTGTATCACATACCTTTGGACAAAGGAATCTGGATGTTCAATGTCAGAGTGGCTTAAGAGAATTAATGTATGACACATCAGCTCTGAGCATACCTACAAGCAGTTAAGAATATATGTAAATTCATTTTCATTGCATACATATGTTACATTATGATGTTTTTGGGTCTCTAATCATTTTAAATATTTCTAAGGTGTGTATTGCTTTCATTGCTAGTTTATTTGTGTCATGCGGGCTGCATTAGGAGGGGGGGGCATTGGTGTTGTTTGACCTTAATATGTCAAAATCATAATAATTCATGTAAGACATGCCATGTCAGGTACTGTTAGAAAGGTTATAATATGCTGAATAAGATGGTAATATTTGTGTTCATGTGTAACATGTGTAAGGAAAGTTATGGAGATCTTTGATATCCCTGTATTTCAAACTGTGCTGTGGAAGACACACCCCAGACAGAGAGGCGGCAGGACAATAGCTTGCTTAATAGCCCATTCAAGGCCTTATCAGAAGCCAGAGGCCCGGGAAGAAACTAAAGGCATACCTGAAGAGTTACCAGGACTGGCCCATGTGACTATCGACTTCATTTTGGTTCCAGTAAAGTTCCACAAGCCACATGGCCAGTAACAGAGGGTATATAAGATCAAACCACAGAAACCATTTGGTCTTCGTCTTCGTCTTTGCCTTGTGTCCTTGTTCCTGTCCAGCGGCGGACACACCTCTGGATTAACACACTTTGCAACTGAACTGAAGGACTTAGACCCATCCAGGTACTGGATGTACACCAGAGGAACTATACAAGCCTGCAACTACACAATTGTTCTAGAAACCTGATGTATATGGACTTTTAAATCATCTGTGTGTATCTGATTGCTTTAAGCCTTTAACACTTCTCTTATTGTTTGTTTTTCTTTTATTAATAAACCTTTAGTTTTAGTTACTAAAGAATTGGCTGGCAGCGTGGTATTTTGGGTAAGATCCAAACTTATAGTGAACTGGTACTGTGGCTGATCCTTTGGGATCAGAGGGAATCTTTTAGTAAAGAGCATAGAGTTAAAGCAACTGGTCTCTTTACTGGACCTAGTGTCAGTTTGGGAGCCAGAGACTGAAATGCAGTAAAGGGGGCTGTGTGTATTTGCACAGTGGCTTCTTGTGGGGGAATCAGAAGCACTGTTTGTGGCTGGTTGGGAAGTCTGACTGCAGTGTCACCCACCAGTGTTGGGAGAATTTGCTCTCCTTTTGCAGCCTGCCCTGACCCTGGCATTATCAGTGGGCTACCCTGGGCACGGACGGGTTACAATTTGATTCACCTAAATATTGTTATTTATGTCCATATTCTGGCAGTGCACTGGCAGAAGTGAAGATTCCCTAATCTATTCAGAGACCATCAAGAGTGAAGTCAGCTGTTTTAGGATGTAGCTAGGTCCCTGAATCCTATCTCAAAGCTTTGAAAGCATATGCTCAGGGGATATTTAAGTGGCTTCTTTCTGAAGCAGCAGTAAAGAACCCCTGCAGAATAAGTTCTGCTCCATCCTGATCTTTATTCCAAACTCCTATTGACTACAATGAGTTCTACATGTAAAATGATCACAGTATATAGTTGATCTGCTATTATTTGCTTACCTGAATAGAACATCAGAATGCAGTACAGTAGTAATGATAATTATAATAAAAACACATTTTAATTTCAGGTGTCTATGTCCATAGATTTTTAGATGTATTAACAACAACAACAAAAGAAAACATTGTCAATGTAAATTGGCAGTTACTCAAAAAAATAAAAGAGCAAAAGCAAAACAGACACCCTTTCCAACACCCACTCCAAAACATCAAGCTACATGCATCATATATTTATTGTATTTTATGTACTTATACAAGTACAATAAAAGAATCCTGAAATGAACACGATAAACTAGAAAAGAAGCAGAAAAGTTTTCATTCTTGTTGGAAGGATGCCACAAACGTACTCTGGTGAATAGTGAGGATAAGAGTAGTAGTGAATCTCTTTTATGGTGCTGTTATCAGGACATAATGTGCTGGTTTTATGTCATATCACCACAGTCAGTGCCTGAATTGCCAGTGGAAATATAATTTAAGATCCAATGAAGATCTTGCAGTGAATCAGTAATTTATTCATATCTATCATCACTCCCATCTCTGTCAGTTATTAGCTGATAATTGCTTACTTTAAAAGAAGTGGGTTTGTACATATTTAAATAACTCATTCTGAGATTCAAAAGAATACAACAAGATGCATGATTGCTACAATAGGGAGAAAAGAAAGCTATTTATTTACTTGATTTCAGGAATCAACTGTTTTCCTAAACTTCTTAGTTTATGTATTTTTTCATGAGCTGAAATTTTTTTTAAGAACAGTTTGGGTTCCATGTTCTGAGCTCTAGTTAGAAATCAAATACACCCTTGCCCCTTCCAAGCTGGTTATAAAGGGTGTGTTGGGAGGGTGGGCGGTTATGTCAAACCAGATGTGGGGGAGACAAGGGCTATGTTCTTTGAACCCTGCTGAAGATATTACAGTAAGAGCATGATACCAGAATAGAATAGAACAGCCACAATTACAGACTAGAAGTTTTAGATATCATTTTACTTTCACAGTAGGTATTTGAGAAGTTTGAAGGTTCTTCCATAGATAGAGAGGGAATGATGGACAGGCCAAACCTGAGTGGTGTTGTGACCTCAGGTGCTGGTTGAAGCACCAATCACATTTGGCTCTGTGCCTTTCCATTTCCATTGAGGAGATGTGCCAAACCTGAATGGCAGTGCAACTGCAAGGACTAGGTTGAAGTGCATTTGTGGGGAGCCAGGCCCAGCCCCTGGAACAGAAGCTGCCTCTACCGGGTCACAGATTTTATTCAAATGGGCTAGCACCAGGAAACCATGACCTCCATGCTAAAATCATAGCCCTGCTTATAATCTATGAATCTATGTTCCTGGGGAACTCTAAGTATAAGAAATCTGTTTAATAAGACCAGTTGAAATAGAAAGCAATGAGAAGAGCATGAAAGAAGGCACCCTCTATTATCTCTTACACTGAAGAGACTGAATACCAGAGAGTGGATAAATGTTTGACTGAGAAAGGACAGATGCTTTTTGCTATATTTTAAGCAAAAAAGCTTGAACAATGTAGGAAAACCTGGAGTGGCACAGGCAAACTAGCAAAAAAGCAAACAGAGTAGTAAGAGTGATCCTTTACTCACCAGCCTGTTCATCTAACCTCTATCCCTAATGAACTAATGAAACAATTATTAAGAGCAAAATAATCATTAGGGGATAATGGGAACATAATCAATAAGCAGCAGGCTCTTGCCAGAAAAGAACCTCAATTGTTTTCTTTCAACAGAGTTATAAATGTAGTGGAAGAAGGGAAAATGGCGAATTTCCATTGCATGATTTTCCTCTCAGGCACTGTAAAAGTTTTAGTTTGCTATAGGCTGTCAGAAAAACCTACTCTCAAAATTAATTAAAGCTGATTTAGATAGGAACACTGTCATGTGGATTGAAAGTGATTGAAGGGCCATTAACAAAGGATAATGATACACAGCAATAGAACTAGTTGTAAGGAAGTATCTAGCAGGTACCAAAGGGACTGGTGTTAGTTCCAGGCTTATCTGACATCTTCATTAATGATCTTGAAGTGGGAGTAAACCACAAGTTAATGAAATTCACATATTATACAAAATTGGGGGGTGCTGCAAACACCAGTGAGGGCAAAAAAATAACAGAAATGAACCAAGAGATACTAGAAACTTGAGCATAACAACAAAATGATATTCTATTTGGAGCAAGGCAATCTAATACCAGCTGAGGAAAAATAATCCAAAACAAATAATTGAGTGAGAGAGAGAAATCTGGATGCTTAAAGAGGCACAGAAATGATAATGGATAACAAATTAGACAGTAGTCTGTAGTGTAATATGGCCTTAAAAGGCCAATGCCCTTGGGCTACATACAAAGAGGTCATAGACAGGCCGTCTCAATATAACCCTGGTGCAACTATGCTTGGAATACTGTATTCAGTTCAGGCCACTGCTTTACCAGAAAAGTATTGGCAAACTAGGAGCAGTTCATAGCAGAACAACAAGAGACTTTTAGGAGAACAATTTATGAGGCGAAAACAGAGCCAATATCAATATATCTTGGACAAGCAACATCAAAAGGATGCCATGGTAACAATTTGACTATTTAAAAGTTGTAAACACCAAAGAAGGAAAGGAGTTTGTTGTGGAACAAAATGGTACCAATAGAGGTAATAGGATGCAATTAAGAAAGGGAAAAAAGAGATGGAATATTAGGAAACACCCCTTGGCAATCAAATGTATATTTGGTTGCCTTTTGGTAGAAGAATTATTCCGTAGAAATAATACATTTTCTGGATGTTAGGTATACTCCACTGACCCACACTTTTCCCATTACGATACCCTAACAAAAATATTTTGTTTACTACTATCTGGCTATAGAAAATTCTCCCAAGTAAAATGGTAGAATCTCCATTTCCTGGGACACTTAAAACAAGACTAGACAAAACACTAGCAATGGTTTAACACTCCATGCAAGTATTAGCTGAAATCAATAGCTTGAGATACAAATGAAGGGCAAAGTCATAACACAAAGAACTCTAGTGCACAACTCTCAGCAAAAATAAGCAGAAGAATGGGGGGGAAGAAGGAACATTTCATTGTTGCTGATAAAGAGAGAGGAAGAGAGTGTGTATAGCTTTTTTCATTCCATTTATATAGAGAGGACAGTTGAGATCCAAGAAGCCTCCTTGAAAGGATCTTCACCCTAAAATCTGTGAAGAAACGAGCACTCTGTGTGCACAGATTTCCCCTACGTTATGTACAATGGCTTTTTTTCAAGAGTCCTGTAACAATTAAAAAGATCTAGAATTTAGTCAAGAATGAGCTCCTTTCCAGAGGTTTTTTGAACCATCCTGAAGATTTCAATAGAAGGGATATAATTCTCTATTAAATTGTACATGGTGGTGTTAAATAAAAACAACAAAAACCTACAGGAGACATTTGCCACTAAAATCACTGGGATTTTTCCATAAGACTGTTGAAGTGGCAGGGACAAAATGGGGATGGCACCTTTCTTGGTAAATAATGGGGGCATTCACTAACAAGTGACTGCACCCTCAGGCAATATTACATTTTCTACAACTGCCCTCCATATTACTGAACCCCATTTAGGAGGATTATGATGTAATTAGCAGGATGGCAACAGTGGTTCAAAGAACCCAGGCTCCCAGGAAGCCAGAATGGAGGAATGAGGAATATATGAACCCAAATCCATAGTGTATCTATGTTAAAAAGGAAATTTTATTGTAAGCTAGTAATTTTGCTGTCTGATATGATGTCCCCTACTAGTCTCTAATATAGAAACACCTTTTAGTGACGTCTGGCACATGGACTAACTCTTTCTAGCATTGATGTTATTTTGCTTGGTGATAAGTATGGTAAGCTATTCTGAACAATTTCATTTACTTGTGTATTTTGAGCATCTCCTTCAATTCTCATTTCCTGGAGATGCTCATCTCCTCCTTCCTCCATACTAATCAGTTCTGGCTTCATTTTGCTGTCTGTTTATACATTGCTTTAGGGTCATTCCATGTGAAATCACCTAATTTCTAATTTATGGCTTGCATGATTCAGTCTGATTAAAAACAAACAAACAAACAAAAAAACCCTTTGTATACAAACAATACATAGAAAAAATGAAGAAACTCTATATATTGAAACAAATAATTTATGTCAGTTTTCAGGCAAACATTTAGAAATGTGATGACATTTATTCAGTATTCAATGATTGATACCTTTTAATTCTACTGTAAAAGCCACTCTAGCATTTTTTTTGTTAGTGTGACATGTCTTAGCAGTAAAACTGTGTGACATGTCTTAGCAGTAAAACTGCCCATTGTGTAGTAGTTTCCGTATTGTGACATTTAACCTTGTGCGGAAGGTTGTAATCACACTCAAAGATGGTAAAAAATGGTTGAGGAACAGGACAGTAACCCTGTGACATGACATGATTTATTTTTTCTGTAACTTACTTTTACCTTTTCCCCCTCCTTATTTCTCAACAGATTAAAATGCTGATTTGAAAGCAGAAATGACAGGGTGGATTTTTAACTGCCGAGAAAAGACAGGTATAGGTAAAAGTTTTTAGATGAGCAGTTTAAGATTCAGTGATGTAAAGACTATTCTAGATTGTCCAATGCTGGCATCTACTGTGGGACAGAGGGAGATGTTAACATTCCTTGAGAGAAGCAATCTTAGCGACTCATCTTGTATATAAACAGGCCAAAAGCTTGTGCATTAGGAGTTAAAAGATATATGGCACTGTTGGTGAGCAAAAAAGTTACTCAGGTGAGTAAAGCAACCCTGTGCCATTTTGTCTATGGGCTACCAGAACAATGCAAAGCACTGGAGTGGCTACAGGCTACAAAAGTCAGGAAAAGGTCAGTAAGTAGGTAGACCTCATTCAGGTGAGGTGCTAGGAGACTTCACTCCCTCTCCATTATCCCTGCACAGGAGAGCACCTGTATAAAAGATGACAGAGCTATTGTTGTCCCATGTGCTCGCATGGCACTCCACATAAGATAGGCTTCTCACGAGCTTCTATGGCAGACCCTGCCCACAATTTCATGCTGAGCCTGGCTTACTAGCCACAATTTTGCTCTCAAAGTTCAGCATGCAATTAACTGTATTAAACAGGGCATAACTCAAATTAGTTTGCTCTGTTGGCTACAGATCAAACAGTCACTCTGCTTGTCAACAATATAAATATTGGCTCCTGCTCTCCTCATTAAAGCTGGGAGGAAAACATTGAGAACTATACAAAAATAGTGAATTTTTGCCAAAAAACCAAAACCAAAACAAACAAACGAACAAAAATAAAATTTTGTTAACATAGAAACTGGAACCATAGGTCAAACAATTTTTATCAGCTTTGGGCTTCATTGAAAGTGTATCCGAACTATGGACCTATCAAAACAGTGTGTCTGAACTCTTTTTGACACACCCTACTTTTAATTCTTCTACATTACTCCAGAATCTGTTTAACTGGAGAATTTAGGAGCACAAATTTTGCTTTCCATTAGGGGATAGGTTTTTTTTGTACACATCTCTTACAATGTGACCAGAATTTCAGTAGCTCTGAGCATTCACACTATGTCTCCTAGAGCATGGCCATGAAATGTAGGATGAGGGGACGAAACAATTTCTTAAGGTTTGCTTCTAACAGGTAGCCTATTACCGCACACAGTAATGCTAGGATTTCTTAGGGAGGTTCCTTCAAAAATTTTGTTATCTGCCATTAAAGTTATGATTATGAAATTATTGAATAAATTGTGAATGAATTGTATCAAACTTCAAGTGAATATCAGTTGAAAAAAGTTTAAAAACCCTCTACACACTGACTGGCTGTAATAGAAAGTATGTAAGTTATTTCACTATCTGGTTAAAATAAATGAATTGTTGAATAGAAAGTCTGTCTGACAAGCATCTTAAGTTTCTTGCTCTTAATGGAAATTATCGATACTGTGGGAACTATCCAAGGAATGTGAAATTTATTCCAATGTTACTGTGTACCACCAGTTGATGAATTTTATAATCACAAAGAATGATAGGCTTGGCAGATGCAGTTTTATATAATATTTAAAGAAAAATCTCTTTCAGGAAATGAATTGTTATTTGTCACATGTCATTCTGGAAATAGCAAGTTTGATTCTGGGCAATAACTATAAAAGCAGAGAAATTAAATAATTGGTGTTCTTTGAGCAGATGTGTTCCCTGACATCTTCTAGAGAGTTTAGCTGAGGAGAAAAAATGTTGACTGCTCAAAAAAATGATATGTCATCACAATGGAGTAATTTTTATTACAAATATGCAAGGAACTAAATATGTGATGTCCTTTTATCGCCTTTGTAGGGACCTTATATCCAAGTCAGTGCTCCACTCCTAAAATGTGGAAGTGCTGGAACACACTTTGGATATTTCTGGTAAGCGATGGTACAGGAAGTACTGGAACACCATTATAATATACAATGGAACATTAGTATATACATAGTAAGGTATATAAAATACAAAGCCCTGCTTCTGAGGAACTCACAATCCAGCTCCTACAAACGTGATGCACAGAGTATTGGTTCAAATACGGGAAGTATGGAAAGTAGAGCTAGGCACAATTTTTCATATAAATGGTTTAGTTGCCAAAAAAGGCACTTTTGGCCAATCTGAACCTATTTGCTAATTCAACACAAATTCACCAAACAGTTTTGGCCTCCACAAAGTTTTCAAGAAAGATACAAGAGGGACTTAGGTGCCATTCACAGAATTGCAGCAGGTGATAGTGTTGCCTCCTTTATACCAATAGTCTGGTGGTTAGGGCATTCACATGGAAGATCCATGTTTGAATTCAGCTCTTACCTCTCCCGGGTGAGTGCCTTAACCACCAAGTTACTGGATATTATTCAGGGAGGAGGAAGAGCTCTCTCATTCTCTCCTGTCAAAGCTGTTCTGCTTTATATAAATACTCAAATAGTTATTGGTCATGATACTGTGCGAATGACTTTACAGGCTGGTAGTTAGGGCAGATGTGTGGGTGGCCACTCAAGTTCCAGTCCTTGTCCCAGCACAGGGATCTCCTACAACCCAGGGGAGTGCCCTAAGCACTGGACAATTTTTATATTCCTCTGTAAAAGGCCTTTCTAAATTTTCCTTCATTTTAATAAAACAGCAGGTTAAAATATTCTACATCAAAATGATATGTTTTGTTTCGTTTCTAATAGACTTTTTTATTCAACCAGAACAGATTTTTGTTTATTATTATTATTATTTTATTATTTTCAGAACTGCCAGTTATTCGTACTACTGTAAGAAAGACTTCATTGAGGTGTGAGATCACCACTGGACAGAAATATACATTAAGTGGCAATTAAAATGAAAAGAGGGAGATTGCCTGGCACATCAGGAATAGGTGAAAGTAATTTGAAAAATAGTCATTTTTCAGTGACAGGGAGACAAAGAGAACTGTTAGCAAAGAGGATAATCAGATACTCCTGCTATAGCCCACAACTTGCAAATCTTGCTCCTCACATGCTGGTATTATTCTAAATGGGTTAGGGCACTGGATAGAGGACCATATTACTCACAGGAGATTGGGTCTCTTTTATGGTGTGTGAAATGACTTCAAATCTGGAGAATATTCACACAGAAGCTAGTTTGAATTTAGATCAGTAAATGAAGCTTTAAAAACCAATGATTGGACATATTTTCTTTCAAGAAATAAACCAGTGCTGTCCCACCAGTTTAAAAGTAGAGGAAAGTTTATGAGTTTGACACTCCTGTACCAAAAGAACTTGAGACAGAGATTGAAGAATCAGTGTGGAAAGGGACTGTACTCTACAACAATAATTCAACAAATTCTAAAGTGGTATTGATGTAGGCAATGTTCATGAGTCAGAACAGTCCTGTTATGATTTAGAGTCTTGGGGTATGTGGAATAAGGTGAACAGGTAAGGAAATTGTAATTGCACCTAAAGGTGACTGAAGGAAAAATTTTTAGTTTTGTTCTAGAACAGAAATTTTAAAAAATTATTTTGGTGCAACTTTCACTAGGACGGGCCCAAGACCTAATCCTCATTGTGACAAAATGGATACCTAGCCCAAGCCACATCAGTGAAGCTTTCACGCAGATGCAGTGGTCCATGAATGCAATGACGCTGCATTGTGGGATCAAGGCCTACATTTTTAAATTTCAAAAAAAGGCCATCAATCTATCACACTGAGACCTTGTATACAAAGTGTCATCAGAGCTGGAATTAGTATCTTGAAACTGATACAAATGACTGAACTCTGATTATATGAGAATGTCAAATGGAGATGGTTAGTTCCATGAGAACTACCATATGCATCTATGATTACATGGAATACTATACTAGATTATTTCACTTTTCAAATGAGTAAGAAAAGGACATTTAAGAGCTGGAAAAGAAAAACCCTGAAATAAAAAAGTAAACAAATAAATATAGGCCATAAAATTACTACTTAGAGAATTGTTTGAGATAAGTTTATAGAAGCACTGAACATATATACATTTTTTAGGTTTCAAAAGGGCTTTTCTTCAATCTCAGCTAGTTAAATGCTCTCATTCTTCAGTTTGACCCATTATGCTTTATTTGAAGAACAGTAGAATCTAAATATTGAACAGCAAGAATATAAAATTGACTGATTCTATATTAAGTAACATATACTGAGAGAAACCTGAAATATCTAACACTTGGCAGGCCTTTCCTTTCCTTCTTGCTTAATCGATGCATAATCCTTTTTTCTACAGTACTAAGGATACACAGACAACTAGGCACAACATATGCCACAGAGGCATAATTTAAATTTCACTACCATTGTAAATTCTGTTTCCATGAGCCATTCTCTCCATTGGAAAGAATATCTTGTGGGATTACAACCTGTTTCACCGCTATACATCAGTATTCAAAGACCTTCATAATGAATCCAATAGTGTTCTTAATACATGTGCACATTCATGCATAGTTGGAAATGAAGAAATATCTCTAATTTCAGGGAGTACATCTTACTGTATTTTGCATAATGACTGTGAACATAGTGCATCAGATAAATGAAGGGAAATAGCTTTTAGTGCAGTGTTCTGTCTTGGGAAAATAATAAATCAACAACCTATGAACCCTAGGTCCATTTGAAGCATATTTAGAGCCCTCATTAACCTATGGGGGCCAATTTGAATAGAAGCCATTTTAATGAAGACGCAGAGGAGATTTTAATAATTTATTACGATGAGAGAAATGGAAACCTGCTAGAAATGGTAAAGATTACCCAAATGCTAATAATATCCAACAGTGACAACATAACTGTCTGCATTCCACCTCAAAGGCTATAGTCAAGACACAGACATTAGACTGCAAGGGGAATTCGAGACAGGGCTTAAGAGAGGCAGCCCCCAGTAATAAGCTATCTGCTCATTTGAAGCAAGGATCCTAATTGTTTGTTTTAAAGAAATTTTTCATTTCTTATTTTAAGAAACCACTCCACTATGACATGATCTGAAAATGTGACCATTTAGTAGTATTGCAGGCTATTTTAGGCTAGGTGCCATATATTACATTTACTTTGTACTGAAATATCCTGCAGTGTGACTGCATGATTCTTGCTCTACCTTCTCAGGACCATCACAAAAAGGAGGTGTATACCTCATTAGGCTATCTTTGTGAGCAAAGGTGAAAATAAATACAATGGATGTTGACTATGGTGGTATACATCATTCTCCTCTAAAAGCCTCTGTAGTCAACAGGAGTCTTTCCATTGACTTCAATGGTCTTTGGATCAGACCCTTAATTAACATGTCTAGCATTAAAAATATAGCTTCAGCTTTCAGGAACACAGAGGAAAGTATATGATTAAAAGGATTAATGAACAACCTTACAGGGTTAACAAGAACCTGTGATGTGATATATAAAGAAATACAATTGCAGCATCCAAGTTTTATAACACACAATGGTGTTTGAAGAACGATTAATCTTAGTTAAAATTATTGAGCAGATTTTTTAAAAAAGGCAACTGGAGATGTAATTTTTTTCTGGTCCCATTTAGTTATTTTTAGAGCTGAGTGAATTCTGTAAAAAAAAAAATATTTTAAACAAATTAACCTTGTCTATGTCCATGCCCCTTTTGGGTGTAGTGTTTGCACACAGTGTGTTCCGTTCACACAGAATGGCAAGAATTTTCACCGACACTGCAAATTTTGTAGAATATACACAGAAGGGAAATTCGGAATACATATACATGAATTTGAGAAGAGTCAAAACTGCTTGAATAAATTATGTTGTATTTCTCATACAAACGTCCCTCAAACAAATACTCCTATTTAGGACACTGGGATTACTTATGTGTGTAAAAATTAATCTTGTCAGTGTCATATTTACTGTACCATTTAGTGGGTACAGATAATGGAGTTTTAGTTCTAGGGAGATACGTTGGACCATATTCTACCCTCAATTACATCTGTAAATCCTCTGACTTTTGTGAAATTAACTGTGATTTGCATGCGTCCAACTGATGGAATGATCTGGCCTATGTAGTCAGAAGCCATAGGAGCACCTTGATGAAGTTCTAGCTGAGATTCAAATTGAATTCCATGACATTATTCAACGTTTCAAAGGTTTAGTGCTGTCAGCCACACTTAATGTTCAGTACAACAGAGACCATACAGTTTGACAACTCACTTGTTTCTGCAGCTGAATATTTGATTTGGGAGCTCGTGATACCAATGTCATTCCACAGGGAAGTGCTTTTTAAAAGTATTTCAGTATTACTAAGCCACAGTAAGATGCAATCTGCATTGCTAATAATATCTACTAGTTTTCACATACAAAATATTTAATATTAGAGAATTGATGCAATCCATTAGCACCTCTGCTTGAAAAAGATATTAAGTGTTACTAATCAATAAAATTCATTTGGTTGTGCAAATATGTATGAAATGGGCTTGTTATGAGTGGATATTATTTGTCATGAGAAAAAAAATTCAAGTAAAGGTTTATCGAGACACTCTGATTAAATCCTGGCAATAGGAAGCCATAACATATGTCATTTATACTCTGATGAAATCCGCATTACGACTTTCCAAGCAATCATCTACATGACAATGCAATGAATACCTGGAGGAAGAAGCAAAAGAATAGCTATTCAGTGACATATGGTATATTGCCAAGGATGCACCCCTATGATAAGAACGGCATATAAGCCACAGCTTTATTTAATGTAAAAATGTGAATTAACACAATGAAAGCAAAGAATAATGCTTTCAGCAAATTATTCAGCAACAGATTACTTCTTAAATTTAGACCTCACTTAGGGCTAATCAAAATAAAAGAAACACCCAAGTTCCCGTAGAACAGCGCCTTCAACTAACTTGACCATAGCATCTACCCTGGCCTGGCCAGGTGAATTAATAAGTCAGCCAACATTCTACTCCAGATCCAACCCACTCTTCTAGCTGTTTCTTTGAGTGAGTTTTACCATCCTGAAGCATCAGAACCTACACCAAGTCTCTAAATTACTAAACAGGGAGAAAAGATTGACATCCCTCAAAATATAATCCCAGTTTGTTTGTAAATTTCCCTTCTTAGAAATATTTTGCAAATAAAAAATAATTTGACTTCAAGATTTTAGAACACATCTCGTCCATGCATTACTCATACATTTTCCTCATTCTGTTCAACAGGCAGCATGTCGGAGAAAAACACCTCTGGTTGCTGCTTATGTTTCTCTTTTACTATCTTGGTTTATCTCAGTTATAGTCTGTGATCCCTTTAATCCAGACATCCATTCCAACACCAGAAACCCTATATTTATAGGGCTGTCCTGTCTGAGGAGGTTATCACAATCCATTTTCAAATGTCAGTTGAATGATTCAATCTGTTCAGGGTTCTACTGTTGTCCAGCTATACTGAAAGAAGGACAGGAGACATCTCATATGGTTTTAATCAGGCTGCAACTTTATTATTAGATGTCTGGGACTACCTGGCAGATAAAAGTGTACAGTCCAGGTAACCCAATATTCATTCAATAACTCTCCTGGAGTGAGGGGAAGTTTGCCAGCCCACCTTCCCCCCAGTTTTTCCATCCAGGTCCCCCATCCAACCCATTGCTGGGACCTTACCATCCCACCCCCCCCCAGTAGGGGTTGTAAGAAAGGGGGATTGGCTCCCTGCAATACCAATTAAAGGAGCCCCATACGTCTCCCCTCCATTCCGTTCCATTCCTTTAACCAATACCTCCTTTTAAAGTCCTTTATCAAGCTATTTATCCAGTCACTGTATGCCTTCCCTATGGAATATGTTCACTGGACATCCACACCACTTATATAATAAGTTGCAACATATAGATTAACTTCCCTCATGCCACATGTCAGCCCTCCCTGAACCTGCTGTGGGGAAGATGAAAAATCCCATCTCAGCCTGCTCTGTGTGAAAGGGGTCTTTGCCGCACAGGCTGCCCCTTTTAAACTCTTCTGCCCATCCAGATTCCAGGGCATGAATCAGTGTCGCCCCTTTTGCAGCAGTTTGACCTCTCCCCTAATTCCCCACTGCCACTGTTCCCTTCATTCAGCCAGCCAGCCAAATTACTCCCTGCTTACAGGTCTGGTGAGGTCATTTGCTTTGACCAGATGGTTTGGTTCCAGTTTCTCCTGAGCAATAAAACAAGATATTTTGAAGCCATATGTACACAATAATGTTTCCCAGACTAACTTAGCATCTTATTTCCAAATAAGGCTTTTTAGTCTCTTAAGGGCCCTTTACACATACCCATTGTCTTAGCCTAAAGAACATGGACCAAATTCTCATTTGCTGTAAATAAGCATAGCATCGTGATTTTCAGTGGAGCTCTGCAGTCACACGCCAATAGAGGATCTGGTCCCATGTTTTTTTATATCTATGGACTTGGCAGGAGGTACCAAATCAGATACCAAACCAAAATCAGGTTTTTCTGCTTTGACAAATATGTGACATATAATTATTATTCATTCTTAACCCTGATTCCACTATGCATCAAATATAAATTATGAGCAAAATAACACGGATTTTTCACACTGAGGTGGTGGTATGTTTAATCCAAAGTTCTGTAAAAAAGATGCTAAGCACTGTTATCACCATTGTACAGTATGGAGACACAGTGAGGGCTCAAACTAACTTATGTAGGGGGAAGAAAATACTGTGGACTGTCAAATTACATTGCAAGGAAACCATGAATGATTTGCTGGCAACCACTATATAGACAAGGATCCATTGATAGAAAGTGACTGAGTCACAAATACACACCATTTTAATTGCATACAGAATCTATTGTTCTCATTCTATCTATATTCTATAGCTCTTTCTATGAGGAGGGGCTTTAGAAGACTGATGCTCTCTAACAATTTTACTCAAAAATGTTTTCAGCTATGGTTCCTAAGAGCTATACTTGTGGCACAAACATCCATTTAATCAGAGAAGGTGTGTAAAGGATAATAATTAGTGGTTGTTTAAGAAACAATTTTCTATGTCATCTATTCCTATCCTTCTAAATCGTATCATATTGCAGGCCTTCAAATTGTTATTGGGTGGACTGTGGTAAAATTCCACCTCAGACCAAAATCATTGTGAGTAGAGATGATTAGAAAAACTTTCATGGACTCCAATTCTGTGAGAATATGCAGTTCTGTTGAAACTGAGATGCTTCGTAGATTTCAGGCTAACTTTGTTTTGAAAGAAAACTGGAAAATAGTTTAATCAATGTCAAAAAATACCAGTCAATTTTTCATTTTGAAATGCCTTTTCATTTCAATATATTTTATTTTATATTATATACATTCACTGTGCCTGGATGTAGAACAGATAATAGAAAATGAAAAAGTTGAAATTGAAATGAAACATTTAGATTTTGTCCAAATTAAACTTTTTGAAAAACCAAAAATAATTTTTTCTGGAATTAGTTCTGAAATTTTTGGTATTCATTCAGATTTGGAACGAAGCCAAATTCCAAAATCTTGAACTCCTTCATGAAACAGAACTTCCCTCCTCCACAAAGTTGTAGTTACGAGTTTATTACTCATGAAAATGAAAACAATTCAATTTTTCCACAAGAAAATAAAGAATTTGAAGAAAAAAGAAATTTCCACTTTTTATACCACCCATTTCTCAACACTGTAGACACCATAAAAATTCTGTGAATATTGCTGATAGCTAAACAAAATAATAATCAAGATGAGATACTTATCAGATATGGCTAGAAAGTGGAACAATGCTATTTCTGCAATGGAATATGTTGTGTGGCTGTGTATCAGGAAGTAATATCTACACCCAGAGGGTTAAATGGTATTAAATTGGACATGGGTTTCTTTTACTTTACAGTGGCCCATATGACTATTATGACTACTTCTTGCTCCTTTCAGATCTCATTAAACTCAAGTATTTATTGAAAAAAGGAGAACAAAGTTTTTAATGTTCTTCAGGCAGAAATGTATTCTCATCTTTTGAAGGCTTTTTTATGCAATGAAGAATATCACTAATACAAAAGGCATTTTAAAAACTCTACAAAAAAGTGAAAGTGTTTTAGAAACTGTATGTGGGTACATTGTCAATTAGACATTGGTTGTATTTTAAATGCTATTTTTTTTTGTCCAGGATATCATGTAAAATAAGTAATGGCCATAAAGGCACTTAATTCAAAGTATATGAAAGCTAACATTTCATATGAATTTTTCAAAGCTCATTAGTCTGAATGGGTAGATGAATAAGCCATAGCCAACAAGAAACATTTCATAAGACAAAATGTAGTTTTTGAGCAATAATTATACAATAATTATATACACTGTGATAGAAATTATTTTTGAAACATGATCTGCTGGCATGTAAAATTAAAAAGGTCATAGACAAGTTTTTAAACTAAGGGTTGGGGGAAAGCCAACAGGTGCAGAGAAAAACATGGATCAGACACAGACATCACTTGTGGGAAGATTTATTAAAGGGGTTACTCTATGTTCTAGTAAAAAAAGAGAAGATAGAAGTTGATAAAGCACATAGAGGAACTGAAGAGAAACAGTCAAATGTAAATGAGTTTTATTCAATTATGAATAAAGGCAAACACATGAAGGCAAACTAAATATTCACAAATTTTATAAATGCCTGTATGCAAATGTAAGAAATCTAAGTCTTAAAATGGATGAACTTGAATGTGTGATATTAAATTAGGACATTTGTATTATAGGCACAACAGAAACTTGGTGCAACGATGCTAATCAATGAAACATAGTAAGACCAGAATACAAAATATATAGGAATGACAGAGTAGGTCGCACTGGTGGAGAAGCATAGCACCATATGTGACAGAAAGCATAGTCAAAAACAGGAAAAATCTTAAATGACTCAAACACTACCATATAATCTCTATGGACAGAAAGAGAATGCTTGAATAATAATAGTATAGCAATCGAAATATACTAGTACCACTTAATCAGGATGGTGATGGTGATTGTGAAATGCTCATGGAGATTAAAGAGGTGACAAAAACAGAAAACCCAATAATAATGGAGGATTTCAACCATCCCTATATTAACTGGATACATGCTACCTCAGGTCAAGATACAGAAATGAAATTTATAGAAACTGTTAATGACTGCTTCTAGAAGCAGCTTGTCCTGGAACCCACAAGGGAGAGGCAATTCTTGATTTAGTCCTAAATGGAGTGCAGGATCTGGTCCAAGAGGTGAATATAGCTAAACTGCTTGGTAATAGCAACCATAATGTAACTAAAATTAACATACTTATTCGGGGATAATATCTAAGAAACCCACCACCAGTAGCATTTAACTTAGAAAAGAGGATCTACACAAAGGTGAGGAAGCTAGTTGAACAGAAATTAAAAGGAACAGTCACAAGAATGAAATGCCTGCAAGCTGCATGGAAACTATTAAAAAAACCCATCAAAGAGGTTCAAACTAAATGTATATCCCAAATAAGAACAACAACAGCAAGAGAACCAAAAAAATGCCACCCTAGCTAAACAACAAAGTAAAAGAGATGGTTAGACACAAAAAGATATCCTTAAAAAATTGGAAGTCAAAACCTACTGAAGAAAATAGAAAGGAGCATAAACTCTGACAAATGAAGTATCTATATATAATTAGACAGGCCAAAAAGAATTTGAAGAGCAACTAGTGAAAGACACAAAAACCAACAGCAATTTTTTAAAGTACATCAGAAGCAGGAAGCCTGCCAAACAATCAATGGGGCCATGGAACAATCAAGATATTAAACGAGCACTCAAAGAAGACAAGGCTGTTACAGAGAAGGTAATGAATTCTTTGCATCAGTCTTCATTGAAGAGGATGTGAGGGAGATTTTCACACCAGAGTCATTCTTTTTAGATAACGATTCTGAGGAACAGTCACATATTGAAGTTTCAATAGAGGACTTTGGGAACAAATTGATAAACTAAACAATAATAAGTCACCAGCACCACACTCAAGAGTTCTGAAGGAACTCAAATATGAAATTGCAGAATTAACTGTGGTATCTAACCTATCACTTACATCAGCCTCTGTACCAGATGACTGGGGAGTAGTTAAAATTAGCTGCTACCAATCAGGAAAGAGATGTTGGAGTCATTGTGAATACTTCTCTGAAAACATCTACTCAGTGTGCAGCAGCAGTCAAAAAAAGCTAACAGAATCTTAGGAACCATTAGGAAAGGGATAGATAAGACAGAAAATATCATAGTACCTCTGTATAAATCAATTATACGACCACACCTTGAATAGTCATCCCATCTCAAAAAAAGATTTAAATTCGAAATTGAAAGACAACAAAAATGATATGAGGTTTGGAACAGTTTCCATATGAGGAGAGACTAAAAAGACTGGCGCTGTTAGAAAAGTGATGACTAAGGGAGGATATGGTAGAGGTCTATAAAATGGCAAATGGTGTGGAGAAAGTGAATAGGGAAGTGTTATTTACTCATTCACATAACACAAAAAACAGGGATAACTCAAAGAAATTATAGGCAGCAGATTTTAAATAAACATAAAAGAAAGTAATTCCTCACATAACAAGCAGCCAATCTGTGAAACTCATTGCCAGGTGGTATCGTGAAGGCCAAATTTATAACTGGGTTAAAAAAAGATTTAGATAAATTCATGGAGGATAGGTCTTTGATGACTGTTAGCTAAGATGGTCAGAGATGCTACCCCATGTTCTAAAAATTCCTAAATCTCTGATTGCCAGAAGCTGGGACTGGATGACAGGGGATGAATTGCCCTGTTCTGTTCATTACCTCTGAAGCATCTGACACTGATTGCTGTCGGAAGACAGGATACTGAGCTAGAAGGACCATTGGCCTGACCCTGTATGGCTAATCTTATATAACATCACACTGTAGGGTAGTGATAGAAGTGTTGCATTATTTTCCATGCAGTTGTCACTTATTTCCTTGAAATCTAGCTCAACATTTTTCTTGTCTAGGGCTCAGAATAAGGATACTCTATGTGTTCTGTGAGAGTAACATTTGAAGTCTCTTTGTTTGGCTTTTGCATCATTGCATATATATTAGGGATTACAGTGCCTGGGTGTGTGTGAAACACGCACAGTAAATCCACTTTCATTGGCTGGAAGGTAAGCAAAAGTGTCTGCCTTCATGGCCACTTGTTGACCAATGATACTTTATTCTGATGATGTAATAGTTATAATGTGGGGAGTTTTGAAGGGCGAAGATCTGTGTGAACTAGTGCCTGAAGCTCACACCTTATTGGTTTTTTGTGGTGCAGATGAACAAAGGTCTGTAAATAAAGCAACTTTTGTTTTCCTAATTTGCCTCTGGATTCTTAACAACAATTATTCCCAAAAGAACAAAATCTGATCCTAAATAAAATGATAAACATGCCTCTCTTTCACTATTATGCACAAGTTCAAAATAGCAGTGTTTGTTTCAATTGTATTTATACACTGAAGTGATTGAAAAATACATTTACATGAGAGAATCTTGCTGTGTTTCACAGGTAACTGCAAATAAAGTGATATGGTAGCACGGGTCAGGTAATAAACTCAGGGTCCAAATTCTCATTGACTTCTCAATAGAAGCAGGATATGGCCCTTAGGTTATGAGATCCTGGAACTGTGTTATACTACATTCCTGTAAACTGTTACATGGCTGCTGCATTCTGAAAGGCCGTTGCATTTCAGGGATGAAGAGTGTGTGTTTGTTTATGAAGCTAGGGAATTAATTCTCTGAAATAAGGGATGATGCGGCATTTCCACACACATCCCTTCCTCCACAAATGGGAGATCCTAGAGGCACTGTACTTGAGGCAAGCATAATACTACCTATGAATTTAAGTGGAGAGTATCACTGGGAAACCCTTTGAAAAAGAATAGCATATACTTACCAGGGCAGGGCTGGATCCACTGGCCAGTGAAGAACACAGGGCCTCTGGGCCCTCCGCCACTATTTTTGGAGAAGCTAACATAGTACCTGACAGCGATAGTCTTGCTCAGTCCTTGCATCCTCTGTTTCCTCATGTTCACTAATGAAAGGACGGGTGCAATCTTGTCCACAGTTTAAAAATCAGTTTATAATGTTTGTAGAGCACTTTGAAATCTTTGAATGGTAGGACGTAGGTCAGTGATCATCTTCATCATCAAAAGGAAGCAAAGAAAAATGACAATGAAACCTCTTTTGATTAAAACTTCATACAATAAGAATTTAAGATGCAAATAAGCCCATTATATCAGCTTCTTTTTGCTGTGATTCATTCCATTTCTTGTTTTCCCTGTATTTCTTTTCTCTCAGGGCCTCCTAATGCAGGCAAAACTCTGACTTGAGTGAAAGGGGTTTTTGCTTGCTTAAGGAATAAAGAACAGTGTCCCCAGAAAGTAAGAAACTCATCTCATCAGCACTGATCTATATGAAGTTTCAGTTGTTTGATAAAGGACTTATGATTTCTAATAGGTCATTATGGCAGAAAGGCTTGCCTTATCTAGTTCATGCCTTTCTCCACTCAGTTGCTGCACTGAAGATCATGTCTTCTTGCTCTGTGTTCTTTTCCCTTTGAAAAGACTGAATCAATCAGTTTTAACAATAACCTTCATAATTTATAAAAGTCAGGTCACTGTAAAATATTCTTTTTTCTTTATGAGAATAAGCTCATTCTTGTCAGCCTTTTGTTCAGAATTTATATCACTGAGATTAGAGCTTCTACTCTTCTGAACCCCCAAAACAATTACAACTCCTCTTTTTAAAACTGTAACCAGTACAAGATACAATATTGTAAGTTAGATCTTTCTAGTGCCTTTATAGGAAATCTATCCCTATGTATTTTAGGCATTTACAGAATATATATCCAGGCACCGAAAATAATACTTAGTAGTAGGAGGCACTGTTGCTTAGTGGATAGAGCACTTGAGTGATAGCTGGTAAGAAATGGGTTTCATTCATTGGCCTGCATGATTTGGAAAATCATGTTACCTCCCTGTGCGTCAGTTTGCCCATTCATAAAATGTTAAGTGCTTTGAGGTTTACTGAAGTAAAGTGCTATATGATAGCTACATAGTAGTAGTAGTAGTTCAAAGCAGGTTTCAGACCTTCACTAAATAAATCCTCACAACTCCCTCGTGAGGAAGGCCATTATTATTATCATCCCCATTTTACGGTGGAATGAATGAGACACCGCAATTTACAATGGGTTCTCCAAAACTCACATAACAAATTAGTGATGAGCTCAGATTGCAACTCTGTGCTTCCTCACTCAAACTCCCTGCTTATTTTCTCCAGACCATGTGTGCTCCTATTCTCTAACAAAAGCATCCCCTCTGATTTACCATCTATTTCCATAGACTACAACCATAACTTTGGCCTCCTGCATCTATCTGTACATTATTCTGAACTCTGAAATCTTTAAACCTTGATACCAGTAACAAATAAATCCTTCTTGTTACAGCACTTTTCACTTGAGCATGTATTTCCTTTATTTTTGTTCTCCAGGAGTCAAGATTTAACATTTATCTTCATTAAGCTGTATTCATCATCCGAGAACTCATAAGGGAGCCAAATATCTCAGTATCAGACCCATTGTTCCTCATTAGTTGCTCTTCACAATAAGGTATCATCCAAGTAATCAATGGGAAATATCCAGAAGCTGTTAGGACGTATCACACAAAGTATTGGGTTCCAATACAAATTCTTGTACGCAGGCTAGTAACCTCATTCAAGTTCAGAAAGAATTCATTTACTATTACCTGTTTCTTATCTATTAGCCATTTTTCAGAACTTCAACTCAACCTGCCAATTCTCCACTCCTTATAAATTCTTTGAAATCCAAACATTCTCTTAAATGACATATCAGATACCCCTTCAAAACTGAAGCTTAACTATATCCATTGCAGCCTTCTCATCTACCCTGCCATAACTACTCAAGATTTATGTTTATAATAATTATAAGTAATATTCATTTTAATTATGAAACAAACTCTCCATGAAAAACAAGATTGTCTAAAGTGTAAATTAAAGTAAAAACAAAACAATTTAAAAATACCAGATATCCCTCTACAAGAAAAACAGTCAAGCGGATTAAAAGAAAAAGGTAAAAGAAAGGAGGCAAAAGAACTAAATAAATGCAGAAAATATAAAAGATATAACATAACAGAACAGAACAGAATCTGTTTTGGAATGAAAATATTTTTTTAAAACATTGTTTACATTTGTGGGTGCTGAAATGAGGCTAATATCAGGAGGACCAAGTTCTCACCCTGAAACTTACCTGAGGATAGGCATGATCATTTTTTGATTTAAGGCTAGAATCTGCTATTGGTATTCTTCTACTAGGTGAAATCCTAGATTTGTTGAAGTCAATGGCCAAAGACCTCACTCTTTCAACCCTTAAGTAGTAGTTGGATGCCAATGGAAATACTTGTGTAGTTAAGGGGAAAAGATGGCTGTTGGGCCCTGAAAACATTGTGTTAGGGTTATTAAGCAGAGAGTGGTGTCTGGGTACATATATCCATTAACCTACCTCAGAAAAAGGAGGTTGAAGCTTAGGTGAAAATTCTACAGCATGCCTACAGTGGTTTCCTAAGAAAAGCTGGCACCCTTCCTCTCATTAAGTGAGGCATTAATAATGTGTGTAGTACAACAGCCAAACCACTTACCATACTTCTTTTATATATTAATTTAATTCTAATAACTTCTGTTACTGATATTCTGTTTTAAATGTAATGGGAAACTGAAGCAGGAAGAATGGGATTATTACCAATGTTAATTGCAAAACACCTAATGCCCAAAATCTTTCTAATCTTACATGTAAACTCTTTGCAAATTTGCTTGCATCTAGTCCTAGTTATTATCAGAGAGATGAGGTTTGTATGTGGTGTCACTTGGAACCCCTTTAACTACAAGCAAAAGTTTGGGTTTAAGGCCAATTCAAGGCTAGGAGTTTGATTTTGGATTGTATGGGTTTTGAAGTGAAATCCATCCAAAACTTGAAGGATATTCTCAAAGATGGGTGGCTGTCTGTGAATGCTGAATCCCCCCTAGGTCTAAGAGGTATGCTGGGAAAGTGTTCAAAGGCAATAAGTAACTTGTGTTAGAAAAAAAGAATGTTTCTAATATAGAAGTGTAAAGCCTGAGGTTTCATCTTTACAGTTATTTTCTGTGTAACTTGTACATGTTTGCTTTCCCTTACTATTTCATCTTTGAATGTGTGGTTTTTCCATTAAATAAACATCTGTGTTTTTTTTACCGTAAGCAGATCTCTGTTTCACAAAATATGTGGAGTATGGCTGGTAAAGTAAGCTGATAACTGGAGGAACCGGTTTCCTGCTTTCAGAGGTGACAAATCAGAGGGGAATCATCTGAGTGTCTGATACATAAGAACTCAGGGAGGCCAGGTTTGGGGGATCTCAGAACTGGAAAGGCTACTGGTGTCAGTGATCTGAGTCAAAACAGTATGGTGCAAAAGTAACCAAGGTTAAAGGGCGAGTTGTGACATGACCCTTTACTGGTCTGGGTGATCCACAAAACATCACATTTTTGTTTGCTGAGATCTTTGAGATTGACAAGCCTCTACATTATAATCTGCAGAAAATGATGAAAGAAAAACCTCTTAGGGACAGAACAATCATGCACAAGAGAGAGAAACTGGGAAAAAGAACAGGAGTCACCAGGGAGGCAACTAGAAAATGAATCAGATTAGGAAGGAAGAATGGGAAGCAAATTTGGGATCAGTTAATGGAAGATGTGGAGATGGATTTGGTATAATTAGAAAGTACTTAAAACTCTCAGGGATTATCTGAACACAAATGAAGGCCTGATTCTCCTTTCACTTACACCAACTTTATCTGTGTAACTCTTTTGACTTCATTTTAGTTACTCATGATTTAAACTGCTATTCATGCTATGAATTTCTAATCCCTCTGAATGATTTACAGGGAGCAGACATTTAAAAAAAATAAATTTAGTGGCCCAAGTTTACAATCCGTATTCATGGAGTACTAGGTACCAGTAGGTTTGATTGTTTTTATCCCCAGCAAGTCTCTTTTCAGCAAACTATGTGGAGTATGGGTGGCAAAGCAAGCTGATAAGTGGGGGGCTGGTTTCACGTTTTTAGGGGTGACAAAGATCAGATTTCTCCCCCAAATCTGTCCTCCCTGGGTTCTTAAGTATTAGTGTAAGGATACCCCCCTTGGGGGTTGCAATGGGAGGGTGACCTCGTCTGTGGACAACAGGGAGTTGTGGGGAGGGGAAAGTGAAGATATCCACCCCTTCTCTGGTTGTTCCAGGGTTGGGGCCTCCCTTCCATTAGGGAGGGCTCTTCTTTGGGGCCAGTGGTGCTGGCTCAAGCCTTCTTCTGGTTGGCTGGAGCTGTGGGCTCCAGATCAGTGTCCTTCCAGCTGTGCCCCCAAATGAGCCGCTCCTTTCTCTTTTAAGTGCTTCACCCAATGGAGCATTTGCTGCATGTGTTGGGGATATGCTGGCTGGACCCAGAATGAACCCCTGGTTTCTCAGTGTGGGGATTGTATACTATCACACACCCTCCTCCTCAGGATGGAACCAGGAGAGCTGGGGCCATCCGGTTGCTCCTCTCCCTCCTTGGAGAAGAAGTCCACATTCTGGACTAAATCTTTGCACTAGTGTTTCACAGGGGAATTGCCTTCAGATAGTGGGTGGAATAAACTGTTACCAGTAGGTGTTTGTATCCAGCTGCACTTTTCTTAAGGAGATCCACAAGGTCTATTTTGACTCATTCAAAGGGGACCTCAACAACCAAGAGAGGGACAAGGGGGCCCTTTACCCCCCTTTTTGGCCTAACCAGCTGGCATTCCAGGCAAGAGTCACAGAAGTTTTTGATCTCTTGATTTATGCAAGGCCAGAATAAGCGCTCCAGGATCAAGTCTTCTCTTGTCCGAGGTGGTCCGTGGAAGAGATAGTATGGACAAGTTGCATGACTTCCTGTTGGTCCAGCCAGGGAATAAGAAGTTGGGACCAAATTTCACCCATCTGATGGTCCTTTTCCAGCCAATATAATTGTTCCTCCTGAAGTTTGAAGTGGGGCTACTGTACTGCTCATGGGGTGTTTATGACTTCACCATTAACTAGGGGAGGTGTTCGCAGGCATGAATCAAAGAATCATCCACCCACTGGCCTTTGCCTCAGGTCAGTATGTCTCCTCCCTGAAAAAGGGGTGATAACCCCTTCTCATTAGGAGGATCTTCCAGGAGAGTTCCCTCTTGGCCAGAACCCCCATCCCTGGGGTCTTGTTCCTCACCTACTCCTGCCAGCATCATGGGTCAGAGTTCCTCACCTGCATGGGTTTTCCCAGGTGCTTCCCCTGGGTCCCCTGGGTGTTGGTCTAAATCCCCTTAAGATGTTGGTGAAGCACTCACCATCCCAGCCCAAGATAACTGGGTAGGCCAGAGTTGTGCCCAGTCCCACTATGAGGTTTCTTTGTGTCTCCCCCCAAGGGTGATGTCCACTCGAGCACTGGAGTAGGTCTTAATGTCCCCATGGATGCAATGGAGGAAGATGGTCTCCCCGGGGCTCTCTGGGTTGGGGAACAAGTTTTCCTGGAACAGGGTTTGCCCATACCCTGAGTCTACTAGCCCCATTATCTTGGTCCCATTTATTTCCATGGGGACTGTTACTTTCACTGGGGTGCATTTCTGGACATGACTTTCAGTCGTCCAGACTTGCCCAAAGCTACACCCATTTAGGGGCTCTCCTGATTGGTGGCCTTGATACTTACAGGAGAAACCAGATCCGCGTCTCAGGTGTGTCTTCCTCCAGATGATTGGCTCCCTTGTCCCTCCTGAAATTTGGGTGGGGAAGTTACCAGGGAGCCCCCAGACTTTTAGTTTAGGGCAAGCTTGGAGTGCCTGCGGTTTTTCCCAAGTTCCTAGGCCTGGACTTGGGACCCAAGCTGGATCCCTGATGGGTTAGGGTCTTGGAGATCCCCCTATCTATTCCCTGCGTCTTCTGGCTGGCCTCGCTCTGAGGTCGAGGCATCCCTCTTACATCAAGTGCTGGCTCGGGTGTAGGAGTGTGAACAGTCTCAGCGGCCTGGTAGTTATTCATCAGCTGCATGGCATCAACAAGTGACTCAGGTCAATGCCTGAGCTCCCAGTCTCTACATCCTATTGGGAGGATTTGGGCCAACTGCTCCATCAGGATGAATTCAGCCATCTCTGTTCCAGTTTGCTCATCTGGCTTTAGCCACCTCCAACCCAGGTCTTTCAGTTTTGGGGTGATAGCATGGGTTCGGGCCCCTGGAGGGTACCTCACCTTGTGGAACCTCTGACAGAAGGTCTCCTCTGTGATGTCAAAGTAATGCAAAATAGCCGCCCCAACTTGGGAATAGTCCTAGACAGACTCCTCATCTGGTCCGCAACAAGCAACCTGTGGCAGCCCTGTCAGGTAGGATGCCAGCAAGGGGCCATTGGGCCGCAGTTGCGACCCACTCAATTGTGGTCAGAAAAGCCTCAGGTTCACCCTCAGTACCCATCTTTGCGAGCGTCACGGTTACTGGCGGAGTCCCGAGACTCAGATGTAGAAGCTCTGGGGCTGTGTCAACGCCCTGACCTGGTATGCCAGCTTTTGTTTCTGGGTCCCTAGATCCCAAACCAATTGCTGCTGCTGGGCAGCCATTTGCTGCAAGAGCTGTTGCTGTTCCTGCTGTTGGGCAGCCTGCTGCTGCTGGTGGTGGTTCTCAGTCATCCATTTTAACAGTCGTTCTGACTCCATTACGGCTGGTCTGACAGCCCACATTGTTTTTCCACTCAGCTGTTTGGCTGACTAGGGCAGTGAGTCCCCCTTTTCTCAGGGTTGGGGTGCTGCCTGCATTCTCCATCAGTTTTTAAGAGTGTCTTCCCTCTTTGGAGGTTGGGAGGGGCATGAGGCCTAGCGGTCAAGTTGTAGTCTGTGGCCAGCAGGATGGTTGTGGGGAGGGGATTCTTAATGCCCAGGACTCAATGGAGTGGGAATGTAGAGGGAAGATATCCCTCCTTCCTCTGGTTGTGCTCAGATTGTGACCTCCCTTCCGTCAGGGAGGGCTCTTCTAGGGGGGCAGTGGTGCTGGACTCAGGACCTGCTTCAGCTCTGCTGGAGCTGTGGGCTGCAGTTCAGTTTCCTTATGTCCAAATGAGCCTCTTCTCTGTCTTTTAAATGCTCCGCCCGATGAAGCATTTGCTGCAGGTGTGTTGGGCAAAGCTGGCCAGGCCCAGAATGAACCCTTAACCCCTGGTTTCTCAGTGTAGGGTTTGTATACCCCATCACATACCCTTCTCCTGAGGATGGAGCCGGGGAGCTGGAGCCATCCAACTGCTCCTCCCCCTCCCTGGAAAAGAAGTCCACGTTCTGGTGGGCTTTGCGCTTGATGCTGGACCTGGAATGTGTAGGGCTGAAAAAGTGTTGGGGCAATGCTGGCTGGATCCAGAATGAGCCCATATCCTCTGGTTTCCCAGTGTGGGGTTTGTATACCTCATCACAATCAGGAACTGATTTCCTTTGGAGATAGGTTCCTATCTGGGTAAAGGTGAGAGAATATGACCCTCAAGTTTCTGGAAAGTCCTAATAAATATTAGTCTTCTTAATTTCACTCCTCCATCTTTTTATACAGATACTGTGGTTTCAGCTGTTGTACGACTAGATATTTAAGATTTGCAATCTGTTCTTGCAAATCAATTTTATACAGCTTGAGAATGTGGGCAAGTTCGTATTTGTGCTATAAAGATGTTTCAGTGGGGGGAAAAATGAGAACAGTATTGTAGCTGCAAACAAATCAATCGGACTGTATTAAAACTAAACGCATGATGTCAAAGATGAATGTAGAGACAGAAACAGGGACAGAGATTACCAAGGGGTCTAGACACATACAATGATTAATCATCATACTCATCCTGAACAGAAAAGCACAAAACAAAACAGTTTTTCCTTCTTAGGCTGGACAGTCTTGAGAGAGAGAAAATCATATTATGCGCTCCATGGATGAAAGAAAAGGGGAAATAGAAATTAACTGTCCCTTGTTTGTGTGGTACTAAAAATCTGTCATTCAGCTACCCTTACATCTTTGTTTTAAAAAAAATATTACCATAGCACATTTTTTAAGTTTGAACATAAGAAATGTTTGTTTACTTTGTTACAAGGAGTAGCAATATGAAATTTAATTTCCTATTAAATAATGAAGTTCTGTTCATTTTAGCCATAAAAAAACCTTCATTAGTTTTAGCAAATAAGATGACAGCCAAGTGCTGCAACATTATTTCTTTTTCATACATTATAGAATTACAGTACATCAATTTTTAGATCTAGAGATTCTGTGGTAGGGTCCTAATTACTGTGTACATCACTCTCTCTGGCTCCCCAGGATATGATAAAATGGCAACAGGCTATTTATATGCATTACTCTAACATATAGAACTGAAGTAGCACTATGTTACTCAAACTAACTGATGAATTTCTAGATTCAGACAACTTCCAACATCAGACTAAGACTGCTAAAACAAATTTGCTTGTAATACCATATGATAAAAGAGCCTATTAGTATGAAAAATTCATTCTGCAGAAAGAGCTGTGAGGACTAGGTCACAGGAGCATTAGCATGTCAGCTGGGGGCAATATATTAGTTTTATTTAAGATTATTTGTTAGTTACTAGGTTCATGGATAAGCAAAATAGATATCTGTTTATTTTTTTATTTCTTTCTATAGTTTTTTGGCACTCAATGACTCATAGTATGAACTCCCCCAACCCCATTTTAAACTGGCTTTGTAAGAGACAACATATTTTAGCTAAGACATCAGATGCTCCTTTTCTTTTCTGGACAGCACATGGCATCTTTTGCATTCCTAATAAAATGCAGAACAATTTATTCATCTTCTTGCCAACAGGGCACAACAATTGCAGTAATAGAGGTCTATTACTGAAGTCAGCGTGAGCTGTGAATACTCACCACCTCTCAGAAAGTGCTCAGCACCTCAAAGGATTGCGACCTTAGTTCACTGCTTAGGAAATCTTTCAGCAACCCACTCTAGCTTCAGATTAAGTTCAGAACACAAGAAGGATTAGTTACTGTATAGGATGTAAATACTAAAGGGGGTTCTATTCTCCCTTTGATTTTTATACATACCAAGTAGAAGACTTATAGCTCTTTTATTTGAGACAGTGTTTTAATTTTTTTTTAACTTTGTGGTTATTTATATCTCTTTTTCTTGCTGTTTTCCCCACCCTCCTCAGGTAGCTTATATCCTATTAAAGAAGAATATGATTTAAGGCTCATCCTAAAATGTTTCCAGAATGACATAGATATTGAAAAAAATGGCCATATAGACCAAGTGGAAAAAAATAGATGGTAGAATAAAATACCTCAGAAGACAGTTTTGTTGTTCAACATTTGGCCTTAAATAAATGTATGGGCCTGCTTCTGAAAATATATTACATGTGTCAAAGGAACAGTAATTAAACTGCTCCCTCTAAGCCTTTTTGATAGGCCATTTTCAGAATGAATGGTTGAAGCTGAGAAAGGGCACTTGGCATTTAAGAACCCTACCTTTAGGATATTATTCTCTTTGCTTTCTCCTGTTCACATAATTTTTACTTTTTTCAACCAATTTAAAGTACTGTTAACATCTGATCTTTTAGGTAAAGATGACCTAAGACACAGATGTAAAATAAGAAAAATATTTGTAATATAATTCCAGTTCTTTTTGTCACTGAATAAAAATGATTAATAAGAGGACTCCCATATAAATCCTGGGGAAGGATGACAGATTTAATGGATTGATCATGATGGAAATGGCAAATTTTGCGGTTTTTCATTGATTAATGGAAACAGATATAAACGAAAGTCACTTGTACTAAATTGTTAAAAATAATTATTACCTGTTTAAAATGGTTTTATGGTGAACAAATATGAAAATGAATGGCAGTCTGTGACCAGGACCTATAATCCGTTCCTTAGAATGAAACAAACAGCATGTAATGCTATTGATTCAAACTCTTAATCTTCAAGGCAACTGGCAGTCTTGGTGCTAAAAATTGATTTAACACCATTTGTAGAAAAATGAATTATTTTCACAACTGACAAAACATCTTTTTTGTGTATGTGAGTCTTGTTTACTTTGAACATGGGCAAGTTCTTTTCTGTTACTAATTTTTACAATTTTAAAAATATTCAGTTGCAGAAATAATTTAATATGGAATCTCTAGTATTATTCTATATTTCCTTTTGATCCCAATATTTCAACAAAGTTGTATCCAACTGAAACAGCTAAATCCTTTTGTTATCTCTGGGAAGACTTCAAAACGTGGCAACCTCAGTTGACAGAAAAGTCTTACCTCTCTGTATTGTGTTACAGAACATATTTTATATGAATTTAGACAGTCTCATTCCTATTGATACGGTTTTATACTTTTATGCCATTTCTTTTTTGATCTATGTATAACATAGTGGCAATTCATTTTCATGGACTGTAAAATCATGTATTTTCAGCCTGTCTAACAACTGATATTTATATGTCTTATCTATTCACTGCTAGCAAAGTTTTCACTTCTTTAACTTTTCCCAGTTTTCAGAATATGTACTGAGAGATCAGCAGTGATATAAGAATATTTTTCATATTGCAAAGGTTATTTTTTTAAATACCCCATATCATTTTATTAATCTCGGTTTTCTTAAGATGTCAGTCTCAGAGGATCCAGTTTTCTCCATTTCCTTTAGATCTTACATGCCTTAACTGCAGTGGTAATAGAATGTCACAATTCTTGCATAGATAGTGCTGTTTATAGCCATGTTAGAAACTTCTGAGGTTCTGTGTTTGCATTGACAGCTGTATGTTTTTGCTTATCCTAGATTTGCTTTGCATTTGGATTGTCTCTCATCAAACTGTGTGATCCCAGAAAATGATAAAACGCACAAGATAGGAACTGTAAACACTCCAAATCTACAATGCTCAGGAATATGCCATAGTAAGAATCAAAGCAGTCTTCATCTCCCAACCATAAACAAAGCATATCTGAAGGAAACATACCTGCACTTAGAGATATGACAGAAATAACCAAAATGGAAAGAAACATATGCACGGATGTTACTCAAGGAATCAAAAAAAGAAAGTATGGAAGCTATTGACAATTCTTTTGGAATTTAGTGCAATATAAGATATTTAAAATTTACCAGAAATCAGTATGACAGTGGAATTACAATGCTATCAATACTACTGATCAATTCAAGTTTATGCCATTTGCCAGAATATAAACATTCTTCCAGTTGAAACACAAGCCTACTGATCCTAAATTTCTCCCCCTCCCCTTCCTTTTTGGCAATCTTATTTGTGCAAAATGTTTTAGGTGTAGTGAAAAAGAAAACTGCCAATTTTCTGTTATTCAAAAAATACTGTCTATAAATGATTAGAAGAATATATTAAGCTTCAATCCTGACTACAATGCAGTGGGTAACTCCTGCTCCTGGAGTGAAGTACCTTACTGCTCTCCTGAAATGGGATCAGGTTACATCTCCCACTTACATCAGTCCAGCTCTGCTAGTAGATGTATTAGAAGAATGTTGAAGTCATGGCTCTTTTGACCTACCTATATGCTTACTTGTGGGAGGAGCTTTTGGAGTGAAGGGGCTGCATTCTGCACTTGATCCAAAGCTAAAATCTGGGTAACTCCTAAAATAAACAATTGTTGGTGGCAGGGGTGGAAGAAATGAATCGGGGAGGCCTCCCTCTCCCT
Organism: Mesoclemmys tuberculata; assembly: GCA_007922155.1. NCBI lineage: Eukaryota > Metazoa > Chordata > Testudines > Chelidae > Mesoclemmys > Mesoclemmys tuberculata. The sequence goes on along the minus strand of ML675624.1, from coordinate 31,960,326 downwards.
TCTTTCCTTTTGCAGCTGAATAAATTAAGAGGAAAATCTAGCCCAAAGTTCTCTACAACCCAATCAAGTACAACATTTTTTTTTGGTTATTTTATTAATCAGTAGATAAAAAAAGCATCCTAGATTTTGCTGTATTAATCTTCTGACTGGATATATGCACTTGTAACACTGTAGCTGTTTGGGAAAAATCTCTTAATTTGAGTTATTATTATTATTAATTAGATCAATTTTATAGTGCTTATTGCTCTGTAAAACATGTACCCACCACTACTTTCTGGTTGTATTCACAATATTAAAAATAATCAAATGGCAAAAACTTGAAAAATCCACTTAAACCAGAGGTTATCATCTCACAAGAGAATCTGAATCCATTCACAATGCTCACTCACACCTTGAATCAACAAAGTGTTTAATCCTATGTTTAACTTTCAACACATACTTAAGTTTCCCACTGACTTTAATTAAAATTAAACATGTACAAATTCAGACTTCATTAGACCTACAGGGGATGTGAATTCTAGAACCAACGGTGAAGTATGAACCAGAATATCCTAGCTAATCTCAACTCAAAGATGAGGTCTCTCACACCGCCAAGATCCAAACTATATAGGACTTCACTGAATAATATCAAGACCTTGAAATGTGTCAAAATGAAACTGGTAGACAGTTCAGTCTATGGAACATATTGCCACATGTGGATCAGTGAGAAACCAGGCTGATGAATTCTGCATTAGATTAAATTTACAAGTGGTTGTTGAGGTTATGCACATATTCAGGATCTGTGTGAGGAAAGGAATAGCCCCATATTGTTAGGTCTGGCCTAGAGGACACACTTAATCTGACCTTAAAGAATTCATAGAACAACAGGGCTGGAAGGGACCTCACAAAGTCATCTAGTCCAGTCCCCTGCACTCTTGCTAGGATTAAGTAATACCTAGAACATCCCTGACAGGTGTTTGTCTAACCTGCTCTCAAAAATCTCCAATGATGGAGATTCCACAACCTCTTGGGGCAATTAATTCCAGTAATTAACCACCCTGACAGTTTGGAAGTTTTTCCTAATGTCCAGCCTAAACCTCCCTTGCTGCAGTTTAAGCCCATTGCTTTTTGTTCTGTCCTCAAAGGTTAAGAAGAGCAATGTTTCTCCCTCCTGCTTGTAACAACCTTTCATACGCTTTAAAGCTGTTATCATGTCCCCACTTAGTCTCCTCTTCTCCAGATTAAAGTCCTTTCAGTCTTGACTCATAGGTCATGTTTCTAGACCTTTAATCATTTTTGTTGCACTTCTCTGAACTTTCTCCAATTTGTCCTCATCTTTCCTGAAATGTGATGCCCAGAACTGGACACAATATGCCACTTGAGGCCTAAACAGAGTGAAGTAGAGTGGAAGAATTAATATTTATGTCTTACTTAAAACACTCCAATTCTCAATTCACACTACAATTCTCAGGTTCCTTCCATGATAGGAAATCCTCAGTGTTGAAGCCTAGAATAGATGTTTTCATCATCTTTTTTTCATTAGTATTCTTAATTCTGAATACATTCAAATAACCTTTAAGTTATAATTTTTACCCTTTTCATTCTCAAAAAAAATATACAGTATGACATTTTCCCAGAGAATTTAAATCATGGTAATGCATGCTGATTTTAATACTCATTTCACCATAGAAGGCTCTGCTTTCTTTCAAAATTATACTATTTTGTTAAACTAACTTTAGAAATTGAAGCAACTGGGTATTGATATTACTTAATAATTATGAAAAGAAAATTTGATTAAATGGAATTCTTTATGAAAGTGCATGTCAGAAGGATATTGATTTCTATTTGCTAATTATGTCCCATACAACTGCATGGCCTTGGCCTCTCATTCTCTGGAAAAAAATGTTTTAACCAAGCCACACTACAATCTGTTGTTATAGATATTTTTTAATAATACTTGTAATTTCTCTAATCCAAATGAGATCTCGTTATTTCAGAGCAAAGGACACATTTATTTTTTTAGTAATCCAGAGAAAATCATTCTAATGCACAATTCTTAATTTTCTGGTGTAATTTCAATTAAATATGAAGCTGCTGCCATAACAAGAGGTTGTTTTAGGAATCTGTAAAAAAGTTTCATTACAACACATTGATTTTTAAATAGATAAAAAGGAAAAATTCAGTGGAAATTAAGGATACAGTGTAAATCCACAAAAACCAAGAAGATAGTTGAAGCTTTTCATCATCTCCTTCAGGGACAAAACCATGCCAAAAAATAGCAGCATATTAGGTGAAGCACGTAGTAATGCCTATATTAAATTGCCCTCTCAAACATTTTCACTCACAATGATAATTGTCAGAAATTTTAAAAATTGGCCAAATTCTTATTTTTGCAGCTAAAATTTGGAACTTTTTTTCTGTCCAAAAATGGATTTTATGAGGAAGTTTTGAGCAGTAGCAGTGCTGTTGTTTTTGAGAATAAGAAGTTGTGTTGCTACAGAAAAAATGCTTCATAAGAAGGGCTTGAAAAAATGAAATTTGATAGGGGCATAAAAAGTAGAAATGCCTTTTGGTGGACTGATGAAAAGAATAAAAAGTGACCTTCAAAGGAAAAGCAGCTGATATTGTTGCCTTTTTTTTTTCTTGTGCTTCTTCCTGATGCTGAGGAAAGCCCTGAATGTATTTTTCCTTTTTCTAGTTTTTTTGCATCACAAATTCACATTCTTCCTGTGCTGGAAGACTAAGATGACTGGAGAGCTAGTGAAACTGTGGCAACACAAGACCATAGTAAGTGAGCCATTAAGAAGGGAAAAGATTTGTAGTCAGACTGTTTAAAAATTTGGATTTTTGTTTTTCAGACCTATTGACCTGTGCACAACACAGACCACTTGTGCACCTCAGTCCCTCCTGTTCTCTGCCTGTGGCACATAAGCATAGTTTCCTGTAATGCTTTGGTCTCATTTTGGTTGTTGGGTTTAGTGTATGGGTGCCACGTGGTGATGATGGCCTATGATATGCAGGAGGTCAGACTTAGAAATCCAGTGGTCTCTTCTTGCCTTTAATTCTATGACTATGGCCCTTCAATGAAAGTATTAATAGTTCACAACAAACATCCCTCATACTTCCTACTCACTCTTCAATGAAACCAGAAAAAAAAATCAGACTTTAGATTCTTGATATTTATAAGATAAAAACAACCAGGAAAATGACTTCCAAAACCCCCACACTTTCAGGACTTCTTTATATAGCATAAAGATGAAAAACAAAAACAAAACCCTACATCAATACCATTTTTCTAAACCTCATTTGCATGTCACCCATAAATAATTTAGGTTGTGCATTTACATTGGGCTTTGCTATACAACAAAACTAACTGACTCCTAATGTACCATTGGTCCCAAACACACATGCATATAATCTATATAGTGGAAATTTCCATAGCTCAATATCCTAATGGTTTGGGCATGTGTGCATAAAAAACATAAGTGGAATTTCAATTTTTATATGTAAAGTCTCATGGAACATGGTCTGTGAGAGTGAATTTGTAGGGAGGCAGGGCATATATTTGAAGTCTGAAGGAGCACAGGAAACAAGACACAACTCTGATGTAGTCCTGGCTCATTACATTGGAGAATTTGTCTCATTGTGGATGTGTGTGTGTTTGATTGCTGTCTAGTAAACAGTTGCACTGAAGTGTTTCTTTGTTATGTCATTGCTCTTTTAAGAAATCTAGAAAATTCTATACAAACTCTATATTAGAAGACTGTTAAGATTGCAAAGTGAAATTCTCAAAGATCTGAAATTCCGAAGGCTTTGGTTGCCTGTGCAAACTTAACTCTGCATTTTACTACTCTCTTTAATTCTATGACCAGATACTACTTTTTCACAGGACCCTTCCTGAGCCGTGAATGAGACTATTCTATAGTCAATGAGGCAAGGGTTGAAAGGAGTGCTGCCTCATTTCCTATAGTGTCTAGATACAGTGTAGCAAATGAATCAGGCATGCCAAGATGTATAATATAATTACCAGTCTTTGACCTCTGTAACAGAAGTTTCCAGAGTTGTGTCTTTCTGTAGTTTGGTGTCTACATAAGGATACAAGTGCATAACTAATTTTTATCTTTTTCTCTTCTCTCTGGCCCAAATTCTGTTCTCAGCTGAATTTGACTATCTGGTTATTTACACAGATGTAAATAACTACAGAAGGTACAAGGCAGCGGAGAACCAGAACTAAATACTGCTCTGCTTTGGCTTTAGACTGTTGATTTAAGGCATACACCTGTTGTTTGCACATCCTTGAAAATGAAGTATCTGCTCTTGAGGGAGGAAGAGAGAACTCATTGTATTCACTGACCTTCAAGCACCCAAAGTCAGTAAAAAAGGGACACATAATGGTGCAAGTAGACTGAGGGGCCGGGTTGACAAAAAATGAAAACCTTGTCCTAGGCATAATAATTCCCCATAACATGTGAATATAGTTGCAACTGGTGTGATGATTTGGGTAATTTGTTTATTTACAACTTATGAATTCCATTTCATATTGGAGACCCTTTATGCCTATCTGTGTCACACTGCAAACTTCATTTTGAAAGTGGGGCTTGTCTGTCTTCTCTGTCCTTTTAATTTCATGTAGGACTGAAATTCGAAGAGGTGGTGATGCAAAGGTAATTATAGGGAGTCATTAACCTTTGTTAGTCTTTTCGGACAAAGAATTCGTTACCACCCAGGACAAGCCAATTTTTCAAGGCTGAACTTAAAGGGGTAGGAGAAAACTAAGCAATGGTATATTAACTGGTGTGCAACTTTGATCACCTGACAAGGCTGATCAGGGGGTCACATGAAAAAGGGGACTGGAGGGGGTTACATGAAAAAGAAAGGGCCTCTGACCAGGCATTTGACAGAGAAAGACCAGAAGCAGAAAGCCGGTGCAGGAGTGAGAGGAGACTACTTGTTCTGGAAGAGAAGCCATGTGGCAGAAGAGGAGGGGTAGAGGAATGATCTGGATTCATTAAAATATTCTGAGTTGAGCCCAAAGAATGCTCAAAAGTGGTGAGGAAACTGAGCCTGGGAAGGGAATGTAGGTCATTTATTGTGTTGTCTGGATCTGCATATGTCTTGTGCTATCTAAAGTAAAGAGTAATGGTGGTAGAAAACTTTGCAAAGTCTGCGTCTTATGGAGAGGTAAATGGCAAATCAGAGCATCCATGGGATTAGAGATCTGGGGGAAAGGTTATGCTTAAGAAACTAAGGTGTCCTGGTAAGTCAGCACTGGTCCCAGATGCCTAGGGCAGCTGGATTGCAAGGTCCCACTTCCATGAAGTGGTAACAGACAGAATGTGTGTCCAGGAAGTGTACTAGAGAGACCAAAGAAAGACACAGTAATGGGGCCTACTCAGACCAGGAAAAGTTTACAAACACCCGAGTCCAGGGTGGGACCCCAACACAGCAGACTGGTGAATGTCCAGCAGGGAAAGCATTACCAGGTCTGTATCACAGTAGGCATAAAGTGAAAATTACACAGCTAACTATTCCAGTTAAGAAAATACTCACGTTTTATTTTATCATGTAAAATATCCTTTATCTTGGAGGAGTACTAACAAACTTCTGAAGCTAAAATCTTCAGTAACTAAAATATAGTGAAAACAATTTCCCCTTGAAATTTAAAAACAAAACCTCACCTTCAGGCTGAGAACTTTGATGGCAATTTGAACTGGGGGTGATATTAGTGATGCATGAGTTATAATCCTTTTAAAAAGAGGAGTCTAAAATAGAAAGGCTCAGAAAGCTAGCCTTAGCTGCAGTGCTGCTCTAAAACGTATGCAATAATATAGCCCCAGATCTCTGCCATCTGGCTTTATAGCACAAAGGTTTTGCCAAACTGCAAACTACTGCAGCTGCTGGGATATAATGTGTCTGTTATATTATCATCAATTTACAGTTTAAATGCACAAACAACCCTTAGCACCTAACATGCTACCTTGTTAGCTTAATTTATTTTTAATATCTGTATTACATTTCTAATATTTGGCTAGTGATTGTAAATAGAAACTAGATAAAAGCCAATCCTCTTCATATTTCATGAAGAAGTAAATAATCTCCTCTAAACCCAGCTAGTAGAATTTGGAATGTGGGGAGGATCTCAAAGGACAGGAGAGAAGGAAGATATAAGGCATCCAAACGGCAGCAAAACTGCTGTATGAGAAATACTCAGGATCAAGTCTGCAGCCCCATACTTTCTCTTCTTACAAGAAGTGAGGAATATGGGTATGCTCAAGATATTTGCCAATTGTGAACCTCATAAATCCACCAAACACAGCTTGCTCCAACCTGCCTCTACTGATATGGCAGAGGAAGAGGAGACATGCACACCTTTAGCACACTCTTCAGGAATCCTGCCCCTACAACAGTGGGAACACATTGCTTTCATTGTAGACAGGGTCTTCAAAATCCACAAAGCTGTATGAATGGAAGTAATGTCCCTTGTATATTTTGAAAAATATAGTGAAAATGAGAGTCCTGTAGCACTTTAAAGACTAACAAATTTAATTTCTGCAGGTGTAAACTTTTGTGGACTGTAACCCACTTCTTCAGATGTAGGGAATGGAAATTAGATAGGGGGTATCTATCAGTCAAGGGAAAGGTACAACAATGGAGGGGTAGACAAACACCTACGGGATCTTTATAAAACATTCTTAAAACTACAATGCCCACCTGGAGAGGTGAAAAAACAAATTGACAGAGCCGAACGAGTGCCCAGAAGTCACATACTACAGGACAGACCCAGCAAAGAACACAACAGAACACCACTAGCCATCACCTATAGCCCCCAGCTAAAATCTCTCAAACACATCATTAAGGATCTACAACCTAGCCTACCAGATGATCCCTCACTCACTCAAGCTGTGGGATGCAGACCTATCCTTGCTTACAGACAGCCCCCTAGCCTGAAACAAATACTCACCAGCAACAGTACATCATACAACAAGAACAGTAAGCCAGGAACCTATCCCTGCAACAAACCCCATTGCCAGCTCTGCCCACACATCAACTCTAGTGACACCATCACAGGTCCTAACCACATCAGCCACCCCATAAGGAGCTCATTCACCTGCACATCTTCTAATGTAATTTATGTCATCATGTGCCAGCAATGCCCCTCTGCCATGTACTTTGGCCAAACCAGACTGTCACTACGCAAAGAATAAATGGACACAAATCAGACATAAAAAATGGGAACATCCATAAACCAGTTGGAGAGCACTTCAATCTCCTAGCACACTCTGTAGCTGACTTGAAAATTGCCATACTTCTATAAAAAACTTCAAAAACAGACTTCAAAGAGAAACTGCAGAGCTTGAACCTATCTGCAAACTTGACACAATCAGACTGGATCTGAATAGGGACTTGGAATGGTTATCTCATTATAAGAAGTAATTGTCACTGTTCACACATTCTCACCTTCTAATCAATGGTTGTGAATAGGCCTCAGCTATTCTAACTGTATGGACTTTGCTATTACCTACTCCCCCCATTGTTATACCTTCCCCTTGACTGTATATATATAGCCCCTATCTGATTTCCATTCCCTGCATCTGACAAAGTGGGTTACAGCCCACAAAAGCTTATTCCTGCAAAAATTAAATTTGTTAGTCTTGGTGCTACAGGACAAATTACCCAGTGATTAGGTTCTTTCTAGAAACTTTTGATCTTAACAAGTTTATAAATTTTCCTTCTTTTAACATTGTATAGAACAATTTTTAAAAGCAGATTCTGGTTTTTATTTTAAAAAATAAACAAAACCCTAGTTGGAACATGCTGAAGGTCTGAACAGAAATCCTTATGTAGGAATTTTGGCTATATGTGTGCTTTGGTTGTATACCCATCATTTCCCCTGATGCAAGGAATCTAGGATTTGATCAATTGCCATTACACAAATAATTGAAATAGATTATCCTTAAAAAACTTTGAATACAATACCAGTCCACTTCAGGTCACAGCATTTTAGATTGGAACAGCCCCACAAACAAACATCAAGTTGTCTCCAGCTTAGATGCCCCGGACAGAGAAGTAGAAACAAGCAAACTGATTGAGTCCCAGGGAGAGTCAAGAAAAGTCACCAGAAGTCAAATAGGTTCACCTGGCATCATTAACCACACCTGCAGCACTGAAAAGGACTAGCTTCAAAGACAGGAATCACTATAGACTGCCTTGAACCAGGATCATGGTGTACAGAGCACAGAGCCAGGAAAGTGAGAGAAGCAGGGACAGACAAATTAAATAGTAAGATAAAGTACACACATAGATGGAGAAGAAACTACAACAACTCAGCTGTCAGAATGAGGCACAACCAACAAACCCATAGTCACTTTGAGCTTTCACAAGGGTTAGATGGGCCAATCTATCAAGCATATTGAATGAAGGGTTTCAATACGGAGGCTTCTGTAGACTTATCCCAATTTTTATAGTGCAGCTGATGGATGTATTTCTGAAATGAATCCAGCCATTAGAAGGGTACAAAATAAATCAGAAAAAAAATAATCTGAAAGATTAATCATAGAAAATATCCAGGAAAACCATCAATATGTTGGTGCTGCTCATAAAATATATATATTAAAAAAACGATTTCACTGTAATCCTATGACACCTGCTCTCCCTGCTGTTCTCATGGTATCCAATGCAAGATAAACACAAAACCCTAATGTGTTTGTACCAAGTGTGTGAGCAAGAGTCTGTGGGGAAGCTGTATTAGCATGGCAGCCACTATACTGGGGCATTTTTAATTTTTTACTTTTTAAAAAAATCAAAACTTATTAACAGTAGATACAGATGATCTCCTCTGTGTATGAGATCATAGGGAAGCAGGAGCCAATTTACAGAGGTCATATGTATCCAGAGAATATGTAACAGAGCTAATGTTACAGACCTATAGTGATAAGAGATGCATCCAAAAATGTGCAACACAGAAAGGGTTTCATTTCCTGATTCACACCTGTGTGTAATGGGAGAACTAGTCCATTGAACAGGTATATAAGGGATGAGGAATAAGAGAGATTGAGCTTGTATGTTTGATTATGTACTCTGTAGGCTAAATTCTAGCCTTTGGAGTTGTGTTGTAATGTAGCAGGATAAAAACAAGACTGAACATTTAAAAGAGTAATAAATGACAGAGGCAGTTCAATGTAGATAAATGTAGCACAGTGTTGTCTTGATGAGTCTTTATTACACAATTGTGCATGCATTATTACAAAAATGTGCAAGAGTCAAAAGAAAAAAGTCTGTGTGTCATTGGTGGAAAAACAGAAGACCTCATACAAATCTTAACACATGGAAGAATTATTACTTTGATGGAATCTTAATGACCGAAGAAAAAAAGAAAAGCGATAAATTCTTCATGTACCATAAAGTGTAAAACAGCCATAACAATATTTTGTCAGGCAGAGAAAATGAGCCAAATGAATCATTCACTATATTTCTAGCATAGATTTGACCATGCCTGCTACACAAAAGTAACATTTACAGAAAGTATTGCCTTATGTTTGGCCACCATAAGGTGATCTTTTTCAAGTGTTGATTTTTCATGAGGAGTAAAAAGAATGCAGCAGCAGAGATAACATTGAAAAAAAAAAGAGGAAAATAAATATTAATTTAAAAAATGAAGGAGGGAAAGAAATGAGAGAAAACAGGACACTGGGAAAGGAAGGCAAGTAAGAGGCAAGAAAAGACGAGGCAAATAGTATGGATATAGCAGATATGAAGAAGGCACACA
>ML675624.1:31899142-31950571 GCA_007922155.1 Mesoclemmys tuberculata | reverse complement strand
AGAAAGAAAAAGAACGAAAAGGGCCACACAGATAACATAGTCTGTACTGGACTACACCATTTTGTCATGAACAGGCCCATATTAATTTAAACTAGGATGCCCTATGTATACTGCAACATGGGCCCTCCATGGCTATGCCCCTGCACTGTGGCCACACCCGTTTGTCATGATTCATGGCCAGGGCCATTCACATAAGTGACCTCTGCTGGATTGATGGGGACCCATTAACACTCCTTGTTGAGAAGACTGTAGCCTCCCCTGTTCCTGGACCACTGCTCCTTCCCTTTACATACCTGGGAACTGTAATGGAGGAATGAGGACTCAGTCCCCAACCACCCTAGTAGAGATATTTAGCAGTCACATGATAACAGAGCTGTGATGGAGAGCTGGACAAGCCCACTCAAAGATGAAGGCCCCTCCCCAAGCCTAAGGGGAACTGCTACTGAGCCTGAGGCTCAAACAATTATAGAAGACAACAAATGAAAAATGGGTGAGAGGGTCACAGGGTCATAATTAGGAACCTGGAGGGGTATACTGAGCAGAGAATCCCAGACCGCACCCACTGCTCCTCAAAGGTGTCTAGGGAGCCTGTGTATTTGACCTCTGCCCGGATATCTGAGCCAAGGGAAGAATGGAAATAGGCCCCACAGTTGCAGAGCATCTCCCCATCTAGCATCCTCTGCTGGTGTTATAGATGGGCAGCTTATCAAGCACCAGGAGGAGATTGACGAGAAGAATTTGTGACTCTGTGGGACTGTGAATGAGGTGTGCCTAAATGAAGAGGTGTGGGGAAAAGCGTAGTTAGAACCTTTAGAGAAAGTTCTGGAGGAGCCTGAAAAGGGGCTACAACCTGGTGCACTCCAGGTAGAGGTGCTCTGAGGTTTCCCTGATGACATTAAAGTAGAGGGCTCTGAGTAGGGGCCCACCCCAATACAGTCATGAAGAGGTAACAACAGGAAGCACCCCACACCTCCAAGCAGCAGAATTCAGAGTTTAAAAAAAAATTAAGATGAACAAGGCAGTTTCTACCTCAGAGAGCTATTATTTCAGGATCTCTGCCAACACAGGGAGACTTCAGTGTCACTTCACATCCAAGTTCACATTGTCAAATTTTTTCTTGCACTCATAAGAGCAGAAAACATTTTAAATGAAAGGTGGGCTTCTGACATGATCATGAGTCAGGCATGAGGGTCCTGGGCACCAGGTTGAAATACCTGTGCCTGAATCTAGCTCTGTTTGAGAAACAAATTAAATTAATTTAATAAACTTTCCAGAAAGTGGCCTAAATCATCTCATTTAACACTATTCTCTGTGTGTTGAGACTGGCTCAGTTGATGTAAAAAAATGTGGTGCCCTCTGTGTGTATTTTTCTAGGTTCTAAAAAAATTTACTAGGGGGCTGTGTGTGTTTAACTTGCTCTGGGGTATTGCTGGTATACATTAGTGCCAATTTTTTAATGATACCACTACTTGTGCCAGTAATTTTTACACCAGCTGCACTGGACTAATTATCTGATTCTCTCACATGTCTATTTTTGAAATAATTATGGCCTTTGAGCATATAATAGACAGTATGCTTAGGGTAGACAGAAGTATGGAACCTTCTGTTTAAGTAGCTGGGATAAAAATTTTTGGCATCTCTTTGTTATATCCTCATTTTGGATGCATAAGCCCTACATCACCTCAAGGTGTCTGTATAGTAGAGAACCCTTCTCACATACTTATGCCCCATTCTCTTACTTATGTTTCTGGATAGACTCCTGATTTATTTGTCACTAATTCCATTGAAAAAGCTTCTTAGTGACAAAGAAACTCACATCTAACTTCCTTTAATAATGGTTAGTGGTTTAAAATGATGTATCTACTGCATGTGATTTATATTCAATGGCTTTCCCTCTTCCTCCTTCCTTATGTATAATTAATAAAAGGCTGTAACTTCTGGCCATGTCTAACTATACTTGAGGTAATGCCCTATAGTCAAGAGGAGGGCTCTCTACTGTTCTGATAAAGTGTGTTGGGATAATCTTCTTAGTTGCTGGTTTCAGCTATTTCAGGAAAGTGAAATGAAACAGAAAAAATATATTATCTTATTTAGCAAGATTTGTTCTAAGATATTTGTAGGGGTACATTTTTGAAGCTTTGAGTTGGTCTGAGTAACACGAGTCTTTGAAGTTAATGAGAAAGTCACAGCTAGAATGGTATATGATAATTTGAAAATTTACCCTTTAATGACTATTTAGATTTTTATGACTCTTATGTTATGGTAATAAATGGTTCTCAGCATGAGGTTGATTGCATGGGGCATTGCTTGAAAGAAAAATGTATTGTTTCTCCCCATGATCTCTCTCTGTAAAAGAATCTCTGAATAATTTCATTATTATATTTAGGGTTAATCTTAAACTTCTGCAAGCCCTGTAATAAGAGAGCTCTGTATTACAAGGGGACTATACGAGGAAGCTGAGCTTAGATGCATTTTCATAGGTCCTCTTTTTGATTAGTGGATGTGAAAAAGAACTGGGCAAATATTTGCTCATTATTTTCTATTACTAATTTTGTTGTGGCAGTGCCACAAGGCTAGCTCAGCCTTGGGCTTCCTATTGTACAGAGTGCTCTAATAACCTAAGGGAAGATACAGTGTTTTTGCCTTGTAAATTTTGCACTCTAATTTTAGACAAGATACAATAAGTAAATATAACAAAAATACATGGCAAAGGAAGAAGGAAGGTAATGGTTGGGAATTTTTATTGCATATTTAGTGGTGCCAAATGGTTACTGTTCCCTCCAACATTATTTCCGAGGACCATGGTCACATAGGTCTGAGATCCATGTTTGTCAGATAAGAGTCTAGTCCAAAAATGAATTTATATAACTTGTTGCACTAGAGGGTTATACAGTTTAAACAAGGAACCGAAATTGCTGTCTTTTAAAGAGTTATAATGGTGATACTTTTATTTTTCTACAGGAGTTGCGCCTAACTGTTAAGGAGCATAGGTTTAAGAGGGGCCCACTATTCTACTCCACTGGAGGGAAAAGAAAAAATAACAGCAGGAAACAGATTAATTCTTGTTAAATAGCTGTGCTTCCAGTTCAAGGATTTTAGACTATTATTCTAGAAAATCTGGTAAACAAAATACACAGATCACGAGTGATATGCAAAACTCTCTGGTTTTTTTAAGTTGTCAGCTTAGTGCACAGTTTGTTACATATAAATAACACAAGACTAAGTTGTGGTAAGTGTTCTCTGCAGTATGTTCAATATATCAGTTTTATTTCATTTTACTTTAATCCACCTGGAATCTGCAGCTGGTGCAGAATTTTGTAGTCCATTTGCTAGGAGGTGTTTCTTTTCATGATCACATTAAACTGGTGCTCTGTTACCTTGTCTGGCTGCCCATTGATTTCTGGATGGATTTTTAGGAGGTGTTTTGACTTCTAAAGCCACAAATGGGCTGTGACACCTATTTAAGAGACTACCCTGTGAGATACTGCAACAGCTATGTGTTAGAAATAACCAAGCAGGTTGTCCCAGAAGTGGATTGGGGAGATGGAATCCTTTATTGTCTGCTCGTTGCACCTCAATGCCACGAGTGAGCAATGAGGGGTTACTTTAGAATTCTTTTATCTATAACAGGATGTAAATGTATACATTTTTAGCAACTCCCCATAGACCTTTATTTGGTTACATTGACTTCTATGAAATAAATATTAACAACTACATAATGAATATAATTATACCCGCCCCTGTTTGTTGTTTATAGGATTATTGCACAGAACGTAGGAACATTACCTTGAAACCTACTAACATTCTTTAAAATATACAATATGCAAGGGAGGGAAAGAAGATAATGCTCTTTTCCCACAAGAAGCCTTGAGCAGGAGGGGGAATAGTTATTTGATAGCCTCATTCCTTGGGCAGCTGGCTAGGAAGGGAGGAAAATAAGAGAGATAAGTCTTTAACTAGAATTCACACCAATTAGCAGAAAAAGGTTTGCCTGTGCCTTGACCCCATTCCCTGTAATTTAGGCCTGACTATTTGTCCAGCTTTTAACTTTTTACTCTCCCACACTGTGGTCCGAGGAGGCGCCTGTGCTGGTATGAAAAAACAGGTTGGTAAGAGGGGCTTTCAATTAAGGGTCCTGTTCCTTTGGGACTCATTTCCCTATTCGCTGCGTCACAGCCTGAGTTTGTTAGTTCTTACTGAAGCCCATCTTCTCTCCTTGTCTGTAACATGATATGTGAGGTCAGATAGTGATATAGAAAGGATTTATGTGTGGATTTAGTTAGGGTATTTAATTAAATTTAATCACATTTATGATGTTTTGAGGTGGTTGATCTGAAGTAATTGTCCTAGGCTCTTCACTGTGACAGTGTATTTTTATGAAATTGTCATGTAAGTCTAGAACCTGCACCCAGAGCTGAGTTTTAGAGTAGTACTCGCCTAAATAAATATTAATGCATTATAACAAATAAATATTATATCTAGATTCCAGTCACTGAACTTAAATTTATACTATAAAGTACTGAAACAATAAAACTGGCAGCAGGCTGTCTGTTTCCAAGGGTATTAAATTTCCTGTTGCTCTTTTTCTCAGCCTTTCTAGTATAAATCTATTTTCAAGGATGTAATTTATGAAAAGTCTTCCTGATACCCAAAAATGTGAGCCCAGAGGAATGATCAGACAGGGAATGCCTGGAGTGAGACCAAATATTGTATCATCTGCAATCAACACCAGTAGTATGATTCAGAGGAGAAATATGAGAGATGTAAAGACAGAGCACGGAGAGCAAAAACAGACATTTACAGATTCATAGATGATAAGGCCACAGGGGATCACTGTGATTATCTAGTCTGATGTAACACAGCCCACAGAACTTTTACAAATTAATTTTTGTTTGAATTAAAGCATATCTTTAGAAAGACACCCAATTTTAGTAGGTCTGGTCAAAACTTAGAATTCCTGTTCCATAGGAAACTCTAACAATTTTGAAATTTGTTTGCATTCCAAGTTGAAATGAAAACAAACAAACAAAAGTCAAAAGTTCCTGTGAAATGAAATTCTTTGAAAAAAGATTATTGTGATTGAAACATCCATTTTGGGTTGATCTAGCATTACCTTCCAATTTCAACATTTATTCTATATGCCATTATAATTAAGAATATAAAAAAAATTAAAAAATAAAAAGTTGTTTTGAAACAACAAAAATATCAAGGCATTTAGTTCCAATAAGATTGAAATGCTTTTTTCAAAATGTTGTCCAAATTGACACATTCCTAAGAAAAATGTTTATTTCAGTGAAATAGCTTTTGTGACAGAAAACATTCCATCAGAAAATATTTGAGGAATTCTAATTCTCAGTAAGAGCAGTGAATTCTTGCTCTTAAGCTGTTTTACTGTCTTAAATTTAAGCAAATTGACATGGATCATATGTAGGATTTTCTTTCTCCCAGAGCCATTTCCGAATGCTATACCCCACTTGGGCCTCTCCCACTAACCGTCAGGCTTTCAGATTCAAAGTCCTTATTCACAAACTTCAGGGTCAGTTTGAGTAGTAGCATCTTACTCTAATCATATTCAACAGAATATATTCCTTACTTTAAATACATAAAGGAGATACATAAATAATAATTGTGCATTACTTTAGGATCTTTCATCGAAGCTTTAAAAAAAATTTACAAACATTTGTGTAATTAATCATCACTACATCCCTGTGAGATCAGTAATGGTAGTACAATGGATATACACAGTCAATAGATGCAGCCATATATGGGATAGAAAGTGGCAGTTGTTTAAGAACCCAACATGACAACTGCACTGGAAGATACTTGAAAGGTTATTTAATTAGATGGTATTTACACACTTGAACAAGAACTTGGTCTGGACAACTGAGATTACTATACTCTTAAGAAAACTGGCACTCTTTCAAAAAAGCGAAAAAATTAAAACCAATAAAAATTGCTTTCTAAGTTATGACACTGTACTTTGTGGTAAAAAAATCCCCCCATATCAATATCATCTCCTGATGCAAGGAATTTTTTTAAAATGAATTTATGGTTCCTTTTTCATTACTGCTCACTTTCCAGTTACTAAACTTGTTATCACCTCAGAGATCTTCATATGGGATCTGCTGCTTAGACAAATAGGTCAATGTGATTTGCTGAATGAAAAAAGTAACACCCAGACTTACTACAACTTTTTTAAAGCATCTGCAGATACACCAAAAACCTGTGCCTATCAGAGTTCACTGCAATTACTAAGAGAATTTCCAGGAAATGGCGACATTTGAACATCAAAGTTGACTTACCACATGATTTTCCATAACCCCACCTTTTTTTAGGCAAAGTACAACCATGGAATTTTCTAGGGTCTTACAACATACACTTTTTTCTTATTCAAATAAAGAATTCAAATGAAGAATAATGATTGCAGAACAATCAGAAACTTGTGTCTACTACAATAAATTCATTGTTTTCACAACTTTATCCAATTCATATACTATATTTCACTGAAATGTAATTCTCAACTATATATGGTCATGTAAACCTGTAAAAATACCAAAACTATGTAGTATAGACCTGGAGTGAAACCATTTGTAACTCTATACCCAGGTAATGGTTACAGAAAAGCACTGTCAGATCCTTCAGGATGAATTTAATTCATTTAAATTTTATTATAATGACCAAGTGATTTTAAATTCAATCATTATTTCATAAGTAGTGTTAGCTCATGGATTTTACTGAGCTGCCATGATTGTTGAATTAGCATTGCAAATCAAAAGTTTAATCAGAGTCATGATAACATAAAATAATGGGCTTTAAAGAATTATTTTTTTTAAAATGATGCCTAATTAGCATTTTCAGGATTTTTGATAGTGAATGTGCTAATCAAAAAATGTCTTTTTAGAATTCATTTAGGTACAGAAATCGTATTTGGAGTATTAGTTTACCAAATATATGATAAACAGTTTCAAAATTAGTGCAATTAGCAGAATATGTACCTATTTACTTGGGATGCTTAGAGACACACTTGTTTCCCTGGAAAACAATACAAATTTTCTTGCCTTCTAATTTTTTATTTTCTAATTTTTTAAGGAAGTTCATAGACAGACAAAGAGTTCCAATACAATTTTATTACATTTTTAACACTAATTCAAGATGACGGTTTTTATCTCAGAAGTGTTGCCTTTTTTGGTATGTTTTAATGATGCATTGTTAGCATTAACTTTAATCAACTTTTGGCTTTTTCTACTGTCCCAATGTTCCCATAGTAAAAATTAATTTTGTTTGTAGATGTCACTGCATTTCTCTCTTAATGGTATATAGCACCCATTATTCAGTAAAACTGAGAATGAAACAAAATATTGTTCAAATGGTTCAGGAAAATAGGACATATCTTCATGACCTTTCTCCAGCCTCTTCTGACTTGCACAGGAGAATGGAGAAACTGTAATTTTAAAATGCTGTCTTTTTTGGAATCAAAATCATATTTATTGTTCCCATCTCCACGTCAATTTTAACTCCAACTGGGACATGTATAGAAAAATATGATTAGTTCACCAAGTAGCAGACTTAATGATCAGGCCATTTTTGTGTTGGATCCTTCTGTGTCCTTTATCTAACAAGAGGCCTTATGGAACTCTTAAATTAAGACCTCTACAGTCTCTTCTTGCCTCATCTTTGCCTTCTTCGCTTTTCTTCTTCACTCAGAGTTGTAAAACTGTTAAACAGAGAGACTGAACTGACTATACTGCTGTCTTGATAGGGCCTGTGTATCCAGCTTCATCTGCTCTACTGCACCTCCATTTATTGATCAGAACTCTGGTCCATCCTTTCTGTACATACTCCCATGACCTGAAGCCCAGTAGAGGGATTGAACCTGACTGCTTGTTGGAGGAGCATGATTCATGAGAACCCTGGCTTGGCTTCTGCTCCTCTTCTCAAGGTTTTGTGGGAAATAGGACAGCTACTCTCTTACTTTCGATAAACTCACTTTTGAAACTGTTGAGTTACTTCCTTCTCCACTGTGTAAGGGGTCTTAAATCTAGAAGGACCTAAAAGGTTGATGGGTTATTCTGAAGATTGCTTTCTATGCAGGCTTTAGCCAGCATGTATTCTCTCATGTCTGGAGTTTCACTGACACTGAATTTCCTAGATCAATTGGTACCCACTTGCTTTGCTGGAGGATCTAGTGATGCTACTTGCTACGCATAGATCAGATGATTTTTGATTGTCTCACTCAACATCATCATGATTTTATTCCCAACCATGATCTTTAGGACAGGGAGTTCTAGATTGCTGAAGTATCTGCAAATAAGGATGTTTCTTTCATTGAATTAGTATTTTGCAGACCACTGCACTTCTACCCACTGGGTTAAAAAAAAATCCTTATATGTCACTGACATTTTGTCCAATGTCTGTTTTTCTTCCTCCATAAGCTTTTCCATCTTGCAGTCAGATGAGTTGACAAGAAGTAAGTGTCACTACCTTTGTTTTCACTGCTTCAGGTTGTACATTTAACATATTTAAGTACTGTGACCAATTATGAGGAAAAATCTCCCCAAAACTACATACAGAGTTCTAATCTCTGTTCCATTTCCTGATTGCAATTTTATTCTTAAATTTATACCTTGTGTTATTCAGTATATAAATTTGTAGATGCTAACATTTTCATGACTTAAAAAAATTATTTTAAGACTTTTTTTTTAAAAATTCATAGAAATCAGACTAGTTTTCACTTCTTTTTCAAGTTGCATTGCAGCATCCCAATACAACTTTTGTTTTGAAATAAAGTCGTTAAGATTTCCTATATAATTCTTCAGACCAATACATCATCTGTAGTATGGATCTTTAGAAAAACTATTCTAATTATTAGCCTTTTTTCCTCAAGTTCTTTTCTACAATTAAAACCTTTTAATTATCTGACAACCGTTATGTCTGTTTGCTAATTCAGCAAATCAGTTCTTTTGTGTGTGTTCACAGCTCAGCTGTGTTCCACCAACCTGCTCCCTGTTACTTCCCAACTTCAGATGTGTGAACCCTAAACTATTTTTGAATCTGAAACAGATCATTCATATCAGCAAAATATATTTAAAGGGGAAATATTGTAATGAAGCAATTATTCCAATCTGAGGTCAACCTAAAAAGCCAGAAACCATCAGAATTAAAGTTTCTATGTTGTTCTCAACTTAACTATTCTGTCCACAAAATTCTACTCATACAGACCTATGCTTGGAGACACGTAAGTCCCAGTCCTGCTATTGGATTTGTGTAGGTGGACCTTGAGCCCATACTGAAGGTCCATTCACATGGATCCACTTGCAAGATCAGGGTGTAAGATCAAAAGAACTGATCTACACCCAGAGATGAATTATACATTAAAATAAATAATGTATTCAATTAATTTAACATCTTTTTGCTCACATAAATTTCATAAGCATATGCGTTTCCTTAAATTATTCATTATCCAGAACCTTCTTTTTGCCTTTTTTCCCCCAATTCTATGGACTTATTATAGAAAGTATTCAATACACACTTCTTGAGCTGAATAGGTTAGATATACTTGCTTAGATAAGTACTATGACATTGCTGTTCTCCCCTGATAATGAGCATGCAAACCAGGCTGGTGCAAATATTCATACAATGCGCATTTTATAAGTACTCTCACGTGTAAATTTGGAATTCATGTTCTTCAAACTTTCATGGCAGCAAAGTCATGTCAAGCAAATCCTTCCAAAAAAACAAATACAAAAAAAAAAGCACAGCCCAAACAAATACATTTGAGCACATTTTTCACGGTTCTATTTTTTTCCCCCACTCAACTACTTACAACTCAGGAATCTTAGAACTATTACTATTTTAGCCAGAGAAAGCTGCTGCTTTTTTTTTTTTTTTTTTTGACTCATCTGGCACAGTTGTTACCTCCAAACCATGAGAGTCCTGGGTGAAACTTTCAGAGGTTGTAAAGCTCACACAGAACACTAAAATCAATGTCAGAATCTCTAGGAGGCTGGCTGAAGCAAGAGCAGATGCAGACTAGAGCAGGGGATGGCTACCATAGAAACAGGCATGGGGTAAGAGCAGGAACAAGGGAAGCAGCAGGAGGAAGGGCAGTCTGTTGAAACTACTTGCATTGGGAGTGTTCCCAGCCAGATAATGAGGCTCAGCAGACTTGAGAGACTGTTTTTTTTAGGAGTCTGTACATGGACCTATTTGGGTCCTCATCTGTGGTTTGGCTGAACCCATGTTGAATGCATGGAGACTACCACAAGATCTGCACCTCTGAATCACCTCACACTCTGCCTCAGAGATGACTCATCAATCTTAGGCAAGCTCAAAGCAACTCGTTATAGTCAAGCCACTAGTTGGAGTTCCACTTGCAGAGTAAGTCTGCTCTTGGAGCCAGCCATGGCCACCACCCAGAGATGAGACTGCTACAAATTAAGTCATCCTACGTGTCAATGGTGATGAGAAAAAGAGTCACTTTTGTCTAATACTGAACAAGGAACTATTAGAATAAGTAAAATTCTGTTATCTTTAAAGCTACTCTTTCTTTCAGGGTTACTGTAAACCATCTAAGAATTTTTTTTAAAGTATCTAAGTCACTCAGGCACCTAAGCCTCATTGACTTTCAATTAAACCATAGGATATACCTACATTGCATTTAAACACCCACATTTGGCCCATGTCAGGTGACTTGGGCTCTTGGGGCTTGGATTATGGGGCAGTTTAACTGTTTTAATTTGTTTGTTAATTTAATTGTAGGTGTTAAGTCTCAGGCTAGAGCCCAGGCTCTGGGACCCTCCTCTCTTGGGGGATTCCAGAGCTCAGGTTTCAGCCTGAGCCGGAACATCTACACTGCAATTAAACAGCCCCATTGCCTGATCCCTGCAAGCCCGAGTCAGCAGACAAAGGCCAGCCACAGGTGTTTCATTGCAGGGTAGACATATGTTTAGACTCCTTAGTGCCTACATGCAGATTTTAAATGGTATTTTAGTGCCTAAAGATACAGATAGGTGCCTAAGCAGATTTGAAAACCTCTGCAGATGCATACAAGTATATCTTCTTTTCAAGCTGGGGGCAGTTCCCAGCTCAAGGAGACATACTTGCATTAGCTCAGATTGAGCTAGTGGACTAAAACTGGCGCACAAGCAGCAAGAAGGGCTACCATCTGTGGCCCCAGGCACATAATCAGGGTGGTTAGCCACTCCCACCACTTATGCTGCTATGGCTACACTCTATTCTTAGCAAGATAGCCCTACGAGAGCTAACACAACTATGTCTCCTCCATCTGGGAATCACACCTCCCACTCAAACTGCAGACTCACCTGACGGTCACTGAACTTTTGAAAATCTCACTAAGCGCCTATCAGCATCTTTAGGCACCTGCATACCTTTAAAAATCTGGCCACTTTTCCCTATCTAGCTCCTTGCCTGAATCCCTTACTTTGCCTGGCCTCCTGCTTCAGATTTTTTAAAAAATACGTATTTTATGCATAATTTAAAAAACATATCCTCCCACTAAACAGGAAAAATACACCCATTTGAGGCCACAACATGGTTCAGCCTAGTGTGCTGGGTGCTGTATTTTTTGTTATTCTTTTTTAACTGCAGCTTGAAGATAAATAATCATCATCTGCCCAAGTCAAAATCTGTGATATTTCATTATATTTTATTCATTTCCAGGAAAAGTTGACATTTGTGCCACCACCAAATTAACCTAACCCTCTTTGTGTCTTTATACCACTCTTGTTACTTCTGCCTTTTTCCACTTGGCTTCCCTATGGCTGAAACTCCCTCCCCAACCTGCCATGCCTGCACCCTTTCCTTCTTCAGTCTCTTTTTAATACACACATCTTCCAAAACACTGAGGTTCCAATGGTAACCTCAGAGAATGATTACACACTGGATACTTTGAAATCTGTAACACAACACAATTCCAGAAGAAACCATGGAATGGACAAGATCCATGTTTAGCTTAACTATTCACTCACTTCTTTTGTTCTTCACTAGCCACCTTGCAATGAATATCTCGATTATAGCATAATCCCTTTATAGAACTATTCACATTATTAGTGTACATTCTGAAACACCTCCTCCATATGAAAAGAGTATTGATAATACTATGCAGTATGGTTAAGTCTTTAGTCAGACTTACAAAAACATGGAAAAATAATTTTAAGCTAAATTTCACCACAATATAACCATCAATAAATGAGTGAACTTCTACCGTAGATTCTTTTTAAGTTGGTGCTTTTAATTGCAATTCTCCAATGCTCCAGTTTCTGTTCCGTTTTCTTAATTGTCTGGTAAATGAAACTTGCTACCACAAAACAATATAAAAGCACTTACATTATTAATGATTTTTTAAATTGATGCTTGGGAATAAATCACTGGTTACACCTAACAATATGCGCTGCTTTAGAACGATCTTTCTGTCTGTTTTCCTTAAAGATTTATAAAATCTTTTAAATGTATTTATTACTTAATGATTGGCATAAAGCCACTTATTTGCACAGCTGGGATAATGTCTGTTCACATGGTCCCAGAGTGAAATATGCTGCAATTGCAACTAATCTATTTTGTCTAAATGTTTGTTCTCAGAGGCCAGTGTCTGTCTGGAAAGTTCCTGTGTGTTAGAATGAACGTTATTTCTTTCAGTGATTTCTATTTATCACTAAGCTGTGAGACACTACTGGCAATTTAGAGAAGAATAATGCCCTGCAGGTTAGAGACCAACAGCGGGAGCTGTTCCCATAAAGACAAATGTACTAAAGATTTATCTGTTTACCTATGTAATTTTTTCCTCTTTAAGATACCTAGGGATTTTTGTGCATCATTTGCTACTGATTTGTAAGAGGCTGTTGTCTAAAGTGAAGAAACATAGCACTGTAGACTTTGCTAACTAAAAAATTCTTCATTTTCTGGATAGCTGAAAGATAACAGAAATTATTTTATAGTGAAATATATTTGTGGAGCTCTTAATGAAGATGCTGAAACACATAACTACCTTAGCGATCGCAAGTACATTAATGACTTTATTCTGAGTGGAACCTGGGGGGGAAAACACCCCCAAAAACAGATGGCATGATTCCAGTAACCATTCCCAATTATTAAACATAGTTTACACATTTAGATCTTCCTTGAACAGAAAGGTACTATAAAAACGAGATAAGTGGTTTGATGTTGACTTAATAAGTCAATTATTTGTTTAATTTGCTTTTGTAAACCAACCAGGCATATTATATATATAATATTGTTGCTTATTGATGTTTTTCTAATGCCTGAGTGAAGAACATAGGACATGTCCCTTTCTTCCAAAAGTCTGCTTGTGATAGGAGATGAAGAGCCTCAGATTATCCATTCCAAAACCAGCAGAAAGGCTGGTGAACCACCCACCACAGAAAGTTTGAAGTGGGGGAATCTGAATTAGATGATTAACTGGGGTTGGAGCAAAGGAAGAGCTTGTTTGGTTACAGTTATCAAAGGAGTAGGTAGGGAAGAAACTGGCAATATATTGTAACTACAGTAGTGGTAGCTGGTTTAACTCATGTACTTTCCAAGGGTTACTCCATGAAAGGAGTAAGAGAGTTACAAAAATGACTCAGAAAATAAAATGTCAAACGTTCTGTTCTTCAGATAGCTGCAGGGAGAGCAGGACCTTATATATTATAAGGCCAAATTTTGCTTTTCCTTACATCTGTGAGACCCTATGAAAATCAGTTGGGCTGTGTGAATGTAACTGAGGCCAGAACTTGGTTCTAAGCTTATACAACAATCATAAAAAGTGATTGCTTATTTATTTACTTCAAATAGCTTTAACCAGAAGTCTTTTACTTCTCCAAAATCAAAGGCCTTCAACCAGTTAAATCTGTTACACTCTGAATTTGAATAACTGCATCAAGCCATCAAAAAACTGATTTATTGAAATTGTTATTCCTTTGCATAGCTTGCTACATAATCCATGGAAGTCATTGTACTTTATTTTTGCAGTGCAATAACTGGATTGACTTTATATCATTGTATTGTACTGAATGATTTATGTTTAATTTCTTGCTGCCTAAATAATAGCTTGTAGTTTACAAGATATACTAAGTCTTAAGCAGTATTTTCTCTTCTGAAAGTGTGCAAGTCAGTTATTTATCATGGTTGCTTTAAGCAGATTTGTTCCCTGCAATTTGTTCTGCAGCAGCAAGACCCAAAATTCCACATGCAACATTCTTTCCACTCCCACCTACTCCAAATTCCGATGCCCTGTCAAAGTGGAGGTTGGGAGGAATGGTGTGGTGTGTCTTTGAAAATGAAATTGGAGGGGAGGGCATTTATGATTGAAGTTAGATGGGAAGAGAGTTTAAATATTAAGGTTTAGTTTGATTCTGGGTTGGGAGTGTTTCAAACTTGACATTTTTGGAGGTGGGAGGAAGTGTCTTTAAGTGTTCTTTTGGAGGAAAGCAGGTGTTCTAATATTCAGGGAGAGAATCAAATGCTGGGGTCTCTTTACCCTTTCCATTCCCTTTGTCTCACTGCGTCTTGTTGCAGATCTATTTAAATACATGTAAATGTATGCAGATTTGAACAAATCTGCAATCTACCAGTTTTCACTCTGGGACTTTGGCTGTATGTATATTTGCATGTCAGTGGGTGAAGTGAAAGGCTTAGTATAGTCTGGAGTTATTTATTTTTTCTTCTGATGGTTGTCACTATCTATGAGGCATTTCACAGATGAAAAGCCAGCTTGCAAAATAGCTGTCTTTACTGAAAGGGAGGCACAAATCATAAAATACTGCAGCTCTACAATAGATGGAAATTTTGAAATACGTATTGGTAAGGAACAGAGCACTGATAAGCTATGTATTTGTGAATTCAAATTTTACAAATAGGAGAAATCAAACATGTTTTTAGTATGCATATATATAATCAACATGTCAAAGTATCCTTAAGTATTCCAATATAATTCTTTTTTTATTTTCAATTAGAATACTATGCCCCTTCTGGGCAGCTGATTTTTGTTAGTTTCTTAAGTGGCTGCTTAAGATAAGCTTTACTTTAGCTTGAGTATCTTTTTCTCAAAAAAATGAGTCACAGAAACCTTTTCAAGAAAAGATTATTTCTCACATACTTCAGGTCAGCTACTATTTTGGTCTATGAGGTCATTGGCTTAAAAATATGGGTAGGAAGACAGAGCAAATCTTATGTTAGGAAAAATATAAAAGCAGAGATTCATACAAGTACATATGTTTTCTTTATAAGTCAGGAATGAGAAATAGTGGCAGGATAGAATGAGGAAGCTTTGCATTGTGCACTCTGCTGAAACGGAGGGTGTGTGTTTTGGGATCTCGGTGGTGAGAAAGAGAGCAGCTGGACAAAGAAGTGCTCACACACTGGTTTATTTGTGTAGAATCCAAGTGATTCAATTCATAAGCCATATGTTATTGCCCTAACAGCAGCAACTAGCAATATAGGAAGAAAGTGCTTACCAACACAGGGATGGGGAGACCCATTCTCTGCCCTGCAAGTGAGTTGCAACCAGGGAACCGACCTGCCTGGGGCATCCGCTAAGGCCTTGGCAGATCCACGGTGAGTCTCACAGGGTGGTGCCTGAGGGGTTCTTAATATACCCTTCTTCCCGAACCCTAATAAGGCTTTACCTAGCAATATATTGCATAACTCTCAATCCACTTAGGAATTGGGCCTTAACAATAGTTTTTCATTAGTCTATTTGCAGTTAGCAAAAGCAGCTATGTCAGCTGTTACAATTGGGAAGCTGACCTTTTATTGGTCTAAACTGGTCTTGCAGCCAACTCTCTTCCACTGTTATGCAGGGGTGTTTATGCAAGGGTATTGCCAGACT
Source organism: Mesoclemmys tuberculata (assembly GCA_007922155.1). NCBI lineage: Eukaryota > Metazoa > Chordata > Testudines > Chelidae > Mesoclemmys > Mesoclemmys tuberculata. The sequence goes on along the minus strand of ML675624.1, from coordinate 31,934,727 downwards.
CGCAGGTAGTTCCTCTTTTTCTCTAGGGGCTTTCCTTTAGGGTATTTCAAAGTCTGGTCTGGAGGGACCTACTACTGCGCATAAGCCTGTTCTGGATTTCCAGGGTGAAGTCTTGCCACACTAAGCTGTCCTCGCATTACAATATTCTTCTGCACCCTATGCTCTGTCACTGCTTAGCTTCCCTCTACGGCTGTCAAATCGAGTATCTTTCACAGGCTAAACTCTAATTCTCTCTTATTAAATAAAACCATGTAGTATGTTTATAAAGTAATGTCCAGTACACCTCTTTAAGGATGTATACTCTGTGTTTGTATATTCACATAATGAAATAAGTATTTAAAGTAAACAGCCATCTACATTCATTTTGTCTAACAATCCTGTACATTTAATAATGTTTAATACAATACACATAGTTTGTAAAAACAAGTGCGGGGGTATTATACCTAATGTTATACCTATTATTTAACACTGATCAATGGGAGAGATGGCTTCCCAGCTTCCCTCAAATGAGCAATCATGAGGTCCTTGCTCAAGAAGCCATTTCTTGACGCTGAGTATCTAACCAGTTATAGCTCTGCTTCTAAACATTCCTTTGGGAAGATTATCAAAATGTGATTAAATCTGTCATTTATGTTTCTTTGATACCTTTTAATATGGCTTAGGGTAAGATATGGGGACTTCTGTAGATGACCTCCTCCTGGCAGCAGACAATAGTTGAGTCATATATGTAACTTACCTTTGATACCATTGACTAGAAAGGTATATTAACTTACCCACTGACCTTCTGGGAGAGGTTGTAAGGGAAGATTAAGGCAGTTTATCTGCAAGGAGGGTTCTGCAAACCCCCATTTTGCCGCCCTGCTTATTCAAAATATACATGAGACCAGAGAGATATTGTAAGATGGCTTGGGCTCTGGTTCCATTAGCATTTGGATGATGGTCTCCGTTTCTTCTGTGCTTTCTCAGTGCCTGGAAAAGACGGTGACCTGATTGACAGTGAGTTGTCTAAGCTCAGTTTGGACAAAATGGAGGGAGCTTGTCTGTTTGATAAGTTTCTGCTCTCACTATTGATGGAATTTTTAATATTTTACCCACAAGATTTACAATTGGGGTCTGACAAAGTCTTAGACGAAGGTGGGGGGCCAACAGCATATTTTCCCATCTGCATGTGGCTAGGCTATTGAAATATTTTATTTTGGAGACAGCATTCACCACACTAATCTTTGCCTTTATTGATGTTTAGATTGATTTACTTCAATGCTTTATTTGGGGCTACATATGAAAACCAGTGTTAAGCTACAGTTGGTACATATTGTATATGCTTTACTGGTAGGAACAGTGAGATGATGGAAATATTGTACTAGTTATTGATGTGCACGTGTATTTACATTTTACATTTAAATTAAAATAATTGTGCAACTTTCATCATTTCCCATAACTGCTTTTAGCTTTTTAATTTTGTTCAATTATCATTTAAGATTTTATATTAAAAAAAACTAAAGTATGCAGGTGCAATGCTGTAAATACTCAATTTATGAAACTCCATTAGATGGAAGTTTCACATGCAGAATATTTTCAAAATATATTGACTATCTTTATATCTGTGTGTGTATATAGGAACTAAAACAATTGGACCCCAGCAGAGACTGAGGTTCCTGGATGCTAGTGCGATATAAATATTTGATGAACTAGAAAATAATGATGATGGTTATCCCCTAATATTTTTCTAAGGTTTATGGGGGCTTCTACTTCTTAAACTTCTTATATCTCTTATTTTCCCACCCTTTCCCTCCACTTCATGTAATTTTTTGTCTTTTTGTCTATTTTTATTTCCTCTTCCTCCATTCAATTCATCTCAACTTATTCATGTGCCTTCATCCCAGTCTCTCTCTTTCTTTGAGAACTTCGTTGTTTTGGGTTTTTTTAGTAACTATCATCTAAACCAGAAAGCTGAGTCTCCCCTGTTATATCTGGAAGCGGCCACATTATGCACACTAGAATATCTGATAATCAAACTAGGACAGTTATGGTCTGTAGTCAGTAGGAGTAAGTGAGGTAAAATGGAATCATTTTCCCACAGACAAATAAATCTTTAACTATGTGAGCTGCCAGCTAAGAAACTCATACCCTTAGACCAGCCTTTTAAGGGATGCTGTGAAAGGCAGAGAAGGAAACAGACTAGATGACATTGGAACCCAGAAAGCTGTTGGACATTGGTCTGCCATTTAAAGCACTCTTTAAGTTAAAGGGAAGGTTACCTGTAGGGATGAGAACAGCAGTGTAAAAAGGTGGATTAAAATTTGCTAATTTCATACTATTTGCATAGTTCATAGAGATTCATATAGGTTTATTTTCAAATTCTGTGTTCCACAAAAGGTGAATATCTAAGCATAGATGAAGATCTGAAAACACATCACTTGTTTTAGTTCATGAAATCCACATGAACTGAAATTTGCAGGTTTTTCACAATGCTAGTAATCATCTAGGGTGTTAGCAATCCCAAGTTTAGGTGAAATTTTAGAGCTTCAGTGAAAAGAAAAGAAGAAAAATGTTAGGGGGCAAAAAAGTAATCCTTACTAAGGTTCTGCCAAGAAGCATGTTACAAAGAGCTCTTTAAAGAAAGGTGAAATTGCACTTTCATTATTTTCAAGAGGAAAGGAAAACTACTATCCAGGCTCATCTTCTACTGGAAAATTTGAGAATTACTGTTTTCTAAAAAATTAATGCTTCCTAACTCCATGAAAGGATTTCCTCAGATACATTATTTCATTCCAGCACCACAATTTTTAAAATTACAGAAGAAAGCTGATTAAAAAGTTGATCCAATTTAATTCCCAAGGAACTCAAGGTTGGCAGAATGTATACTACTTCGACTGCTTTAAAGAATTCACTTTGACCAGCTCTGCACCTATTTTCTGTTCACTTTCTATGAACATTTGAGTAATCTTTGTAGAAACTGTATTTCAAAGCCAAGTATATAAAAATTCACAGGAAATGAATTTTATGTTCAGATGTGCAGCTATGAGAGTGAGAAGTAAATGCTTGTTCACTCATCCCAGGAGAAAAAAGAAACCATACTTCTTTGATACCACAGTAGTATAATGATGAAAACTATATCAATACCAAGATAGATATTATATATTTTTTATATATTAACCAAGATCAATTTGCTTGATTTTTTATCAAATCAAATAGCAAATAAAAGAGAGTCAATCTCAATCTGAGTGAGCAGAAAGCAAAATTAATTAATTGAATACATTATTTGGAATCAGCTTTAGCTATTCAGCTCCATCATGAGGGATCATATGAACCATTAAAATGACTACAAATAAAATTAAAGAGGGGTATATGAAAATCATAAATACCCAAACAAAATAATATTTCAAGTCCTCAAAGATGTCTCCAATGTGTTAATGTTCAAAATTTTCAATGGGGTCAAAAATTGGCCTGTAGAATTTCAGGTACAATTTTGTGCCTATATTTTTTGCATTCACAATTTTTCATCCTTAAAATTTTGCACATGTCTAAACTTGCATTTCTGAACACAAGCTACATGTGATGCTCAAAATGCATAGCTAACCAACCAATTTGTGCATTCAGTTACAGTATGCACATATAAGCCTGACATTTTGTATGCAAAGAAGCAAGATCATGAAAAATTTCATGTGCAATAACGTGGGCAGGAAACTCTACTCAATAGTTCAGGCTTTTTTTTTCTGCCGTCCTCCATGGGTAATTTGAGTTTCCACACCCATAGGAAATGGGGCAGTCATCTTGAATGTGAACTTAGGTCCTGCTTTCTTTCTTTTGAGGCTACATCCTCTATGCTATCTCAAGCTCTTCTGCCCTCAATTTTAGAGGCCAATTTTAAAAATGTGCACCTTGAGCCCTTTAGGATCACATCAGGAAATAAGTGCATCCTTCAATCCAAGGCAGCAGTGCATTAGTAAGATAAAACAGCTGGGGTAGAGACAATTGGCAATACACAGGAGGATTAGTAAAGAAACTATCAATGGGGAAAGCTAAGGAAGAAAAGAAAGCAAAGGCAAGAAAGAAAATCACGAACAAATCTTTTTGACTGCCTGAAATGATGATTAGGACCTTGAGTTGTGGGTGACCTATATTTTCCATTTGCTGTAGAAATATAAACCAAGTTCCATTCTATACACATCAACAGTTCATTGGGTTGTCTGGTCTCCAATTTGCTGTCACCCATCACAATTAACTACAGTCACTGTCACAGAAAATAGTTACTAGCTGCACACGTATGCTCACTTGGTCTCACCTGCAAAATGTGTGGTCCCATATGTCTCATTTGCTTACCATCTCCACAACAAGCCTTTGGACAGGAGTTATGAGAAACATTGTTGTGTGCAAAAACACAGTGCAAAAACACAGTTCCCCATCCGAAATACAATAGATTTCATTATGTATAACTTTATATATCAAATATATAATTGAATTTACAAGTCTCAGGTATTGTTGTAGTGACTACAAGCTTTAGCCAGGGGTCAGGGCCCCACTATTCTACTCTATACACATATAGAAATGGAAAAGACAGTCTTTGCCCAAAACATACAACAGTCAGATTCTCAGAGAGTGCATTGATATAAAAATATGACCACTAATTACTAGCAAAGTGAGTGGTGTGAATAGGCTTGGCACATGGTCATGCTTGGGAAATATTACTCTATGGATGAACGGTATACATCGTTGCCATTTCAGATGACCATGTCAGAAGCGGTTACATTTAACATGGTTCTGTCTGTGGTGTACACAGACCTGGAGTCAATGACTCTACCCATAGAGTTATTTTCCTCCAATAGGAAAGAATTTTTATGTACACAACCATTCAATATCAACTATCCTATTAGCTAGAAAATCAGATGTTAACTAGCATGCAGCATCTGGCCTGGAGAAGTAGATTACAAACTGTCACCATTGTGCTGGTAGTAGATTAAGAAAACTTTTCAATTAAAAACAACCCCCACAAAAACCGTACAAAAGCCAATATGTTGTATTATGAACCTTTATGGGTTTGAAGGCCTATGGAGAACATCATTACCTGACCTTGAAATTCTGTAACCATATTAACTGTCCTTTTTTCTTCTCACCACAATCTCCTGATTAACTCTATGAATAATGACCTTGTAATCAGGCTCACTTACAAATTATTCCTGTAATGAACAATTCACTCACAGGCTGGTCTTTTGACGTATAAATACACTTAATGTATGCAGTGTTGCTGTAGCCATGTTGGTCTCAGGGCAATAAAGCAACAAGGTAGGTGAGGTAATGTCTTTTACTGGACCAACTTCTGCTGGTGAGGGAGACAAGCTTTCAAGCTTACACAGAGCTCCTCTTCAGGACTGGGATACTAACTCAAGAGTATCACAGCTAAATAGAAAGTGGAACAGATAGTTTAGCATAAGTAATTAATACATATTTCAAGAGACCAATCAAGATGAACTGGTTTCACTCAGATAAGATAGTTTCTATTGGGAAATTTAATGCACTAGATGGAGTACACCACATGTGGTGTGATAGACATGTATAGGATCCATGGATCTTGAACGGTGTGTTATGGGGGATGTTGATCACTGAAGTAGTGGAGCTAAATATGCAGGTTTTGTATCTGTGCTGCTTTGAGTTGGTTTGTTCTAGTCTGTGGAGAGCTTGTTTTTAATGATGAGCTTAGAGAAGTTGGAAAGTTGTCTGAAGGCCAGAAGAGGGGGTTCAGGAAAGATTTCCTTTCAGGATGGGATCCCATCAAGTATGGGTTGTAGTTGTTTGGGTTGGTAGGAGGGTTTTAAGCTGAGGCTTGACAAAGCCCTCGCCAGGATAATTTAGCTGAGGATAGTCCTGCTTTGAGAAGGGGGTTGGACTAGATGACCTCTTGTGGTCCCTTCCAACTCTAATATTCTATGATTCTAACTAGAGGTGCGTGGTCAGAGGGGGATTTATTGCAGTATTGAAGCTGATTTTCTGGGAGTATTTAGGTGGCTCATTCCATGATGTGATCTACTTCCCTGGTGGACTGTTTGATTAAGGTGGTTTTGAGTGGTTTCTCCTCGGAGCATATTCTGTGCTATCTGAGTGCCTGGCTGAAGATAAAAGATTCCTTGGTGTATTTGGAGTGGCTACTAGATCTATGAAGTTAGGTGTGGTGATTTGTGGGTTTCTTGAACATCATTGTCTGTAGGGTTCCATTTTGAAGTTGATGCTGGTGTAAGCTCGAAAGCTTCTTTCTCTCTCACCAACAAAAATTAGTCAAACAAATGCATTTAATGTAAAATAATCAGAGCCTAATTGATCACGACCTTGCATCGCCATGCATATCTGTGCAAATTAGGTGTAAAATGCTACTAAATCAGAATTGCTTACTTGCACAGGTATGAAGGACTACACAAAATGCAAGGCAAAGAACAATCAGTTCCTATGCAGATCCCTTTCATGTTGAGCAGTGTCTGCTTAGATCAAAAATGTAATATTCAAACAGGTTATATTTACATTTAATAAAAACTGTAGAACTTTTTTTTATTGAAAACAATCATCATAAGGGTTTCAAAGAGCTCTGGGAATCTAATGTAAACTCTCAAGAGAAGTTTTCATGGTTGAGTTGCCAGGCATTGCCTAACCCATTTTTCATTAAAATACAGAAAGAGCTTTACCTTGTGTTTTAAGCTGGCTCTGAAAATACCTTTATGCTTCAGTTTTGCTTGCCTACTTTCACATGTCATCTTTTAGTTCTTACCAAATACTATACAATCTATTTATATTAACAAATATATATATATATATATATATATGATGGGCCAAGTATCTCAAGTGTCACCAGATAATGAGGCTAATAAGATCAGAACATAGGGATGCCACCTTATGGAACCACCTTTGTGAAAGATACTGGGCCATATTTTTTTTCCTGTTGCCATCAGGGCTTCAGACTATAAGCAAAGTCATCAGTCATGTTGCCACCAAAAGGGAAAAATAGGAGAAATAGTTCATACAGGAAATACTTAATGCAGGAAATAGGGCAACAGGCATACGAATTATTTGAAGGGAATGTGACCAGGGAAAACTGAAAAGCTGGACAATCAATACATCTAGTTGATCTTTCTCTCTCCCTGAGTAAAGAAGGGACCTATAATCTAGAGCCCACAGTATGTAGACAAATGTGTGCAAATGAGGATGATACCCCTCAAATCAGAGCTAAAACCAAGCACTGAGGAATACATATCACTAGCTACAGACCAGCATGAACAGAGAGAGTCCAGTGGTCCCTAAGTGTAGCAAGGCAGTGCCATAGCATACTTATAATCCAATATTTGCTGGACTGTGATTTAGAAAACAACTAGGGTAAGCTAAACAATTGATTAAGTGACCAGTTTCTCTCGAATGATGGAAAGTGACTATTCAGACCTTCCATATAGTTTCTGGTGTGCTTGAGGATGATGAGAACACTCAACAGGTTCTCCAGGTTTATCAGGGAACATTGTGGCCTCACCCTCCACTATAGGAGAAGAGACTTAGAAGATATGTGGACATCTCACACTAATGTGGAAATGCTCAAAAGATTGGGATCAAGATTCCATGGCAACTGACAGTGGAGAAATACAGTGAATCACAGGAAGCCTCTAGATCTCTGTGCGAGGTGGAGGTATTGGTTGGCACTGATGCTGATTAATAGGTTTATATTTAATTTCTTTTTTTTATTATAAAAGGGCAGGTAAAAACAATTACATGCTCCAATATGTTCTAAATTTTATTTTATTGTTCTTTATCTGTCTAGATCCTAATGAACCTCATCCACTGCCTGAGAGATTCAATGTACCAATGATTTCTTCTCTTTGGTCATACAAGCATGGAATAGAAACCATATCACATAACATAGGTGGTCAAAGTTCTCAGAGAGCGAATTCCAAATACTGAATACTTGAATAAGTAGTTGCTATGAACATGTATTGATTAACAGGCCCAAAGAGGTTTGGAAAACCTACTACATGAACAATAACAATTTCATAAAAACACATTAATCTGTGGAAAATTTGCAACAGAAAAATGGGCCACAATTCTTATAGCGTGACCAAGTCTAGTTGGAACCTATGTTATTATAAGATTTTTCATGTAGAAAGCAACTGGTGGATATAACATAACTCCATATTACAAAAACGGATGGCTCCTTAAGTACCATATGCAGTATCAACAATAAAAGATAATGAGAATTGTGATATTCTGTCCCTTTAAATGTTTGAGCACTTCCACCTTCCCAGTGCAAAGCCTCACTTTTGTGTTGTTTTCCATTTTTTTATGCAAAAAATAATTAAGCAAGAGCAGCAGATGTCTGTGTTTCTGTCAGGTTCCTCTGTATCTATCTCCTTACCTGCTAGGTCCAAATATAACATTTGGCAACAAAGGATTTCTTTCCCAGGTGTGTCCAATGCTCCCATTGCATGAACAACAAGAAGAAAAAGTAAGCAAATAATATTATAAGCAAGGAGAACAGTGCACTAAGAGGCACATAACCAGATCAAAGGATTAGGCTGCTACCCAGAGCTTCTGCAAACAAAGCAGTGAGGGGAAAGCAAAACAGCCATATTAACTGACCATGCACAAGCAAACAGAGAAATAGCTTAGCCTGCACTGAATGTCTACATAGCTAGCAGAAAGAATTCAAGTACAACTAAATGAAGAATTCTGTAGTTGGTGGTGAATACCTGAAGCCACAAGAGGCAGGTTGAGCACAGATAATAACAAAAAAGATGGTTATCTTGTGGTAGAGAAGATGTCCAGGAGACATGAAGTCTAACAAGAGAGCAGAGAAATGGCAATTTTTGTTAGCAGTGTTGGGAAGTTCGATAAAAACTGTGAATCATGGGCAACATTCCTCAAAAGTTTTGAGCAATTTGTAACCTGCAACACCATTACAGATGGACAATGAGTTCCAATCCTGCTATCTGTGATGAGTCTGAAGGCATGTGGACTGTTGTGTGACCTATTGTCTCTTACTGTGCTCGGAAGTGCCATATAGTCAAAATCACTACAGCAACATAGGAATATTTCTTTTCTATTCCATTGATGATAGCACAATTATATTGGTTCCAACATACACTCATGGACTCTAAGGTCAGAAGGAACCAATATGATCATCTAGTCTGACCTCCTGCACAATTCAGGCCTCAGAACCTCACCCACCTCACTCACCCAACAACTCCTATAATAGACCCCTAACCTATGACTGAGTTATTAAGTCCTCGAATTATGGTTTAAAGACTTTAAGGTACAGAAAATCCACCAGCAAGTGAGCCATGCCCCATTCTATACAGGAAGGCAAAAATCCCCCAGAGCCTTTGCCAATCTGTCCTGCAGGAAAATTCCTTCTTGACCCCAAATATGGCAATCAGTTAACCCTTGAGCATTTGGGCAAGACTCACCAGTCAGACACCCAAGAGAGAATTCTCTGTAATAACTCAGAACACACCCCATCTAGCATCCTTTCACAGGCCATTGGCATATCTACCACCAGTAGCCAAAGATCAGTCAATTGCAAAACTAGTTTGTCCCATCATACTATCCCCTCCATAAAAGTATCAAGCTCAGTTTTGAAGCCAGCTAGGTTTTTTGCCCCCACTGCTCCCTTTGGAAGACTATTCCAGACCTTCACTCCCCTGATGGTTAGAAAATTGTGTCTAATTTCAAGTTTAAACTTCCTGATAGCCAGTTTATATCCATTAGTTCTTGTGTTCACATTGGTGCTGAACTTAAATCACTCCTCTCAACCCCTGGTATTTATCCTTCTGATATGTTTATAGAGAGAAACCATATCTTCTCTCAGCCTTCTTTTGGTTGGACTAAACAAGCCAAGATCTTTGAGTCTCCTCTCATAAGACAGGTTTTTCATTCCTGGAATAATCCTAGTAGCCCTACTCTGCACCTGTTCCAATTTGAATTCATTTTTCTTAAACATGGGAGACCAGAACTACACATGGTATTCCAGATGAGGTCTCACCAGCGCCTTGTATAATGGTACTAACACCTCCCTATCTCTACTGGAAATACCTCACTTGATGCATCCTGGGATTGCATTAGCTTTTTTATGACCACATCACATTGGCAGCTCATAGTCATCCTATGATCAACCAATTGTGGCAAACAGCCGGCTTCTCCCTAGTGGGTCTCACATTTCTGCCTCTTGTAGTGGGCATTGCTGGCTACCCCATCTTCCCAGGGAGGGAGGTAGGGACTTGGGCCCACCCGCTCCTCCAGGTCCCAGCCCAGCGGCCCTCTGAGTAGCAGCTATATGCTGCTTGCATTGTACTGGTAGCTGCAGACTTTTCCCCTGGGCTATTCTTCCCCCTCTGTTCTTCTGGCTTCTTGAGCACAGTACCTTCTTCAGGACTCCACCTCTCTTCCACACACCACTGTACTCTGTTCTGTTCCTCTTCACAACTCCACACACCACTGCTCACCACACACCTACTCCTTCAACTCCACATTGTCTCTCAGGAGTAGAGGGTTTCTATAGGCACCTGGGTGGGGGGCCTTAATTGGTGTCAGCTGACCCTAATTACCCTCTAATGACTCTGGCTAGTCTATAGGAAATAAAGCCTGGATCATTCTAGCACTTACATACCGCCCTTCCAGAACTTTCCTACTGCCCTCTTCCCTTGCTATACCACACAATAAACCAAGTCCTTCTCCTCTTCTGTCACTTCCAAAGGATGTATTCCCAGTTTATAGCAAAAATTCTTATTATTAGTTCCTAAATGCATGACCTTGCACTATCCACTATTAAATTTCATCCTGTTTCTTTTACTCCAGTTTACAAGATCATCCAGATCTTCTTGTACGGTATCATGGTCCTTTTCTGTATTAGCAATACCTTCCAAATTTGTGTCATCCGCAAATTTTATAAGCACACTCCCCTTTTTGTGCCAAGGTCAGCAATTAAAAAGGTTTAGTAAAATATTTAAATAAGATTGATCCCAAGACCGATCCCCGTGGAACTCTACTAATAACCTCCCTCCAGCCTGACAGTTCACCTTTCAGTAGGACACATTGTAGTCTCCCTTTTAACCAGTTCCTTATCCACCTTCCAATTTTCATATTAATCCCCATATTTTCCAATTTAACTAAATAAATTCCCATGTGGAACCATATGCCTTACTGAAATCTAGATAATTTAGACCCACTGCATTCCCTTTGTCTAAAAAATCTGTTATCTTCTAAAAAAGATCAGGTTTGTCTGGTATGATCTACCTTTTGTAAAGTCATGTTGTATTTTATCCCAATTACCATAAATCTTGATGTCCTTAACTACTTTCTCTTTCAGAAAAATTTCCAAGACCTTGCATACTACTGAAGTCAAACTAATAGGCCTGTAGTTACCCAGATCACTTTTTTCCCCTTTCTTAAAAATAGGAATTATGTTAGCAATTCTCCAGTCATACGATACAGCCCCTGAGTTTATAGATTAATTAAAAATCCTTGCTAATGGGCTTGCAATTTTATGTGCTAGTTACTTTAATATTCTGGATGGAGATTATCCAATCCCCTGATTTAGTCCCATTAAACTGTTCGAGTTTGGCTTTTACCTCAGATGTGGTAATTTCTACCTCTATAGTCTCATTCCCATTAGCCACCTTAACCCCCAAGATCATCATTAGCCTCATTAAAAATGGAGGCAAAGTATTTGTTTAGGTATTAGGCCATGCCTAGGTTATCCTTAACCTCCACCTTATTCTCAGTGCTCAGCAGTTCCACTTCTTCTTTCTTGTTTGTTTTTTTTTCCTATTTATATGGCTATAGAACCTTTTACTATTGGTTTTAATTCCCTTTGCAAGGTACAAACTTGGCTTTTGGCCTTTCTCACTTTATCTCTACATGTTCTGATCGCACACTCCCTCCCCAAAGGTCCACGCAAACTCCCCTGTTTTCAGCTGTTTGCAGGTTCCTGTGCTGCTGCAGCTGTGTCACTGACTGATTGAGTGGCTATCTTTATAGACCCCCGAATTAGGGTCAGATGATCTCAGTACACCACCCAGAACCAGCTCTTGCAAACTGAAGAAAGAAAACAAAACAAAAACAAAAGGAAAAGAACAACAACAAAGACACACAACTCCACAAAACTCACCCTCTGTCCCTAAGGCCCACTCAAACTCCCTTGTTTTCAGCTCTGTTTGCTGGCTTCTGTGCCAGTGCAGTGACATCAGGGAAGTGAAGAGTCAGGATCACAGCTCATTGATGCTCTAAGGAAATTGTCACAGAATTGTCAGTTTGGACAGATATTAAGTGATGCCTCCATGACAAATTAGTCTCTGGTTTATGCAATAACCAGGTTTGGAAGGAAATTTTTACTGTAACCAGTGTTTATATTCAAGAAGGCTGTTGAAGCAGTAATGGCCAGAGGGACCACAGACAAGATTTTCTGGAATTCAGTGTGAGCAGAGAAATTAATTTTGTGAATTAGCAAGGAGGAGCCTGGGAACATAAGTAATGTCCATTTGGCCATTGTGGACAAATTATAGAGTCTGAGAAGGATTGATGGGCATGCCAGGCCACTTGGAGGAAATGCCAGAAGAAAGGACATGTTATAATGGCCTGTCACACAGTTTAACAAGCAGCAACACAACGTAACTGTACATCCAAGAAGACACCATGAACACTAAACCTAAGCAAGGGCAGAATTCAGAAATTCATAATGTGAAAAAATACAAGAGCTCTAGTGACTTTATCAAGATTTAGTACTACATGTGTTATCAGAAGCTGGAGTCAGAGATGGTATCTGGGTCACACACTTGATTGAAGGAGATCCTACAAGAATGGAGCTTCATATTGGAGCTGCCATTTCACTGATTTCTTCAAATACTTATCACCAGACTTTGTCACAAGTTTTTCTGAAATAAATCTTCACAATTTTGAAGATTTATGTCAAGAAAAAGTTATTCCCAAAAGGGACAATCCATATGAAAATTCAATTTGATAGACAATCTGTCATTTTATTCTTGTATGCGATTGAAGGAAAGTATCCACCATTATTTGAGAGATCTTGGCTGAAAAGCTCAAGGTGAATTGGATCAAAATCAAAGCAATCATGACAATACCTCAACATTTTCAGGAACTACTGGGTAGACACTCCTCAACTTTTGAAAAACAGCTTGAACACACAAGTAATGTGTCAGTGAAGCTCAATGTTAAGTCTGACAACCAGTCAAAACATTGCAAGCTTGGAGTTGTGTCTGATGTTCTGAAGCCTCTGGTGGAAGACTTTTTGGATAATTTAGTGAACATTGGAATTCTTGTCACAGGTTTCACAAATATAAGGTTTGCTACTCTTAGTGGAGGACAGTGTTTCAGTAAATTGGATTTGCTTGGCATATACCTACAAATGGAGATTGATCCAGCATCTCACAAATAGCTCACAGTCAATGCACAAAAAGGCTCATTTTGTTTCAACAGGTTGCCCTTGGTTTCACATCAGCACCTGCCCTGTTCCAGAAAGCCATAGATGAAATGCCGAAAAGACAGAATGGAGTTCACTATTATTTGATTACATCATTGTTACAGGAAAGGATCAAGAGGATCATCTTCAAAATTTGGTACTGTTTTGCATTGTTTGTAAAACCATGGACTGAGAGCATGTTGAGACAAATGTGAATTTTTCAAACCTTCAATTGAATACCTTGGACATGCAATTGATGCCAGGAACTTACAGAAATTGCTGGAAAATGAGGACAGTTCTTCAAGTGCCCCTGCCAGAGACCATGTCACAGTTACATTCATTCTAAGGGCTGCTTAACTACCACGGTAAATTTATGCCTGATCTGGTGACAGTATTGGCAGCTTTACATAACCTGTTGCAAGCAAAGAAAAAATTGAAATGGATTAGAGTGTGAATGTGCATTTAAAGAAGCAAAGAACTACTGACATCAGTCAACGTTATTAAACAATTTCATGCTTCTCTAAAAATGGGTGCAGTTCTTTCCTAAATCATGACTGGTGTGGAGGAAGTAAATAAGGAAGTGTTACTTATTCCTCATAACACAAGAACTAGTGGTCACCAAATAAAATTAACAGGCAGCAGGTTTAAAATGAACAAAAGGAAGTATTTCATCACACAACACACAGTCAACCTGTGGTACTCTTTGCCAGAGGATGTTGTGAAGGACAAAACCGAGGGTCAAAAAGAACTAGATAAATTCAGGGAGAACAGGTCCATGAATGGCTATTAGCCAAGATGGGCAAAGATACAAAACTCCTGATGTATCCCTAGCCTCTGTTTGCCAGAAGCTAGGAATGGGTGACAGGGGATGGATAACTTGATGATTACCTATTGTGTTCATTCCCTCTGAAGCACCTAGCATTGGCCACTGTTGTGGGACAGGATACTGGACTATATGGACCATTGGTCTGACCCAGTATGGCTGGTTTTTTGTTCCTGATGGCATGGAGAAACCAATTGCCTTTGCTTCAATAACACCCACCATGCCTGAGAAAAACTATGTGTGAATAAAGTGAGAGGCTCTCAGCATTATCTTTGGAATTCATGAGTTCCATATCAATCTGTACGGTAGAAAATTTACCTTGCTGAGGGAGCATCACCTGTCATTTTTGTCAATTTTTGGACTGAAACATGCAATTCCATCATTAGCTGCTGCTCATATGTAGTGATAGGCATTGCTACTTTCAGCTCATTCCAATACTATTCAATTCTGTAAAAGCACAACAATGCTGATGATCTGTCCCATGATTGCCATGCTCAAGGTCTTGTCAACCCAAAGAACCTTAATCTGAAGTTTCTATCTCAATTTGATGGATAGATTACCCTTCACTAGCACAGTTATCAGCAAAAGAAACTGCTAAGGATGGTCTGCTCTCTTTTCTGAAAGGAATGGTACTAAAAGGTATAGTGTTGGATTATAAGACTCCCCAATTTACACACAGTTCACATCACATCAATGTGAATTATTTGTGAATCACAGTTGCATCTTATGGGGAATACAAGTGATCATTTTGATATCACTTAAATCTCAGGCTTTGGAAGCTGTTAATGATGGCCATTTTGCCATTATATGGATGAAGTTCATAGCCTGGAGTCATGTCTGGTGGCTGGGAATTGACAAAGACACTGAGAGGAAGGCTAAGTGCCATACTACTTGTCAGCAAATTCAGCTTGGTCCTGGTCCAACTCATCTACACTCTTGGTTGTGGCCTTAAAATCCTTGGACACATATTCATGTGGATTTTGCTGGACCACTAGACAATTACAGGTTTTTGGTCAAAGTCAACACCCATTCAAAATGGTCATAAGTTTTCAGAATGATTTTTATGATGGCAACAAAGGCATTGGACATTTTCACCTCCTATTTAGCCAGCTTGGTTTGCCGTTACAGTTGGTGAGTGACAATGGGCCTCACTTCTGTTCTGAAGGATTTCAGAGATTCCTAGCTTCAAATGGAATTCAGCACATAAATTCTGCTCCATACCATCCTGCTGCAAATGGACTGGTGGAACAAGTTGTACAAACACATAAACATGCCTTAAAAGCTAACAAGTCTGTTTTGAGTTATCAGCAGAAATTTGACAAGTTGTTGTCTACTGGAACACATCACATGCTACTACCCAGGAGTAATACTACAAGCAACTCTTTTCTTGAGTTGACCTTTGCATACTCTCTGGGACTTGTTTTGCATCCTGATATAATCATGTATTGTCAAATTCCAAATTATGGGCATTGATCAACAACATGATACTCCTCATCATTTTTTTCAAGTAGAAGACTTAGTATGGACTTGTAACTATAGTTGTAGAGTGAAATGGGTTCCTGACAAACTTGTAAAATGCATGGGACTCGATTCATTTGTGCTAAAATTATCCAATGGTATTTTATGGAGATGACATATGTATAGGTTGAAGCCTCAACAAGTACCAGAGTCTGCAGATGTTCCACTATATCTTTCTGTTCCTCTGATTGAACCCCCTTCTGTTACAACTCTTAATTTCAACTACCTTTTGGGAGAAACTTTGGTACCAGATTCAGCTAACCAGCTGTTCCTGTTTTTCAGGACACTGCAGCACCATTATTATCATGTTATCCCAAGCAAGTGTGAAAATCAGTTGAGTGCCTCAATTTATAAATTGTTTAGTTAGTGAGTTACTATTCCAGGGCAGAATAATCCCTTGACATTTGAGAGTCGGTGGTA
Source organism: Mesoclemmys tuberculata (assembly GCA_007922155.1). Taxonomy (NCBI): domain Eukaryota; kingdom Metazoa; phylum Chordata; order Testudines; family Chelidae; genus Mesoclemmys; species Mesoclemmys tuberculata. Next base: position 31,918,528 of record ML675624.1, on the reverse strand, counting down.
GTCCACTCACAACTTTAAGTTAATTATATATTGTTTTATGTTATCCATGTAAATGATAATGTATATTTAGGAAGATTTTTAAGTAGGTGGAGGAATGCAATGCCCTGTCCTTTTAAACATTTGAGCTCTTTCTTCCATCCCACAGTGCAAAGCCTCACCTTTCTATGGTTTTCAGTTTTGCTGCAAAACAAAAAAGCTACCACCACAGCTGTGTTCCTATCAGCCCTCTTTGTGTCTAAGCTCTTTCGCTGCTGGGTCCAAATACAACAAATTTGGTCACACTTTAAACTAGAGCAGCAGTTTCCAGACTGTGGTTCGCATACCACCAGTGGTTCACAGGCCACTTCTCAATGGTATGTGTCCACTGACTAAGACTGCAGAATGTGAGCCTGGCTCCACTGATATCTCTGTGCTGCTGGGGGGCCAGCCACGGAGCTCCCAGTGGTTCTTGGCCACGCAGGGGCAGAATATAGTAGCCCTCAGCATCCAGGGCAGCCTAGCCATTCTGCCCCCCTCTGCCTCCGGACCCACTCACAGTGGCTGTCCAGGAGCCACTCCTGCCCCAAGCAGCATGGCGTCCACTCCTACCTCCTAAGATTTCACCAGATATCCACTAACTTTGTTCTCTCAAGCAAGCACATCCCTCTCATTAAAGACATACCAGAAATTTCAGATGGGGTAAGCTTATAATGCATTTATTAATATTTTGCAAGACTACAGTTTTATATATATATATATATATATAAATCTGCTATTAATACAATGTGTTTTAACAACACTTAGGTTTTAAGATGGCTTTTGTACATAGTCTGTTTATGTAGTCTGTATTACAGGTGGTGACGTTTTATGTTGATGATGCGCAATGTGGCAGAGTTTGGGAACCACTGAATTAGAGTGTGATTTATACAGTTTTCAAATGGCTAATAAATTATTGATAGATGTTTTAATGAACACTTAATAAACTGTTATAGATTGTTAGAGTCCAACAGGTAGCTTATAACTGTGACCTAAAACCATCTAGAACAACTTCTAATGATTTGCTTATAACTACCTATCACACAAACTGTCCACATCTGTATCATGCTATAATATCTATCAGTCGTGCCCTTTATTCCATTATTCCACAGAACCTTAATATAAAGTGTAACAGACAAAGGTCTTCAGGACAAAGCCATAGTTCCGTTTTTGTCACACACAGTGGCCCTTGTTATTGTAGTGTTATGGAACTGCACTACTGACTGTCAAATTAACAGTAAGTGAAATATGGTTCAAAAATCTCCATACTACAGAGGAGTCTCCTTGGCAGAGAGGGTAGCAATGGAGTGATTGTGCAGGGGATCTCTACACCCACTGTTTACTGTGGAAAGTCCTTGATAGTCCCACATAAAGTGGTATGGTAGGTACATTAGGGCAGACCAAGGACAGGCAGCACATAGGAAGTGTCACAAGATATGTGATTATGCAGATCTAATATCCTAACACTCCATGTAAAACATGTGGAGGTTCTGCTATGCTATTACAAACAATGGACAGCAGTAGCATCTGGAAATGGACCGTGCCACAGCCTAGCTAGAATTTAGTAAGATTTGAAACAACTCTAGCATTTCACTCCCACAAACCCCATTTCTTTAGCTTTATGCAGGTGAAATGGATTTACTCCAATATGAGCAGCAATAGGTGAGTTTTTTCCTAAAAAGTATTTAACAAACATCTTGGAAAGTAAACAGCTTGTTTTTGCTTCCTTTTAAGTTACAACTCAGTATTAGAGCCGGAGAACACAGAAAAATAAAATTATAACTGAGTTTTCCAACCAGCTTTATCCTTTGTGAAAGGTACAGTCAGCATACAGTATGGTTACTGTATACATGCCAGCACAAGTCACACTTAAATTCATTGGAATGGCATGTTAGCTAAAGTATTTTTTGTTTTCTACAGAGAATGCATTTTACTTTCATTTAATATATGTATATATTTTCTATTGGAGACATTCTATGCAGCAGTACTATTGATTATATTTAGAACCTATATTCTTTTTGTACACTGGCATCATTGAAAAGGCTTAAAATAAATGCCTGATAAAATCAATATAATTAGCAGGTAATAAAATCCTTTTACCTCCTGAAGCACTTGTAGCCAGTAAACTCATGACAGGTAGGGAATGAACAATACAAATAAGTTCTATTGTTCACTGTATTCCTACCAGTAACGAAAAGCTCAGTGTACTTCTTTGGATGCAATTTGACATTAGATAAGGACAACAATAATTACAGTTCAGAGCAGTTTACCAATCTGAGAAAACAATGCAATTGCCTCACCTGCTCAGCAAAGGAGAGGAACATGATCTTTCATTATTTTTAATTTAAGCACATACTACAGTGGTCAATTATTGTAACAATAAAAGACAATAATAATGATGATGGTGCCTTTGTGGAGATTATTGGAACTTGTGTTTGCATTCTGAGGCATAAGTTCAAAGGTCTTGGGACTTCAATCACCTAAAAAGTTCAATAGACAGTGGATGGAGTGTCCTATTGAAATGGAAAATATATTAAAAATAAGAATAAAAGGCCATACCCCTGCATTTATTTGGTATTATTGGCAAAGGCAGGGCATCAGTCACTGGTAATCAAAAAGCTCCCCTGAAATCCACCAGACAGTTTGAAAGCCATTTCATACTTTATTTTATGCTTTTAACTCATCTTTTTTTTCATAACATGCTGGCATTAAAGCACCATGAAAAGTAAATATCAAAAGGCAAGGCTGTACTGTCCCAGTGGTGTACCCTATTATTGTTGGAAGTTATTTTAAAACTGCAAAATTCTGTTTATCAATTAAAAGTTTAGAAAGTCTGGAAGAACATTTCATCAGGAGAGCATTTATTTATAATATTAGCCAGGTCATTGTGAGGCAGTGAATTTGCATAGCTAGCTCTTAAAATTAAAATGAGGAATAGGTCATAAAACCTATTATCCTGACACTAAGTGGAAAAATAATTGAAAAATATTTTAAAACAGAAACATGTTATTGCAGAATATGCAGTAGATTAAGTATGAGTTATACAGATTAGCATTTGTAGGGTGGTATTCAAGGTACAGCATATATATAGTATATTGGTAACATCTAAAGGAATTACAATCAGATGTGAGTTCTTCAGGAAAACCCACCTTTTCTAGATTTTGTGAGATTTGCATGAAAGGAAAAATGAACAAGAGTCCTTCCCTAACCTTTCAAGGTATCTATGTATTGTACTTACTAGAATTCTCACCACTTTTAGTCATGTCATTTTGTAGCTTTTTGTGAACTTTTGCTCTCGTGTTCTTTTAGGCGTAAATGCTCAGCTGCTTAAAACCTCTGAAATTACGAGTAAAAATGCTTAAAAAGTAGAAGTGCTTCTTGGGACAGGACTGTCATGTCTGTAATTCTTTTAAACATTTGTGTGTTTCCCTCTATAATGGTTGGAGACCTCACTTTTGGGGAGATGTTCATTCAGGCAAGTGCCAGTTAAAACTGAAGATTTTTGTAATGGATTTGTTAAGAGAGATAGAAGTTTGTTCAGAGATTTTGCCAGAAGGGAGGAGGAGATAAGAACATGGCTGATAGGAAATTAGCTGCACAATACATGGATTTAGGGACAAAGGATTATGAATGATTTCCCTTGCTAGAGAGTTTGGATATCTTTCAATGGAAAGCTCTACTTATATCACTTAGTTTAGGAAAGAAAAACCTCAACGTTTATATTGTGGGTATTTATATGATGGTCAGATAACGCAATAATTAAAGAGAAAATGGAATGGGCTCTAGACAGGCCTTCAATGTGCCTCTTGTGGAAAAATGGAAATGATAGAGTGTTTTTATTTCTGTGTGCAGTTGTTTGACTAGGCAAGAGAATCTTCCCCTGACCCTTTAGTTTGGGCTTTCTCCAAGGTGAAGAAAGGGAAGTAATGGTCCTAAAACTTCTGCTCCCTGAAAAGAGAGACCAACACTAAATATGAAAACAAGAGCAACTGTAGTTGAAATAGGCCTTTAAAACATCCATTTTTTTGCTGAATGGTTCAGAAAATTTGCTCCATATTTTTAAAGTTCAGTCATTTCCCAAGCACATTAATTTTATGCATACCTACTTGCAAATATAACGTATGTTACTGGACACAAATAAGTGAATACATACATGCAAAATGCATATTTGTGCACACTAATGTAGTTTTGACTCATCCAATAAGGTTCACTCACATTGTATGCCCATAAATCAGGAGCAATTTAGAAATTAGGTCCATGCTGATCTTACTGTACTTCTAAGACCATGTCTACCCTAGAACTTATTCCATAAAATTTACAACTTACTGTGCAATGTAAGTTGTACCAACCTAAACGCCTATGTACAGAGCACTATGCTCGTGGGAGTAGTTATGTATAAAGTTCTATTTCTTATGAGAGATGGAGTAATTAAGCCAATGGGAGAGCTCTCTGTCAACAGCTTAGAGCGTCTTCACCAGAAGCGTAGTGTAGATATAGCCTAACAGTTTTGGTGGTCTCCACTTTATTGCTAAAACCACCAAAACTGTTAGGTTGATGGCAGGGTTTTTTTATTAGCTGTTTGAATCTTTTAAGCAAGTTCTAAGATAAGCAGTGAATACGTATTTTCTTCTTTCATAGATATCCCAAAGAGTCAAATTTTCTTACAATAGCCCACTGAGTCCAGTTGTGTTTCTCAAATCATTCATCAAATGCTACAAACTGCATCAGATATGATGATTACAAATATTTTCATATGTAAAAAAGCTATTGTTCTAGCAACCCTTGGACACAGATAAATAGAAGAGGTCCAGAGATAAATTACAACAGTTTAATAGTGCTATAGTATAGGCTAAACTGTTGGAAACTAATGTGCAAATTGTACAATTACTGAATAATTAACTTTTTGGACTGCATTGTGATATACCCTCTGGGTAAAATAGACCAAAACACCTGTTAAAATAGGGTAAAATCTAATTTCAGTAAATGGTCTTTATTTCCCTAATTTACTTAGTTTCTGGGAAAAGCTCTGATCAGGAAAAAATTTTACTCCCACAGTGGAAGGAAGTGCCAGTTTGTTTTGGTTGTCCTCAGAGTTCACATTGTACTTCTTATCCACGTAGTGAAATGCACACACTAGTGAACTATCCAGCTACAGGAACTTATTACAGATGCACTTATATGGCAAAAGTACCTTGGTGTGCCTCCTCTGAAAAAAGGGAACTGGTAAACACCCTTTATTTTTACTAATTTTTACTAATTCTAATTTCAGTTAGACCAATGAAATTCAGGATTAATTACATTGGAATGATTGAAGTTATTATATGTATACACTGAGGTAACGTAGATCACTGCTAGACCCACTTTGTTTAAAATGCACAGCATGCAATAAAACATGGAATACATGGAAGATCAGTTAAGGACTGATTCCATTTGACTTGCAGATTTGATTAAGCCCACAATATGAGCAAATTGAATACAGACATTCTCAAAACTCACATTTTCCAGGGTTCTTGGGCCCATCTACAATCAGGCAAAACCCTCATCATGGTCATTGTGAATTTTCCCTGAGCAAGCACTGCAGGATTGTGATATATTATGTATTTAAACCTGATATACCGCATTGTCAAACCTGTAGAAAAAGATCATGAGTTTCTACAGCTTCGGAAGATCTACTTGTCCTGCAGTTGCCCAGTAAATTGAGGTCCTTAAAAAAAATATTGATTAAGGAGAGAGAGAGAATATGTAAACACACTTTGGTTTTGAAAATAGTAAAGTATTTCGTAATGTGCTACTCTTTTCTGAAGAAAACTTTAGAGAAACCCTGAAAAATACACAGCACCCCCAAAATAATACTCAGTATTAAAAAACAAAAAATAAACTCATGATGAAAGAATCTTTTGTAAACTCCAAAAAAGTTCTGTGGATGAGAAATTATATGCAAATGACAAGCTCTTGAAAGGAACACTGCCCCAGGGTAAAGTTTCTAAATGACCAAAAAAGAGTAGGTGAATATTATTACATAGCTTTGGGAGCCCACTAGTTACAGGGACATTTGGCAGCCATCTATTTAATGGGAATTTAGAGGTGATAGGCAGCATGCAAAGGAAGTCATAACACCTGGACTCAAACACATAACACAGGGGGTAATACATGCCTGATAAAACAAAACAAATTTAAAGTAGTCCCAAATTATTCATCTGTAATAACAATTAAGTTCAATTCAAGGTTTATGTTTCCCCACCCACCCACAAAAACTGACAAAATTATTTTTGTGGCTTTCCCCCCCACAAATAATCAAGTCCTATATTAGCAGAATTACATTGTCACATAGAAGTAAACATTTATGCTCCCTAGTGATGACAGTACTTGGACACAACAGTGTTTTTTGTAAAAACCGTATCTTTGTTCATAATAATCAGCAATTAGCTCTGGCAATATCCCTGCAGCTCCGCTGCCAGCTGGAAAGAGTAACAATTATCTAGCTGGCACTTCTTTCTGGACAGCACCTTAGGAACCTATATTCATGAAACAATCTTTATGACAGTTCATTCTTCAGTTCTAAAAAAGTTCTAAAAAGCACATCTTCCCAAATGTGCTTCAAGAAGTCATTGTCAGCCTTCATCATTTGATCAGGCACCCTAAGACGAAATCTTGAATGACACAAATTCAATATTAAAAAGATGAAGTTTTGTTTTTACCAGAAAGTAAGAAATGTTTAGAAGAGAGTTTTTTCAGGATTACTTAAGGAATTCACAAAAATTCTGGAAAGTGAGGTATACATTTGGGGGTGTTGAGGAAACTGAATCCTTAGAAGTTTTATATTCTAGAACTTGAACTTGTGCTATGAATCCAAATGGTTTGGGAGGAACTGGAGGTTTTGTCAACAAATAAACAGAAAAAAGTAAAATGGCAGAGTTGTACAATTCAGAAATATCACATTCAAAATGGTTAGGCAAAGCTTTGTATCTCTTTCTGAAACACTTACACAATGCACCCAACCCTCTTGTGCATCAAACTTCCCTTGAGTTTGTTATGCACAAACTCTGCCCTCAGTATCTCTTTATGGCACTGACATTTGACTGATTTCACAAACAAATACATGTCTGTTATGCATATGAGTTTCTACATTTATGTTTTCAGTACGCCTTGATCCAATGGAAGGCATAAAGGAGTGAGGATCAAAGCTACTTGCACCATCTCTTGGTGCACCATCTCTTGGACAAAGTTTTTGACAGGTGTATAAGTCTCTAGTTCCTCTCTCTATTATATTACTTGGCTGATAGCATCTCCATAGGGAGAGGCAGTAAACTTAAACACACTAAGAATTATGCTTTATTATTTCTATGCCAATAGCATCAATAATGTGCTAGGCAGCATACTTGAAGACAGGTGAATGAAGAATAATTTCTGCAGAAGATCCTACTGGCTTTATGGAACAGTTCAGGCAGGATATCACAAGAATGGCATGAAATGGAAACAGGCATGAACTTGATTGTTCAGGATGCAGAAGAATGAGGGGTCAAGGCTGGCATCTTTGGCAAAACAAGAGGTGGAAGGTAACACCCTAAGATACAAAGTAGGATAAGTAATAGAGTTGTAATTGGCCTTGAATATGAAGTCAAGAAGGATTATGCAGTAGAGAATGAGAAGTCAGTGGATGAATTCAGGAGGGCCCTGTCCCATCCCATGACTCTGTAGCCCTTGCGGAGTAGCGAGGGAACCATCCATAGGCTTCCTTGCAGTTCTATCTAGCTTTTTTGCAACTTGCTCTAGAGCTGACAGGCTCCTTTAAACCTCTCTCTACATAGTCTCTCTGTATATAGACCATACACAATATGACTCATATTGCTTTGAGTTTTCAGAGTACTATACAAATATTAATTCATAGTTTTTCAATCAATAGAGTATGTTTTTTTCCTTCACAGTCACAGAAATAGCAGACAAGTCAAAATTAGTATTGGGAGTCTCAAAGAGATGAGGATTTGGTTCATTTTCAGTACCAGTAAAAGGTCTGAAAGATTAATCACAGATTCTTAACAAATCTCTTGGGTCTAGAAAATTGGGCTGAAGATTATGTGAGGAAAGACGTTTCTGTACTGTCATTTACAGTCATGGTTTTAATCAGGTTGCACAGACTCAGCTAAAAAATTGTTCTCTCCAATTTCTTTCTTCTGTTAGCTGAATGAATGATTGCCAGATCTCAAAGTTTAAACTTAAGTACAATGCAGTCCCCTTCTCCTGTTATCTTAGTCTCTCCCTCATTCTGTCTTCACCATCATTTACTCATTTCCCCCTGTCTACTCAGTCTCTTCTTCATTCATTCATTACTTCTTTTCACTTTCTTGCCTTCCCTCTCCTCTTCCCTGGTCAGATACCATCACTTTCATTTTCACCGTATATGCATGTGAAAGAGACAGACTGAACTTTTAACCCACCGTAATTATCAAACCAGTAAACAAACACAACAGGAAAAGTTACAAAATCAAATATAATTCTCCACCCACACCCAAAAAGTGCATTAACAGCACATTTCACATGCATTTATCCAGATCATGAATTATTTTTAAATATCTAAATTTCAAACACATTTTAAAAGTACTAAAAATGGAAGAAATTAAGAAACTACAAATCTATACTTACTGCTTTTTAGATTAGTTAGCTTTGCCTGACTCAGTACAAAATTAACAATACATACTGCATGCCCCCTTCCAAACTGTTATCTAATAGCAAAGAGGAGTAGAATTCTATTCTACTCTACAAATATTCTTGTAATGCCTTCATCATCATCATAGTATCTCAATTCATTCCAGTAGTGCATTAAGCAATGCACAGTGAGAGAAAAATCAATAGAAAGTACATTAACATCTTTCTTAACCACTTTGGGAAAAGGCTGCAATCTAAGACGGCAGTAAAACATATGAAAATAAGAGTTTATTTTGCTGGATAGAAAAAGAGTAGGAGGACATTGACATCTCAGTAGTGGCAACATTAGCAGGTCAAGCTTCAGTGAGAATCATTTGGCTGCTTCTGGATTAGAGGTGTGTATACAGTTATCTATGCTAGCCATATAAAAATCTTCCTCCTGACAGTGTCAAGAAAATCTTGAGCTTGTGAAAATGACTAACTTCTCTAGTAATCATTTATAATGTCTTCTGACTTTTCATATAAAAAATAAATGTAAAAAGATAGCTGAAAATAAGCAAATGACAACGTTCGTCCTATAATCTGATCAACAGCAGGAGCTACTGAAAGGGGACATTTCTGTCTAAGAAGTAATATTCTAAATCTTTTATGTCACAGGAGAGGACAGGTTTTACCTTTAATCAAATACTGGATGTATAAATGAACAGAATTAATCTGAAGCCTGGAAGCAAGAGTATCTGCTGAGATCAACTTAAAACTTTTTAAACCTAGCATGTGATAGAAATTAATTATACCTGACTCAATAAAACAGAAAACTAGGCTATTGGCATCAAAACTGGTTAGCAACTAGAATAGCATTATGAAAAAGAGGTTCTGTAAGAAGCCTTGTAAAACCAAAAGACTATCCTGTTTTTGAATCTTCAAAAGATTCTAAGTAATTAAAGTACTTACAAAATGCAGGTAAAGCAAAACCAGCAATTCTCTCAAGATCTAACCTAAAGAGCACATGACCAAAACATAAACTCCCTACCTAATGGAGGCAGGTAAAAGTCATTTGCTTCCCAGATAAAAGTTTATCAAAAATAAAAATCAATCCCTTTGACTATAGCCAGTAACTACATCAGTTTTCAAGTTCTTTTAGCTTTTGACCACTTTTCCCCATGGACAGACATAAGAACACTGGAATTCAACTAATAACTGCCCCCCAAAAGAAGTTAAAAGGACTATTTGGATTCTCTCTAAATAGAATGGAAGGAGTTGCAGAACAGTAAGTGTATACCACAGCGTGCAACAGATTCAATTACTAAAGATTAAAATTCATCTTCAGAAAGACAATTGAGGCAAATACCACCTTCATAATTTCCAGAATCTGTGTTTTATGTCTTACTAAACTCATCTATAGAGGTTTTCTTTAGAATATGCTGAACAGGAACAAAATCCAATTAAGCTGTGAAACTTTTCTTTCATATCAGCTTCATATTTTCCTTAGGTTTCCTTAAGAATCAGCAGGCAGACCAGAATTAAAGGAGTCAATGAGATCATCTTCATCACTCCACCCAGTGGTGGGTTAGTTACAAATGAAAGAACCCAGGAATTATCAATGTAAATATATATTTTACTTAATCTTTTCAGAATTCACTTCTGAGTTAGAAAGAATGAGGGGCTTGTAACCATGATAGACCATGGTTATCCTGAATTATGCATTGTTTAAGAATATTATTTTGTTCCCTCTTTTTCAGATATTTATTACTGATTGTGAATACTACCTTTATGACAACAAATAAACCAATACAATACCAAAGTCAACAGCTGACAGAAATGAACAAGTGCAATTGAAACTATTAAATACAAACAATGCACCGTACATGTTTTAACTCCAGGAATGTAACTATCTTCTTGAGGTCTGTTGAGTGACCTTTGTTACTATCCTGAGTAAAGAATAAGTGAAAACAAACTAAGAGTCTCAAAATTTGGGTCTAATTTTTTTTAAAAATAACTAAATTTCTTCAGCTGATAAGTGAAGAGGGACTGTCTAAATGGCAGACAATAAGCCAAGAATGAGGGTCCTAACACAATTTTATATGGACCAGAGATCTAGTCTACCAACCACTTTGTTTCATCTCACCTCCATACCTCATCTTTCTTTGGCCTGGTCTACATTGTTCAGGGGTGTAAAAAATTTCACACCCTGAGAACTATAGTTAGCTTGATCTAATCCCTGGTGTAGATTTGGCTAGGTCAATGGAAAAATTCTCCCACTCACCCAGCTAATACCTCTCAGACAGGTGGATTAACTACAACAGTGGAAAATCCCTGTATGTCAGTGTAGAACACATCCACATTGTGGTGCTATGGTGGCACAGTCGTAGCACTGTAACTGTGCCATGGTAGAGACTATAGTGTAGACATGGCCTCTCTCTCTTTCTTCTTCCTCAAACCTTCAGTATAATTCCATAATGCTCGTGTTATTGTTCAAAGCATCCTTATTACAAAATTACAGTTTAGATCACAATAAATGGTATTTTGACTTCAGGAATTGGCCTGGTACTGTTATCTTAATTCATCACTGTCTGAGTTTCGTAAGATTTTTATCACAATATTCCTTTGTCATCTGCAGAAATGATATATTACTTTTTCCTCAATTATTTTTAATTTATTTTTGCCTCTCTCTGTCTAGCTACCTGCAACATTTAATTTTATTACAAATATATAAATCAGTATAAGTATAAGTGGAGGTGAAAAAAACTGACTTCCTCATATTATTGGCAGCCTTAATTACACATCGGACATGACCAACCCAATTAAAAATTCTAATAAAAATATTGAATGCTGGTCTACATTTTATTGATGAAAAATGAGAAACTGCTCTTTCCATTAAGTAGTTCTGCATTAAGCTGAACACAAATACATTTTTGGATTTCAAAATGTTCAAAGATTTTCACAGAAGCCAAACATTTCTGTTTAAAATTCCAGAGAGAAAAATAAAAACAAACAAAAGAAGTATACGGTGGTGCATTTATCTCAACTGGTGAACAGGATGACTGGTGCACCTGGCTGGTTTTTATTCAAGCTACAATTTAAAAAATACATGATGTTACTCTAAAAAGAATTATATTGATATTTTATTCCTGTAGGAATGCTGTGGAAAAACAAGCAAAGCCATTGCAAGTGTAAATAGAAAAAACCCTTTATATGAGGGTGCAGTTTAGACACCCACAAGTTGCCATATTTGCAGAACATCACCCCCCCCCCCCAAATGGCTATTTTTAGAGTCAAATATAAGTGTAAATCTCTTTCCTCAGCTAAGGTTCAAAGTAATATGAACAACAGTTGCTTGATTAATCAAAGTCCTGTTCCGCTGCTGTTCTCATTGATGTGGCAGTTTTATCCATTGACATCAGTGGAAGCAAGACTGGCTCCAGAATGCAGCTTACTAGACATCTACCACTCTATAGCTAAGATTCAATATTATGCAAAGGGAAGTAACAAGCCCTATTTTGAGAACTTAGATGTGGCATATTGGCCTTCTGATGGACCTGTGTACAAGGGTGAATTTCACTTAAAGAAAGGATTACATCCAATGCCTATTAACACTCTGCTTCAACTTTCTTGCTGATATTTGTGCCCAAATCACTGACCAGACCCTGATAACCCACAGCACCTGCCTTTCTCAAGGAGACTAATTAATTGCTTTCAGGTGACCTAGTCCTGCATTTTGTGATCCATACACTGCGGCCAGGTATCTGGATTTCTCCTCCTGATCAGATTAACCTCTTCTCTCCCAACTTCTGGCAGGGTCTGTATCACAAGTAGAGCTGGCTGAGACTCCAGATTTCTAGTCTGCAGGGAAATTTCGATATTTTGAAGTCTCCTGTGATCCATAAATGCTGGGGGGGAAATAAACATCTCAGAAACATCAACACTTAGTGTTTCCTAAACAAAATCTGAGTTCCAGGACCCAGTAATGTGCTGAGTGAAATTGATAGGAAATTAATGGCACAATGTATAGATTTGGGGGCAGAGGATTATGATGAATGAAACAAATCTTTAAGATATATGGAGGTCTTCTTCAGGTCTGTCTAGCTCCAAAGCTCATCTCTTTCACCAACAGAAGTTGGTCCAGTAAAAGATATAACCTCACCCACCATATCTCTCCAGTATTCTGAGACCTACAACACTACAATTGACAGTCTTGTCAATTTCACAAGTGCTATTTAGATAGTAGAAATTAAACTGAAGAATTTCAGTTTAATATAGCAGCTGTGGTTCTCCCAAGACTGCCATCTTCCTGGTCCCATTTGAAGATGCCTAGAAGCCTTCAGTACCCTGGATGGAAGGCTTCCAGACTCCCTGCTGCAGATTCATGTGCCAGGCCTCAACTGGAGATCCCATAATTTTCAGCATCATAAATGTCAGGGAACATGGCTCTTGAACCTTGGTCCCCAGGACTCTTTGGGCTAATAAGCACCAACTTGCCACTGAGTTACCTGCTAAATGAATAGGAACTGAACATTGACAGATGACCCCAGTCCTGAAATCTGATTGGCAGAATGATGAGGGTCCTGAGGTTCACAGTTTCTATATAAACCTAGCATAGAAACAAGAAGTTGTCCATGAAACTGGGTTCTGACTGCTTCCCTTGAGATACTAGCTCCTACTGCCTGCTGCTGATCTCCTGGTAACCTGGCCCAGCCTGCCTCCTGATACCTGACCATGATTAACCCTCTGACCTGTTTCAGGCTCTGACCTCCTGGTATCAAACCTGGCCTACCTCCTGTTCTGTCCACTACGTCAGACTGCCCACTTCCTGGTCATGACAGTGAAAGGAAGTTGTATTGATGTAAATTTCACCCAAGTCAGTTTGCCCTTACAGAGTGCAAAGTATCAGTACAGGGCCCATATACCATATTTTGAGCGCTTAGGTGGGACTTAAGTGATGCATAGATTTTTTGTGATAGTCCTTTGCACATGGGTTAATTTCACCCACATTCAATTAGAGGCAGAGAAAGATATAGAACCTATGAATCCTGATTCTTAGTCAATTGCTCTAACCACTAGACAACACAGTATCTTCATACTTTAATCATGGACTATTCATCACACAATAGGATGGGAGGTGGTGAGGAGCCAACAGTAATGAAGAAAAAGGAAATGATGGAGAGACGCTTCATATCAGACAACCGTGTGAGTCTATCAATTTCTGAATAAACCCTTTTAACATGTTATAGAAAGGCTGGGTGCAAAAGAAAAGTTGTCCCTGTATTACACCTTCCCTTTACTGCAAGTCTCAGCTATCCACAGATATAGCTAACTTTGACAGCATTAACTTCATGCCAAGAAGTACAATTTTCTACTTTATTATGATGAAGACATGTCCATCTGAAGTTGGAAGAAGGCATGTTTTCATATTCCATCAATTATATATTTGAATGTGACTATTTTTATGACCAATGCCAAGAAAATACCATTTCCCTTTCTTGACTGAGTTTCCATATGTATTGTAAATAAGATGTCACAGGAACTAATTCTTGTACTATATACAGTCTCTTTGTGGATGGATTGCCTTTCAGCATTACAATGTAGAGAAGTAAATGGTACTGTTCACTGAGCATAAAATATGTAAAGATTTTGTTCGGGTTGGAATTTTTATTTCTCTTCTTGTCAGACAAAGATTTTGGAGATGTCAAAGCACCTGCTTCAGGTGATGTGAGGGCAGCAGGACCATCATAATGAGTAATCTGTGCTAGAATAATTCAGTCAAACCATAGATCTGATCCTGCTCTCATACAAATCAAGGAAAAAAACTCGCATTCAAAATCCATGGAAACAAGATTGAAACTTGTATGGCAAGGCCAACATGTTTGTGTACACTGTTCACACATAGATATTGCCTCTTTGCTTTCAAGCAGTGTGCAAACTTCAGAAAAGACTTGAAGACTTATATATTTCCCAAACATATTGTATAAAGGAAAAAGATCCCTTCAAAATTACATATGGTAAAATGTAGATGTGTATTTATCATTCTATTGTTTGGGAATAGATGACATTTGTGAAAACTCAAATATAATTTTGTATTTACACTTATATTTTATCACCCATAACAAGTATATTACTAAATATACTGTATTTGTGGCTGTGTATTTAGATGGTATATTTTATGAACTCCATAGACCTAAGGTATGTCTACACTTCTGGGTCTGCATGGATCGATGCAGTGGGATTGACTGAGCAAGTTGTGGAGACCTGCTCAATCAATCCTGGAAGTGCTCTCCGGTTACTGCAATAAATCCACTCCCCTGAAAAGAGTAAGGCTATGTTGACCGGAGAGTGTCTCCCATTGATGCAGCGCAGTAAAGACACTGCAGTACGGTAAAGCAAGTAAGTTGATGGGAGATACGGAAGCATTATGTAGCTTGCATATGTCTCATCGACTACCGGCATCAGTATAGATCAGGCCTAAGATTGTTACTAGAAGCTATTTCCAAAGGGCAATCCTATGTGCATTGAGTGGTACCTTAATTTGAGAGTAGTCTCACTAAAGCTAATGAGTCTACTCATGGAGTAAGGTGCAATTGAATGTGAGTAAAGATAGCAAAATCTGGCTCTAATAGAAGAGCGTGATAAATGGTAACAATAGTGCTATAAAAGCAGATATTAGATTTACATAATAAATTGCTTGATACTAAAATTTTATCTTTTTCCAATATTGCACTTATATTAACATAATGCATAGTCTTACTGAGGTTCAATTATGCACTTTTTCTAAACTTACATATTTAATTTACTTAACTGAGGGAGAAGTCCCAAGGAGGCCATTCAGTCCCCAGTGTGGCTGAACAAATTGGGGCACAATCTGAGAAACGATGCTTGTTTCACTATGGAATTGTTCTAGAAATATATTTACTAATATGGTGCCATAATCTTAAAAAACTGGAAATTCTACGAATTTTATGGTAAGAACCATTACCTCATAATCAGTAAGTATGTAACAGTGTAATTACAATGTAAACATAGTCAGATTATAACACAGGATTACTGTTTTATCTGTTCTTAAACTGTTTGTGTCTCTAAACAAACATCCTATATACAACATGGTTATAAAATATACATTGCTTCAAAAGTGCTTCCTTGTTTAATCTGATTGGATCTTGTGTCCTTGTAATGAAGCATTACATTATTGGCATATTTTTCTCTGTGGGACTGTATCCTGGTTTCCTGAAATTCTATGATGAGCTAATTCTTGCATAGCTCAAGTATAACTCAAAATTATGATAACACAAAGAAGGAGAGAAACTATAGCAACACAATCCCAGCTCAATTATTTTAAAAAGCTGCAGAAAATGGGGTACTGATTCTTTAGAAAACCCATATGATTATTATTCCAGACAAATACATTGTTTTCTCTCAGTCATTTAAAAACTTTTTTGATAAAAATCAAGCTGTTTTTACATGTGAATATTTTGTTGCATTTCTTGACTTTGTAATTTCAAACAATTCCAACATGCTCTCTGCCATCCGGCCAAAAAAGTCCATTCTGTTATCTGAGGATCAATCCAACTTTTTTTCCCCTCAGTCAGTGTACATCAATTCTTACACATTATCATCATCTGTGTGTTCAAGGGGTTCTTATCCAGTGAAGCTAGGTTGATTTTAATTCTGCAAGAAAAGCATTTGCTAGAACCTAAAATAGTTTTACTTAACAGGTGGGAGACCTATAAAGAGCCAAGCTGGTTCTTTGTTGGGCATAGCAGTTCACGATGATTGTTGTGGCAAAATTATGACAATAAGCAAACCTATTAATGACTCCCAGCTGTGCAATTGTAAAAACCCAATGGATGAAGCTTTGAGAGGTATTTGTTTGGTCCACCTATATTTCAGCATCTGTGACTATTAGCATCTGATATAAAGACAAGGTAAAAGAATGTAAAATAGGACATCAGATGACAAAATACACTTTCAATTTCTTCCTTGGATAAACATTAATGTACAAGCAGAGATCTCTTATGTTTCATTATAAACAAGTTTTTAAAAAGAGATTTTGGCTAAACCAGTCTGTAGTCATTTCTATTTTCAACTGACTGGTTTGTTGGTGTCATCAATGTCATTTCAAATTTATCTTCAGTCTGGATTGCAATGCATGCTATCTGCCACACAAAATTCACATTATCATTTAATTTAATCTATTTATCCATTTATTAAATGCATATCAAAATGGTATCTGGATGCATGAGTACAAAGATCAATGCTGTTACAAACAGAATAACCCACATCTCAACAAATCTCTCATTCTCAAAAAATCCATGTCTGTTTTCTATGTAAATGGAAAATTTGTATTTTAAATTATAATTTTGCTAATTCTTCAAATTATGTGAGATTACTATAATAAAGACTGCAAATAGCTATGTGAGAGAAATGTTCTTCTGAGACATCACGGTATGATGATAAGAAAATGATATAAGCCTCCATAATGATATGAAGAAAAGATGAGAATCAAGAAAGCCTGTGTTAATAAAAATGATTTACAGAACATATAAATGTGAATATTTATGAATGATTGTAACTAAATATCAATGTAGAGACAGTGCTGATTATCCACTGCTTACAGAAGGACGTCCAATACGTCATTGATCACACCACTCAGCTCTCTGACAGGGTGAATTCAATAGATGCATCATACTAAAATGCAGGGAGGCACCAACTACCTGCAACAGCATCCTCTGTCCCGCACTACAAACCTAAGCCCAGCCTGGTACTGAGGGGAGGCCTGAGGGGAGTTGGGGTGGAGGGAGGCATCGGAGACACCCGCACATACAGCTGCGATCATCTTTCTGTGGGGACATCTGGGCCAAACCTGACTGAGATCTCATGTGCCTGGTCACAGCCAACAGAGTGGGGAGCTGGGTCCAGCCCCAGGGGACAGAAGCCGCTGCTTCTGCGAGATAAGCATGGGGTGGAGTTCTTCTATAACTCACTCTCTCCCCAAGGCTTCCTCTGCACTGGGGTGGGAGAAATGTATAACTGTTTTTCCATCTTTGGTTTCATGATTTCTGTGGGTGCAATTAAACCCATGACACCCCACTAAAGCAGCCTGCTCTTCACATTGGGAAAAAAAAAAAGAGAGGGGAAGGGAAATTTGGATCAGCTATTTGCAAAGAACAATTTATTAATTAGGCTTATTGCTCCCTTTTCATATTGCAAGGTACCCTCAAATATGCTTTGATTTTTATAAATTTGTTATTTATAATTATTCAATGAATGGCTTGTGCTAGCATATTTCAGCCTATTTGCTGCAAAAAAATATTCTTGGGACCAAAATTTCACTCTCACAAATGTAAGAAGAAAGTGAATAAAAGATCCCCTAACAGGAAATGGCATTTGTTTAAACAAATGCCAAGTTCTTTATCTCTTCTAACGTTGTACATTTGTAAACTTCTTGAGTTCTACAAATATTAAAGTAGTGCATCCAATTCCTTTCTCTACATACAAAGGGGCTGCTGGCATACTATGCTGTGAATGTGATGTTTATAGAAATATTTCTGGCTACTGTTGCTATATGCATGTCCAAAATCAGTAATGACTCTAAAAGACCCCAAAATTACACACCTTCTTAAGAATAAGGTGGCAGACTCCTTCTGTTCAGAGTAAAGTCACAGCAGCTGCTAGCTCCTCAGATGGTTTTCCCTATCCTACATACATCATCTCTGTCGTTCCTGAGCATGAAGCATGGGTCTTTCATATAGGTCTGTAGTTCTTTCAGGCATCATGGCAACAGATCATTTACACTTAGGGTGAAATTCACACCTGTAAAGCAAAACAGGGCTTAAGAGAAATGCAGTTGGTGCAGTGGCATAGTGGTGGCTCCTGTGCTCAGGAGAACATTTCTCCATTAATGAGAACACAGGAAGCTCATGTGTATATGGATGGAATGTAACCTATTGAGTCACAATTCTCCTAATACCTTCTGTGTGTTTCCTTACTGAAGAAAGCAATCCCTGTCATTTCTGGTCAAAGACACTACCCACTGTTCTTTGCTGACCAACAAGGCTAAGGGTCCAATTAATATGTGGTAGCACTGACTTCCCATGTTTAGAATTGGTCATGAAGTTTATTTAAGGTAAATATGAAACACTTTACCTTTTGTTTTCATTTTATAAAAGTGAGGGATCTGAGCTGCTCACAGCCCAGCCAAAAATGTGACATTGTCTCCTCATATATGTCATTGACACACTTATTGACTCTTCCCTTAAATTTGGAAGACATTAGCTGCTTGATATCATTGCCGATTACAGTTGCATGAGAGCACTGCTTTGAAAAGACTAACTATTCTGGTCTTGCAAAATTCTATTCACCCAAGCACTTTTTAAATAAATTAAAAATAAGCATGTATAAGATCTGATACACTTGACTTCTTATTGATTCCCTTATGTGACTATTCCAGAAGACCTAACTATTTACTTCTAAGTTTTGTTTTTAAGGCATTATTCATCTCCCCCCCCAATTCCCAATGTGACATCACTGAAGGCACCAATCTAACACTTTCATAGTGTCTTTCCTTCTGTTTATGTTTTGTTTACTTGTAACTTCTTTTATCTTGACATAGAATAGGAATAATGTTCATGGCAATGAAATAAACTTTCAATAAATTGTTTTTGCATTTCTCAAATATTTCAGCTTCATTATGGTATTCAATCACCCATCAAAGACATTTGCTTTTTATGTGCTCCACAG
>ML675624.1:31852548-31899132 GCA_007922155.1 Mesoclemmys tuberculata | reverse complement strand
AATTATTATTGTCCTAGGATGAAACTGTTCATGTAATGTTCATGGCTTATTTAAACAGTAACTCTGGCTGTAGATACAAATGCTTCAGAATATAAAATATCAAGGCTAACAGTCAAATTAACAATAGAAGTAAAATAATAGAAGGGAAGAAGCAGTAACTTAAAATGGAGCTCAAAAGTTTGTCTCTTTCACCAACAGAAGTTGTTCCAATAAAAAATATTACCTCCCTATCTTGTCTCTCTAGTAACTTAACATGTAAGTTGTCTTTTCAGTGCTACTCAGTGATATAGAAACAGCAGGCATATGAGATTAGTTAAAGACTATAAATCAATGCACTAAATAAATTACACCATAGCAGTTAAGGCATCCAAAACAGTAATCTATTTTTTAAAGTAATTTCATAAAAAATCAATATACCCCACAACTAAAGAAACATCATTCACTTTAACCATAGTTATATGTTGTGTTCAGACTGCTTTAAACAAATTAATAAATTATTTTTTAACTTCTGTTTGCTATTTTCATTCTCATGAATTCTAATTGATTTCAACTAGTGCAATCTCCACACAGTTGATTTGCTTCTATTTCTTATTTCCTCAGTCCAGATGACACATGTAGTAAATTGGATGCTCAAATTTTATGGTGATTAGAGGCACAGAAATGGATAGATATATTAGACAGGTACAGTAGATAGAATCAGAACCTTTCACTTTGCTAGACATTTAGTTCTGATGCTAAATGGAAAAACAGAGCTTCTCTGTTAAACATTTAGCATTTAATTTTCTTTCATCACAAACTCAAGCAGTATAGTTTTTCTATACAGATCACAGTGATGGGTTCTATAATGCCAGTGAAGCACAAAACATACAGATGCCATTAGAAGATATCCAATCTAAGCAGAACTAATAAAGTAGCAATTAGATAGCAATTCTCTGCATAAGAGAAAATAGGCAAGAACAGTTAATTACAAAATGTCTTGCTTGCATATTAAGCAAATTACCTTACTGAATTCTTTCCTTGGAATACTCTTGGAAGGCATGGGTGTGGGTGGGAAGGGAAGGAAGAAGGGAGAACTACGTTTGGGTTATTATAACATTTTAAAACTGTTAGAAACCTACTTGGTGATCATGTTGCTTAAACAAATAGTGGCCAAGCCAAAAAAAAGGTTTAATGCCCCAGTATTCTTTAGTTAATGACTCACTGGTACTCAAACGTCTTGCCATAAGAATAAGAGAGGTGCAAAACTGAGGAGCATTTTTGTTTCGCAAAGCCTTTTCAGTCAGGTTTTGGTTTTTCCAAGGCAAACCAAGGGAAGGTTCAGATCTAGGACTCATTTTATATGCCTCACCGGGAGGGAGTGATATGATGATCATCTCCGATTGTATGGCATCATATTCTTGGCTTTTGCAGTAACTATTGCCAGAGTTTCCCCAGGCCTGACCCCATCTCTTCCGTTTTACTTTTTTCCTCTATGAATTATGTTCAGTTCTATTCTGTATCTTTTTGCACTCCCTATTTACTCCATTTTTTCCTTACACACAACTTCTCTTCAATTTCTTGTTTAATTTCCCAATTTCAATCTCTTTTTTTTAAGTAGCTCTTTATCACTTAAATATCTTATTTGCCTGTGTTCCCCCCACTCTCCTCTTAAAGCCAGCTCTCTCTTTTCTGTGCCCTATCAGTTTGTTTTCTCTTCTCTCCAGCTCCTTTTGCTTCTCTTGCTGTCTTGGTGACCAGACACTGAGGGAAACATGGCATTTGAAAATCGCTGTGCTTTTAAGGTGAAATTCTGCTCTCAGAAGAGCATGCACAGGGTAGGTGGCAAGATGGAATCAGATTCAGCACACTAGCTGTGGAGATTACAGATTGATCTTTTTTTAATACTAACAGAGGAGTTTTTAGACGACTGTGTCCCCAACCATATCAAACAGTCCGCAGTGTTACATATCTATGAAATCCATATGGATGTTCCTAGTGATGTTCATTCTCCTTTGGCCTGACCTAACTTACTCCTTTATTTTACACTGGTCTCTTTCCATCAAAACTTTCCATCCAACTGGCTCAATGCAGTGAAGAAGATGACTATAGATTTTATCTATACTTCTTAATATATTCTCTCCACTGTGCTTCACTGCAATGAATTATGGTACAGATGATCATAGAGGGAGCTCCTAGAACTCCCATAATTCATGGAAGTATCTAAGGCAACTTGGGACATCTGCAAAAAGAAGGAACATTTACATGTTAACCAGATCATCTCTCAGGTACATTACTATTTCTCCTTTCTCAGGTACATAATGATTCAACTTGGTAGCTCGGTTGTCTGGGAAGTCATGATTGCTTTGCTTTCCTGCTGACAGCTGACCTATGGAAAGGAGGTGGGAGTTTCATTGCATGAAGAGTGAGATAATCCTCTCAGAGTCACCACTGTCTCTCATGAGGTAGTCACTGAGGATTTGAGATGGCTTGATGCTGGGAAGAGGAGCCTTCCTTATTCCTGCTATATTCCTTTCTCAATTTATCTTCATGGCAAGTCTCAAAGGAACGTGGCAGCCTGAGCACCACCCTGATCAATTTCTGGCTAGATCCTTAGAGTGATCTGCATCTGCGTCTTCAGTTTATTTCCATTGCTGGCAATTTTATCACACCACCAAAGCTCTTGGCACCCATGTGATTGCCAGCCATATAGTGGCATTCCTTGGCATACATGCTTCATAATTCATTGATTTTCCATTCTAATCATATGCCCACACCAAGAAAGCAGTCAAAACCAAACAGTGCCAATGAAGGTAGTTGATGGATTTGGCTTAGAATTTCCTCATGTCTGATCTTGATCATGTCCCTTGATATGGAAGAGCTGATGGAGAAGTCTAGAAAAGAAAACATAATCCAGTGTTCTTCAGCCTTCCTCAAAGCCCAGGTTTCACTTCTGTACCACAGGGTTGGTATAACTGTGGGTCTGCAGAGTCAGAACTTTGTGGCAAGCGTGATGTCACAGCAACCCAACATTAGCCACTGAAGGACCTGAAACTTGGCAGCTAATGCTGCCATATGAGGGTCCACATCCCTTCCACTTGTCTTACTAGAGCACAGCACCTATTTTCCAACTACTCAAGGACCTTAAATATAGATTACTGAGCCCTCTCCACCCCTGAGGGATGCAGATACATTTACTTTAACTATCCTTGGCAGCATTATCTCTTACTGGATGCCCTGCATTTTAAGGTGGCTTTGCAGAAGCCTCATAGCTTGAATTGCTTAACCATTCTAACATTAATTGGCAATTTCCCGTGGTCAGAATAATATACTTAAATGCTGTGTTATGTTTGTACTGAGACAAAATACATGAAATTTTATAGTGGCAATGAGGCAAAATCAGCAGGCATGATTATCATGATAAGTACACCCCTGAGTGCTTGGAGGCACATGGCTGCATCTGGTACATAGTTATCTCTCCAGGGGTGAGATTATTTCATGATAACCATACTGCCCTGATGGCCTATTGCTTAAGTAGTATTCATGACCCTAAAAGAATTCTGTTCATATTGAACAGACTGAGGGCTTTCCCCTCAGCTGGCTACTCTTACATTTTCTAAAAAATGTTTCTTTGTTCATTTCTATTGATTAAAGAGGTACATTTATAATGTAAAAATAGAGAGTATGCATAGTAGTAGAGGTGTGTGTGTGTTGGGGGGAAATGAATGCTTTGGACTAAGAGAGAATTGTCATTATGATCTAGATTCTCAAGAATATTGCCACAGCTTTGAGCCACACATCTGATGGAATCTGGCCAGCTTAATTTGTTATAGATTTCTCATTCCAAGATTAAGGAATCTTCAGTGTTCCCATGGCATGGAGGTAGCATATTGGCTATCACCCACCTCTCTACTACATGGAGGTGTGCAGCTGAAGAAAAGGGGGGAATTCCAGGACCTACCTACACTCTGCTGATCCCTGCCTGCTGTTTTGGCCCCTTGACATCATTGGCAGCTGTTATAACTTAGAGAAATCATCAGGTAACTCTAACTCATTATCTGGAGCAGTAGACCAGACTCAGGGGCCCCAGGATTGGGAGGAGCAAAGGCAAGCTTCATATCATTTTTGCACTGCCTCTCAGAAGCGATGTATGCCGCTCAGCTCTATCAGGGATCTGATGCTATATTTTTTTGTCACATTTTTAAATCCAAATGATTGTCCATGAGTCAACACCACTCTAAAGTTCCAGTATAGAATTAAAAAAATATATATACTAGAGTTGAGAGAAACAAATTTTATATATCTTTTAATAAATTATTTGAAACATTCTTTTATCAGTCAATGTATTTTTCCAGTTATTTAAATTGAGCATAGAAGCTGAGAAACAGACAAACTGGCAAGTGAGTGTTACCAACTACAAAAAAAGTTTCTTCTCCTCTTGGTGTCAACAGAGCTGCCAATCTCAGCTGGTTGAGCTGATAAGGGAAGGCAAGATATGGTAAGAAGGACTTGAACAAGAAATATTTCTTTATTAAACATGTTCAAATTTAAAAAGACTTTTGAAATGTGAAGATGATTGTTTTCACAAGGTACTAACCATTAAATTAGTTAAACCAACATTTTGTTTTTAAAAGTGAGGGAATGTCACAGGATATTAAAGGGATTATTGTATGTGATGTAATTTCAATCAGTTTTACTACATAAAGTCATTTTACCATGATAGCCTCTCTCTCTCCCTTGCTACATGGACCAGAGTTTGTCCCTTGCTACATGGATCAAGGTATGCCACAAAAATCAAACATTCCCTCCAAAGCCAAATATATTAATATTAAGCAAAAAAGTGAAGTCTCTGATTGTCTGAGCTCCAAATATTGATTGGCCTTAAAAATGTGACTTTTCTTTTGGGGAACAGAGCTTCAGATTTTTATTTTCAGAACAATCAATAAATGATTTTGACATGAAATTACACATAGGATACCAACTAAAAACTATGTTTTAAATAAAACACTCCATTTGTATTTTCTGCTGTTTTCTTTTGATGAAGACTTTGAAAACAAACATACAAAAAAGTATGCAAGAGAATTCTGTAATAACAGCAGGCAACAGTGAAAGATCTGTGCTGAAGAAGCTTAGCATTATCAAATAAATACACAGTGACAGTAAGTGAGATACAGAATCATTCTTAGTTTGTTTAACATTAATGATTAATAAAGAGTTTAAAAAACAAGCATAGGCCTTTTAAACACAATTTATTTTTTCATGCATCCTTCAGATCAGCAGGCAAGTTATTCCATTCAAGATGTAAGCAATAAAGAGCAATTTTCCATTTTCTTTTTTTACTTCAGGAACCCCAGCACACCAATCCCCAGAGATCTCAGTGAATAATTTAATTCTATCTCTAAAAGGGAAAAATGTCAAAATCCACAGGCTTTTCCTCTTAGAACATCTAAACAAAATTGTCTTCCTATGCAAGTCAAAGCTCTGCTTCTCAAGCAGTCTCTCAAACACCTGTCTAACATAGTTGTATGGCACACACTATAGATGTAGAATAAACTTCAAATTACATTCAACCAGAGCTCCATATATCATAAGCTACATCTCATTAAAAATGGTCTATTTTGCTTGCACCAGTCTTGTGAAAGACGGTGGGAGGGGAATTCAGTGGTTAGCCCTTATCATTTTTTAATTCTACTAGTGAAAACTGGTTTTCCCCTAGTAGAACCTGAAACAGTGACTGAAAGGGAAAGGGATAGAGAATTAAACAAAATTCACTCAACTATTTCAGTCATTCTTGATACCTCAGCACTCAACACTATTCAGCAATAATGGGGATGCTTCTGAAGGAAAATTGCTGTCTATGCATAACTATATATGTAAATGAGAAGCACAAAATAGAATTTTGTTTTACAAAACACATTAAAGGTTAGGATTTTTTCCACAATAATAGTCTTCACACAGTGATTATGTAGGTTGCTGGAGTAAACATAGGCCCCAATTCAATAAAGCAGGCTTATTTTAGGAAGTACTTAAGTGTGAACGGTTTCATTGATGTGACATGGTGATTTCAGTGGAACTACTTCTATGTGTAAAGCTAAGCACCTGTTTAAGCGTTTTCCTGGACTGAGAGCAGCGAGCCCATTACTGTTCATGAATGGGGTCCAGTAGCTCAGAGACAACTTAGCTTATTGAATAAAACTTCTTGTAACTGAATAAGGGAATGTTGATCAGGCCCCTGTCTCTCGTGTGTGTCCCTTTGCCCCCCAAGCCCCCCCCCCCAAAAAAAAAGTACAATCCCATCTTTAATTATTATCTGGAAGTCCCCAGAGAATGGCAACAAGAAATTTGGTTTTGAATTTCATTTCATTTTGAAGGGTCAAATTCTGTGTTCAGATTCAAACACAGGATCCCATTGACCCTAAAACTCTTTCTTTGTTTGTGTTTCAATTGAAAAACATGCTTGATAATTGAGAAAATCCTTCCATAGTACAGTCTGCACTCACTCAAGGAACAGATATATTAAAAATGATCAGTTTATTGAGTTATTAGCCTAATAGGTCAAATCCAAGAGCATAGTTCACATATAGGGGGAAAAGATTTTGAATGACACACTACATGGAACAACCTTTAACTCCTAATAACCTATGAAAAGTTGAAAGACCAACAGTTGTTCATGATACAATTAAAATTCCAAAGTTATTTTATAAAATAGTGAGGGGAATGATTAACCTTTTCCACAAAGTTTGAAGCTGTTTCCCATACCAGTTGGTAGAGTGAAATTAGACAAAGAAAGGAGAAGTTGGAAAATAGAGAAAGTAGAGTTAATTCATCTGGGCAAATGAATCCAAGGCATCAATATTGCAAGGCAAAAGTTGGAAAATAGCACACATTAACACAATAGGACTCTGGCCTCTAGGCACTACCACAGTACAAATAATAAAATATTAATATCACATTTTTGATTTACCTACGTTTGGCAGAGGGCTAAAAATGAGTGATTTTACACAGTATTGTATGTACTGCAGTATTAAGGATGAATTAAGTCCAGTGCCACCCCTTAGTTAAATCCTGATTTCCTTATGTTGGAGTGTATTGTTCTCAGAATGAAAATGTGGATTCAAAATCCTGAATTTCCAGTCAGCTGAGGACAGATAGACAAAAGGCTTCATTCTAAATGTTTGAAGAGCAGCACTGCTGCAAAATATACTCTCATCACAAAGAATGCTCTAACTGATCCAAATTATACAGATTTCAGTGCGTACTATCATGCACCACTTCTAATTGTATTATTAATGATCCTGTGAATATAGATTGGTATTTATGCATTTTTTTTACTTTAATTGGGTTAATAGACATATTGTTTCCTTACAATACAATTTCCTTATTGATATGAATTTCACATTTCAAATAAGGAGTAACAATGAAATTCTTTTGGCAGTTCTCCAGAATTCTTCAAATAAATTCCTATTCCAGATGGAGAGTAGTAGGGAAACTTTCAAAATAATATTAACAGTAAAAATAACAATATTTTTAGAAGGGGAAAATATATTAAGTTCTATATGTGCAGCAAATCTCACACAGACAGTAGAGCTGAGTCTAGTAAAATACATGTCAAGACAGGGACATTACTGAAGACAAGCATTTCTAGGCTCGTGTTGCAAAATTAATATAATCCAACCATTAGGATTAGTTAGCTAAATCTATATTTGTGATTTTGGGGTGTGCCAGGGCACACTTGCCCTTCACTGGTTCTCCAAGGATTAACTCGACTCTATGGGCTGAAGAGGCCATGCCTCCTCGACTCTGCTGGCATGCTCCAACTGGAGACTGGTATAATAGGGAGCCAAGCAGCTTAGTCAGTGCTGTCTGCTGAAGGGAGAGGATGCAGACTGCCAGCTCTCTCAAGGGAACTGCAACAATCTCCAAACCCCAAGCTAATGCACACAGAGCCACAGATGGATTCCAGGCTGTTGGACAAATCCAGAGAAGGGATGGAGCTGCTAGGAGATGCATCAGCTGAGGACCCTGGAGGCCCCAGGGAATTGTGGATCATCGCCATAGAAGACAGCATAGGAAGTAGCCCAGGGGACTTAAACCCCTACAGTAGGGGAACTGGTCAGTGTGTTTCAGGAGGATCCTTGGTGACTCAATGGCAAGTACCCCTGCCGCTGCCAGGGCCCTGGGCTGAGGCTCGGAAGAACAGTGAGAGCTCAAACCCCCCTGCCCTGGGTGCCCCACACCTCTAGGTGGCACCCCACTTCTCCAATGTGCCAATAGGCCACATTATCCCACAGGGGTGGGTGACTTTATGTACTCAGCCATTAGACCATGCTGCTGTGACCAAAAAGGACCACTTTCTTGACTCCAGCTATTAGGCCACACTGCCCTGTGAACCAGGACCATTCTGTCAACTCTGGCCCTTAGGCCTTGCTGCCCTGTGAACCATGGCCATCCTATGGATTCTGGCCATTTGTCCATAACACCCTGAGGGAAGAGCAGCCATCTTGAGTCTAGCTATAGGCTATATAGTTCGGAGAGAGAGAGAACAGCCACATTGACTTTGGCCATTAAGCTGCATCCCCTGAGGCTATATAATTTCAGGGCTATAGCGACCCCTACCACTCCAACCGGGCCTGCTTGCCCCATGACATGGGGATTTGTTTGGCTGATACAAGCAGGGCTGGTTCCAACAAGCTTACAACTTCAGTTGCAGGAGGTAAAGCAAGTTACTGCATACATTTATGTTAAGCATAGAGACTTTTTGTCTATATTTTATCACTGTAGATTTCAGATGGGACATGTGGACTGGGTTGTATTAAAAAAACAACCCCAAAACCTTACTTGATTTCAATAGGAGCAGGATCAAAAGTGCTACTTCTCCAGCATAATGGTTCATGATATCCAAGTATGAAAGTGCCTTATCCTGTGAGGTATTGGGAGCCCTTCACTCAATTGATTTCAGTGGCAGTTAAACCATTCCACACATCTTAGGAAGCCTTAAGGTCCAAGGTAAGATGACTTGACCCAAAGAGAAAATTCCTTTCAATATCTCTGTTAGGGATTTTTGTTGATATAAAGGTTAAACTGAAAGGGAAAGCCCCAAACACTCCTATCTGATCCCTTTGCGCAAAAATTATCACTATTTCCCAATCAGTTTCTTTCATTCTTACTCAGCAAACTAGAAGTGAAAAACCACTTACCTGAACATTTTGCAACTTCAAAAAAGGTTTGGTACAAGTTCATTTCTAAAAGTGAGTGGAACCTTCTACAGGATTGTCTGCTCCCTTATGTAAAGAGGCAACTTCCAATGAATTCATAATGGAATTATGTGTGTGTCTGGTATCAGACCTGACCCATACAGTTTAAGATATTTCTGTTCTTCTAAAAATATCTTATTGCAGTCCTGGATAGCTACCAACACCATTTCATCACCGTCACTCCTAATTTGAATCATGCAATTCATATCAATAAGAAAATTTTACTATATAAAAATATGTGCCAATTAACCAGAATAATGCAAAAAAAAAAATTCAATACCCCTTGATAATCAAATGTTAAATAGGAATAAATATTCTTTTTGTTCTACTTGTCTAATTTTATTAAATATTTGTTATTTTATTTATTTATTTGTAAATCCAGAGATATGGGTTAATCTGATGCCTTGTAACTCCTGCCTGCTTCAAACTTTGCTACAGATTATGTTCTCCTTTTCATAGGTTTGCCTCATACTGGAATTTTTCATATAGTTCTCCTTAAGAAACTCTCTGGCTCCTCAGACTTCTCACAATTTCTTAATCATCCTGTTAAATACTTGGTGTGGTGGGAAATGCCCTCAATGTCGTAGGCAGCATCTCTGAGTTATAAAACACCCTAGTACCTCTTCTGAAACTGTTGACATTACTTCCCTTGGCAGCTCATCCAATGGTTTTCTGTACCATCTGTTCTTCAAATACTTCAGATTTGTTTGTTCTTGCTAAGCCGTACCTCTTTTCTTGTTTCCAGGAAAAAATGTAATTCAGGCAGTAAGAAAACAGCTCTCACACAATTTTAATTTGTAATCCTTATTACAGTCAACTAGGGGAGCTTTCGTCTTTCCCATGCTTAAAATGTCTTGATCTCAAAACTCAGCCTTTCCTTAGCGTCTGGACATAATCTATTGGTTCTGCTATTTGACGACCTTGCTGCTTTTGACATAGATAATTCCAAGATATTACTGACGTGTCCATATGACATAGCTGTAATAGATGGTACTGCATGACAACAGCTCCATTTCTTCTCCAAAAAGATATAAAGGATGGTGGTAGCTAAATGCACCTCTTCAACAAAAAAAACCTCATCTGCTGAGTTCAGAATGTGACAGCTTGCATTCTTAGCAACGTGGGTCATTAGCACATAAAGCACATTAGTTATGAATTACATGACTCTGGCCCTGATCTTCAAAGACAGCTATCACAGCAAACAAACTTCCATCTACGCCCCTCAGGACAGCTACACTCTTCTGAAACAATGCATCTTAAAAAGCCTAACCCAAGGCACTTGAGAAACAGATAAAGTGTTCTAAATGAAGAGAACTCAGTGGAACATCTTTCAGAGGAAATCAGATTAATTTATAGTCTAACCACTTTTAGGGCATGCTGCAGGACTCTCCCTTTTTGAGAAAACTCCACCCACCACAGCCAGAAGACTTATATTCGGATGAGGAGTTAGAAGAATGTGGAGAAGGAAGAGAGAGAAAGATAGAAAAGATATTTGCTTATTTCTGACCCTTAGGTGGGTTTCCCTTTGTTTACTGATTACACTGAAATTAGGGTCATCCTTGTAACAAAGTTTCTTTTCTATGGAGTTGAATGAAGACATGACTAGTACAGCACATACTGATTTTCCTCTTTCAGGGCTTTTTTGACAGATGTTGAAAATCTCTATTGACTAGGTTTTATGCCATAAAGAGGTTTCTTGGATTGCAACAATCAGAGTATCAGGTTGCTTAGTTAACCTACACATTCATTACTGAGGTAAGAATCTTATAGGTGTCACTGTTCAAAGGAACATACTCATTACTTCAGCAGCTCTACAATACTTTCCTAGTAAATATACAAGCAATAGGTTTTTTTCTTTATATAGCTTTTTTTTTCTCTGTCTCTTTTCCTGTTTTCTGATTTGTATAAGAAAAATTAATCCTTATTATTGACTCCTGCCATGTGCAGGAGATAATGACAGTGTTTATTCACTCTGAAGAACATTCAACTATTACCATCTAAACATCTAAACCAAGCATTCAGCCTCTACAGTGTTGGTATTTTATTCTGAATATTCCTGACTGTGTAATTATGAAGACCGTGAATGTTGTCAGAACAAAGTAACAATCTACTTAAAATGGCAACATCTCTTTAATATGTGCAAGCAAATGCTCTCCTTGTCTCTATCAATTCTCTTACATCACCCAAAAGATTTGCTGTTACCAAAAGGAGCTATCAACAACTAATCTACTTTTTGCAGCAGAAATCTAGTCTCAAAAATAAAATTCTGCTTTCAGTATTAAGCCCCCTTCTTCTGGTCACATGCAATATATTACATTCTATATGTCCAGCAAATCTAGCACAGACAAATGTAGCACATACAGTAAAATACATGTCAAGACAGGGACATTACTGAAGACAAGCATTTCTAGGCTCGTGTTGCAAAATTAATATATTCCAACCATTATGATTAGTTTGCTAAATCTATATTTGTGATTTTGGGGTTTGCCAGGGCACACTTGCCCTACACAGGTTCTCCAGGGATTAATCCTACCCTGTGGGCTGAAGAGGCCATGCCCCCTCGACCCTGCTGGGCATGCTCCAACTGGAGACTGATATAAGAGGGAGCCAAGCAGCTTAGTCAGCAATATAATATGCAATAGAATGCAACAGAAGTGAAATTAGCTTTATGAAGAGGCCCCGCAGAAGTTTTGATGCATTGCCTAAACCGCATGTAAGCCATTAGAAGCACATCCAGCTGCCACCTCTGTGGCTGTGGAAGGCACCTTTCAAGTGGAACTGATCCACAAATACCCAACTAAGCTACTTCTTTAGCTGAGTCATTGAAATGGCTTCCACAAAGCAGTATCATAGCCTCTCCATGGATTGATAGGGAGAAGTCTTCCCCCTCCGCTTTAGCTATTCATGCACAGCACTGCAACCTGATCTTGCCCCCTAAATCCAGGATAAAGTAAGCTTAAATTCTTTGGCCCTCTGTACTTCAGTGAACTGCATTCAAAGATCCTATAAGTAGTCTGGAAATACTGAGATTAACTAGTTTAGAAACTAAAAGATATACAGTTAGTATTACGTTTTTCCAAATTGTCCCCATCATGTGCTGAACTTATATGATTCAAGTGATAATAAATAAGCAAAGACTCACCAACTGGACATTTCATAATGATGATCACCAACACCATCATCATCTAAGGGTCAAAGTGTATTGTGTGCTATTTATTTCACTTATCTCATGAATGAAGTAGTAATCTTTAATGGAAGAAGAATTGAGTGTAAGAAAGAGGAACATATGTACATTGGAGCTGCAGTGGTTATAAGTGCAGGACAAAGATTAGATGGTTCAAATGTGGAGAGGAAAGGGGAAGAGGAATTAATGTGTTCAACTTAATAAAATGTTTGTCTAGTTTTATTTTTTAAAAGACAGCACATGCCTAGTATTACCTTCTATGCTATATCCTCCCCCCCTACCCTTTGTTTGTCTTTGTCCCTTTACATTATAAGCTGTTTAAGACAAGCACTGTAACCTCCTGTGTGTTTGGAAAGCATCTAACATGTTTCGACACTACTACACACCAAATAATAATCAAAAACATAAGATATGTTGGGTTTCATTTGCAATACTCTGTCTATCAGCATGGGGTCAATGTATTTATAGCTGGTAATTAGGTTGGTCAAAAACATTTCCTAAATATAACTTTTTTCATCATTAATTAAAATATACTTGCATGCACTGCAGGGATAACCAACATTAAGTTAAATAGCTCTGTATTTTAACATGTATTAATAGAAGGTCAGGACAACAGTCCTTTCTGCAACATGAGCATTTTTGATCCAGTAAATGTTTGTTTTCTCTCTCTCTCATTTTTAGTCCAAGTTGTTTGTTTGCCTAAGAACACAGTAGTAGTTGTTGAAAAGAAAACTAACCAACTGCCCTTTTGCTACTTCTTTATGAGATTATGCAAGTCTTTATCATAATAGGCAGGTAGGTCAATAATGAGGGAATTTAACTGTGATTATCATATTGCTCATATCTTAATCAGATATTTTTAGTATCTATCTTGGGGGGTAAATTAGTGTGGTAGAAGAGACAGACACCATGCAAGGGGCAAATCTTGCTCTCATTAAAGTCAACAAGGACAAACATTTGGCTCAATAAATGTACTCCTGAGTGGCATGCAGTGTGATTCTTCCCCCTCAGGTAGGTTAGAAGGAATATGTGTATTCTTATTCTCTTTGCTAGGTTATGGTAAGAGCATTTATAAAACAAACTATTAAGGTTATAAAAGTTATATGATGTTCATAAGAGAGAACTCTTCTGTGAGCTTAAACACAAAAAGCAAGCTTAGAAGAAGTAGAAGCTTGGAGAGTTGACTAAGGAAGAGTATAATATATTGCTCAAGCATGCAGGGGTGAAAGCCAAAGCACAACTGGCATTGCAGTTGACAAGGGACGTGAAGGGTAACAAGAAGGGTTTCTACAGGTATGTTAGCAACAAAAGAAGAGAGGAAAAGTGTAGACCCCTTACTGATTGGGGGAGGCAACCTAGTGATAGATGATATGGAAAAAAGCTGAAGTACTCAATGCCTCTTTTATTTCTGTCCTCACAGACAAGGTCAGCTCCTAGACTGCTGCACTGGGCAGCACAGAATGGGGAGGAGAGGAGTAGCGCTCAGTGCTGAAAGAACAGGTTCAGGTCTATTTAGAAAGGCTGGATATACACAAATCCATGGGGCCAGATGCTATGCATCCAAGAGTGCTGAGGGAGTGGGATGATGTGATTGCAGACCCATTGGCCATTGTCTTTGAGAGAGTTGTGGCACTCATCATTCCCGATCTGGCTGCTGGAGAATTGAATGCTCCACCTTTCTGAACTCTCCACTTCCCAGAGCCAGCAAGAACCAGGGAGGGTGAAAGTTAGGAGAGTTTGCCTCAGTTGCCCTCCAGGACAAGTTGTCAGTTTAAGTTTTCAAAAATGAAATTGACAAGAGCCTTCCAGGTGGGCAGCCAGGGACCCATCATTTTTATTTTTCATCAGGAAAATCAAAATATTTGTGCAAAACAAATTTTCTTGTGGAAACTTTCAGTTTTGCAAAAAGAGCATTTTTCATTAGAAAATCATCCCGATGAAAGAGTGTAGACAAGTTCTACTAGATAAGTGAAATCACTTCCCTTTTACTATAAACATCTTTTGCATTGTTTAAAAAACTACAAGACATGGCCACTATGAAGCTGTTCTGCCAGTCAGTCTTAGATACTTCTGTGTCCCCCAATTCTGTAGTATCTCAACACCCCTCTGAGGTTAGGAAAGCTATTCGCTCCATTTTTTCAGATAGGGAACTGAGGCACAGAGAACCTCAGGCACACAGGAAGTCTGTAGCAGTGCACGGACTTGAACCCAGGTGTTTCAAGTACTCTGCTAAGCTAGGGTGCTAACCAATGGATCATCCTTCCACTCTGTCAGGCTTAGCCATCACTAACCAAATATAGACAAGTGTATTTAAATAGTCAACATCTGAAGGGTAATGCACTAATGTATCTTAGAAGGGAAGATTCCTTGGTTGTAATGAAGAGGATTACAGTACAAGTGTATTAATTTCTTTTCTTTATTAAAAACACATGCATAGCTTCTTTCCCCATTGCCCACACGAAGATCAAAATTCACTGAAGTCAACTAGGCACTCTAACAAAGCTTCCAAAATTGCCAGTTACATTCTGGATACAGTTCACTACATTGGAGTTCCTGTTAAAATTCCACATGATTCCGTACTGCAGACAGGCTACTCTGCACTTGTGAAATTGCAGTGAACATATTAAATAAAGCCACAGCTGCTGAAAAGTGTTTTCTCTTGACCTCTGTGTCTTGATGTAAAGAAGATCAAAACAAAATATCCATTAATCAGAAACGGCATGCAAGGCAAGGCTGAAGATAAGAGTTTATAAAGTCATTGTGATCAAGATGTGGTCCAATTAGTATGAATTTTGTCAATTTATATATGTAATTATATATATTTTAAATAGATAATTACATATGTAATTTTGTTAATTAATCAGCATCTGATCAGTTATAGATTAATTCAGGCAATATTATCCAATAATTTATTTGATGAATATTTTTCTTTCCTGTGATTGGCCAACTCTTTTCCAAACCTATGATGGAGTTTTTGCACAGCATTTGTTCTCTGTGCTGGCTATAGAAAGCTGCTACTCATCCCCCCTTCAGCTGTTTTGTTAGTCATTTTAATTGGCATATTGTTAGTCTCTCCCTTAACCTCCTTTTCTTCTCACTATTGTTCTGGCTTACCCATATTGCTTGATTTTTTTTATCTGGCAAATGTCTTCTTCATCATCATCATCTAATTACAGTAGATTAAATGTGGATATACAGAGAGTAGACATTAAATACCAGCTATTACGCTTGAACTGTAAAATGCCTTGCGTGGCACTTACAGTCTTTTTCTTTGGGGTTATACGACTGCAAATATTGCAAATAAATAGAACAGAGCTTTGAACACTTTCAGGTATCAGGGAATATTTTAAATTAATGTCAATGTTTCTTTGAGTTCATACTCTATATGGAGAAGCACATTTTGGGTATATAAATATACAGTAGTCCCTCTCTATATCGCGGTTCACTTATTGCGGCCTCACTGTATCGCGGGATTTTTTAAAATATTATATTTAATTATTTATCGCGGATTTTTCGCTATATGTACATAAATACACACATTCTTTTATAAATAAATACCTAACTAATTTATTTTCTATAGCAAATGTTACATTTTCTAGCAATTTTGTATGGCTTCTACTGTGATTCCTTAGAGAATATACAGTTTTTGTCCTCTAAGAACTTTTGTGCAATGCCTTTCTTTTCTATTAATGGTGAGTCAACCAGCCTCTTCAGGGAGGTTCAGATCGATTTTGGACTTAGTCATTCTAATCAATACAATGAACCTTATGAAGAAAACTTCCAGTTGTTCCTTGTAGTAAATAAAAATTCTAAAGGTGTTCAACAGACTGTTAGATACAGAACATGAGACTAAAGCCATAGTCACAAATCTCACAGAATTAAAAAAAATATGCACTCTTTGTGGGATAACCTGATTAATCTAACTGTATCTTGGGTATTTTTTATTTTTAATTATTAACTCGGTTCAGAAAAATATTTATTAGGTTATGTGGAAAATGTCTTTAAACTTTTTGAAATGCATTATCTAGGGAGCATACTGTAGGTAAATCAACTCAACAATAACCTAGTAAGTTGGGATCTGTAGAGATGAATGTGCTGGAAGTGTAAGAGAGAATGTGTTACTTTTTCACTGTAGAAACAGTATTTGAAGAAAATGTAATTACTGCATACATAAAGATCTAGAATGGTACACAACAAAAAGAAAAATGTACTTATCCCATGCCATGACAAGCTTACTGAGGCTTTGAATGAATAAAAGTGTCTTTGACAATTCGCAAGATCTG
This sequence comes from Mesoclemmys tuberculata, assembly GCA_007922155.1. Taxonomy (NCBI): domain Eukaryota; kingdom Metazoa; phylum Chordata; order Testudines; family Chelidae; genus Mesoclemmys; species Mesoclemmys tuberculata. The sequence goes on along the minus strand of ML675624.1, from coordinate 31,882,435 downwards.
ATCATGTGGCAGGATGCTCTGATGAAGGATTTGATTACATGGTGCATTGAGCTGTGGCTAGTAAATAATAACCTTCTCCAATCATGCTTCTACTTGTTATTGTTAGGAAAAGTGGCACAATATTAAGAATTAGTAAGTGACAAACAAATCAATTACTAATGCAGGACAGCATGTAGAATTTTTAAAAGTGTAGTAAAAGAACCCAACATCTCACTTCAATGAATTTTATAAATGGTTGCTAACTATTCCTAGAAAGGAAAATGTTGATACTGCTTAGGACCAGAGCTGAATTGAGGGAATGGTGGGAGATGGAGGAACAGTTTAATACTATTTGGAAAATATTGCAAATGTTGTTGAATAAATTATTGAGTGCATATTATTTGATCAGTTTTAGTCATAAGTGAGAATGGGTTTGACAGTCTTGGGTAAACATTTTAAAAGGCATTAGTGACTTAAGAGCCTAAGTCCCATTTTCAGAAGTGACTTCCACATTAAAGAGCTTAAGACTCATTGAAAGTTACCAAGATTAAGGGTACGTCTACATTGAACCCAAAAGTGACAGCGAGCCTCAGAGTCCAGGTCAACTAATGTGGGCTTTCTTCTACTGGGCTAAAACAACAGTGTAAACATTCCCACCCAGGCTGGTCTGGGCTCTAAGACCCTTCCCCCTGTGTCTCAGAGCACAGGTTTGAACCTGAGCAGAAATCACTATGCTGCTATTTAAAGCCCTATAGCATGAGGCCAAGTAAATTGACCCAGGCTCTAAGACTCACAATCATTACTTTTTTTGTTTTGCAGTGTAGGCTACTAAGTTCCCATCTACCATTTTAAAAAGTGACTTAGGTTGCTTGTGCACTTCTGAAAATCTTACCCCCTTATCTCAAACTACATTGGCATTTGGCCTCATCAAAAAAATCACCTCCCAATTTGGCCTGATTTATTTTCACCTTAAAAGAAAAGAAAAGTGGCCAATAACTAGAATAGCTGTAGGATTGCATCTGAGGAAGACTGACAGAGGCACTTGGGAAAACGGGTACAGTATTTGATCAGACCAATGTTATTGGAATCTTGCCTTCCTAAAATATCTTAATCCACAAATGGATTTAGTTGTATTGAACAATACACCACACATTTAGAATGACTGCAAAAATCTGTTTGGTATAAATATACTACAGTACACCTAAGTATTATAGAATGGAAACCAATGAAAAATGAAATCCCAAGATTCAGGAAGCTGTCAGATTCAGGTGGAAACCAAATAAATTCACAGAACAATAATCTGATGGCAGATGCTCAGATGCCACAGTGATAGTATAGGCTTACATAAAAGCTAGTTAAAAGAAACCTATTGACTTCAATGGACTTTGAATCAGGACCTATAAGAAAATAGATTTGGTAGATGCTATATAAAAACCTCTCAGCCCCATAATAAGTAAGCACTGACAACTGTGTTCAAAATCTTTGCTTCATGCAGATAACTAGAAACTATTATAATATATGATTTGCATCCGACGAAGTGGGTTTCTGCCCACGAAACCTTATGCTCAAATACATTTGTTAGTCTTTAAGGTGCCACTGAACTCTCACTGTTTTATTATGATATATTATTTGTATTGTGGCAGCACACAGAGAGAGCAATCAGGGATCAGACAATGACAAATAGTTTACAATCTCTTCAAAAGAGTTTATCATCTAAAATGCAACATTAACTGAGGATGTCATTTACTAGATTGACAAAAAATAAAAATGGCAATCTATCAATAGTTACACATTCTATATAAAATCTTAGGTAGGTATAAGCAACACTGTGTATTAAAACAAGGTAGAGGGGTGTTGGTTCAGGCTTCATAATCAGATTCAGAACTATTGTAGAAAATTGAAGGTATATGTTGGCATGCTGTCTCTCTCTCACTCTCTTATAATTCTGTCTGGATTACAAAAATACAAGACTAGCAGGGCAAAATCAAAGTGTCAATCAATCTACAGTACAACTGAGAAGAAATCCCCTTAAGATATGTAGCCAATAGGACACCAACAGCTCCTTAGGGTTACATAGTTGTATATTCTTAGTCTACTGGACAAATTTTATTATCTCTTCCAGTTCTAACAGACAGGAATCTCAGAGAACTATGATTTTCAGCTGCTTGTTTCTGTAGTTTGCAATTTTGTGAAAGCATACTTTTGTAAGTATGCATACTTCTCAAATACAAGATTGCATAGATAGAAATGACAATTCATAATATGCTTTTTCAATAGTGGAGAGGATACATGGATTACTCCAAAGAGGAAACAAGAACACAAATGATCCAAGTAGTGGGAATACAAGTAATCCTTAAAGACACAGAAAAGATTTTAGGAACACATATTGGCAAATGAAAACTACAGCTGAATCAAACTGCTCAACAGAATGAAAATTGTCAAACAAGCCTCTCTAGGCTTGCGTAGAAGAGCTTGTGAGCTCATTATCATTCTCTATTTAGGCACTGGATGAAAGTGAAAGGTGAACCCTGCTGATCCAGTATTTATATAATTGATATATTTGTTTTCTCTGAGCGTGAAACTGGTCAAGAAATCATTTATGAGCCCATAACAGCAATAGAAGTTTTAAGGAGATTTTTCTGGTGGTCTTGGAAATTTCTTTGTCTTTAACTGAGCACTCTCATATGCTAGAAAGTATTCAGCATATATTTTACAAGAGAACTAGAATATAGGATTTTTCCATGGATTCATGGTTCTACTGGGGTCTAATTTACTTTTTAGAAAGAGAGAAATACACAGAGTACGAACTGAATTAATATGTGGATTCTGTTAACTCCAAAAATGAGTCCCTCAAGTCAGGTAAGTAGTTAGAGATCTCTGAAAACAAGACAAACCAGAATATCAAACATTATGAATGATACAGTAAGTCAGAAAATTTGAAGACAGTGGAAGGGAGAGAGACCATAAAGACAAAGCAAAGGAGAAGAGGAAAAGAAGAAGAAAAGAAGAAAAAAAGAGGAAAAGAAGGAGAAGAGAAAGCAAGCAGATGAAGTGAAGTTAAGGGTGGGAGGAAAAACTGAAGGAGTGAAGGAAAGACAAAGAAGTTTTGCTCAATTATGGGTAAGGTCAGATGGTGAAAAAAAGAGGGAGAGTGAGAGGGTGAAAGCTGGAAAGCAGTATCACCAACTGATACAGACAACAATGGACTACAGCAAGTTATTACATGCTTTTGCAACACAACATGATCTTAAAAGAGGCTTATGTAATTTTTCACTCCACATGTAGATCTTTCAGCTATTAAACTGTGCCACATCCTGGCTTGAGCCATCTTCTAAGAAAATGTAGGAAACCTGCCCTCTGGAGGCTTTAGATAAAGCTCTGGAAAAAGGAAGTAATAAAGTAACCATCTTCTACTGGCAGAAGAGTGGATTAGATTAGTTAGTAGGGTTTCTTCCTCCTCTCTCCTTATTTTATGAAAACGGGGGAAAGAAAGAAAATTAAATTTATGAAAAACAGAAACTAAAGAAAAGGAAAAATGGCCTGGGCTAAGGAGAAAGAAAATAGGCAGAAAGATGGACCACTCAAGAAAATCATAAACCTTAAAAAATGAAAAAGAACTATTAGAGCATCCACAATTAGTATTGGTCTAACTCTACTTCCATTCATGTCAACAGCAAGACTACCATGGATTTCAGTTTAAATGATTTTGATAATCCTACACGTATCTTTTTTCACAAATGAATTCTTTTTATCCCTGTTCATTTTTGTTGCTAGACTTTGAACCCCTTCTAATTTGCTAATAAACTACTAGTCTGATATAAACTGTGCTGAGGGCTAGGCCAATGGATTATAAACCTCAGGATAGGGAAGCCATAAAAGAACCCTCAGCACTTCCCTCTTCTCAGCTCCACTTATTCCCCATCACAGCTGGTTCAGAAAGAGAGTGTCAAGCCTTCCCTGATCCATGATGTCATGACAACTTTGTGTATACGGTCCAAAACTTCAGCTTCCACAGCTCAGTTTCAGATCAGCACTTCAGTAGGTTAATGCAAACAAGGCTGCTTCTACACATACAAATGCAATCCAATGAAAGCATATTATGGAAGAATACTGGTCCTAAGCATTCCATTGACAATCTATTCCACTGGATTTAGGCATATTCACGGCATCCTATTTGCCTGTTTAAAAGAGAGAAACTACTTAGTTTGGGCTCCAAAACCACATTGAGAAATATAGAGAAAAGGGCCTGTCCAAGCTCTGACAAAGACATTAGGTGGAGATATTAATGTCAACTTTTCTGCTTACACTTCCCTTTTCCACCCTTTCTTCTGCTTCTGGAAGAGGAATATAGTATGGGATTTGAAGCCACAAAGACAGACTAAGACTAGTGTCAGACTATGACCTCATGAGTTCTACAGAGGCTGGTCTTGCCCTATTTAATGCAAGAGCTTTGTTGGGTGCGGATTACTTCTCATAATATTTTTGTGCCTGTGGCTTCAATAGCTTCTGACTGGATTGTTGCTTCTTTTTATTTGACTCTTTCCATATCATAATGAAGGTTCTCTCTTGCAAAACTAGAACAGATTTCTCCCTGAGAAAAACAAAAACAAAAATTAAACTATTTTTGTCACACATAAGTAAAAAACAGTGAAAGAAACACAGAGAAAGAATACCAGAGGGGTAGCCATGTTAGTCTGTATACAGCAAAAACAACTAGAGTCCTGTAGCGTCTAACAAATTTCTGCAGGCATAACCGTTTGTGGGCTCTCCTACTGACTTATGGATGTTCCCATTTTTTTATGTCTGATTTGTGTTCATTTATTCTTTTGCGTAGTGACAGTCCAGTTTGGCCAATGTACATGGCAGAGGGGCATTGCTGGCACATGATGGCATATATTACATTAGTAGATGTGCAAGTGAAATGAGCTCCTGATGGTGTGGCTGAAGTGGTTAGGACCTTTGATGGTGTCACTAGAATCAATGTGCGGGCAGAGTTGGCAACAGGGTTTGTTGCAGGGATAGGTTCTTGGATTAGTGTTCCTGTTGTATGTAAGCAAGCCTTCCAACCTGAAGCAAATACTCACCAGCAACCGTACCCCATACACTTCAATCTCCCAGGACACTCTCTAACTGACTTGAAAGTTGCCATACTGCAACAAAAAAACTTCAAAACCAGATTTCAGTGAGAAACTGCAGAACTGGAACTTGTATGCAGTCTTGACACAATCAGTCTGGGTCAGAATAGGGATTTGGAATGGTTATCTCATTACAAGAAGTAATTGTCACAGTTCACACATTCTTATCTTCGAATTAACGAAGGTAATTATGAGGAGGTCTCATCTACCCTAACTGAATTGACTTTGTTAGCACTTGCCCTCCCCATTGTTTTGTTTCTCACCCTTGGATGTATATATATATCTCCTATCTGTGGTTTCCACTTCATGCATCTGATGAAGTGGGTTGCAGCTCACAAAAGCTTATGCCTGCAGAAATTTGTTAATCTTTAAGGTGCTACAGGACTCTAGGTTTTGTTTGTTTGTTTGTTTGTTTGTTAAGAAAAAATAAATATTCAGTGGGGTACAATGACTTGAATCTGGGTATCCCCTTCCTGTTGAGTGCCCTTCCCACTAGTCTATAGAGTCACTCTTTCTCTGGCACAATGACCATTCACGTATTTTATAGAAAGTGGAACAACTTCAAGAGGAGAAACTGAGAAAACTCCACCCCAGAACAGCCTACAGACTGGTAGTTAGGGCACTCACAAAGAAGGGGGAAGACTCAGGATCAGGGACTCAAACCTGGGTCTCTTACATTCCAGGTGAGCGTCCTAACCACTCAGTTACTGGATATAAGTGGTATATAGGCACCTCCTTGTCCATTTTGTGAATGGCAAAAAATTGAAATGTTTCACTTCCAAATTTTGTTTTGACCAAAACAATTCACCAAACCCACCATGAATTCACAGAATGTTTTGAGTTGAACTGAATCTGCATTTTCTGGCAAACAGAAGATTTGGATGAAAAATTTTGCTCAGTTCTCTCCTAATAGATGAACTCCCTTCTTTCCTAAGTTATGTCAAGTATTTGTGATAATTGCTGCTGTTCACAAATAATTATCTTGACAAAAATATTGCAGCAAAGAGACTTTTATCCTCCATCTTTTCCTCCAAAGTGACACAAATTTAACTTTTGTAGGTTTTTCTGTAATAAAGTCTTCCCTTGGTTTATTCTGCAGCACAAATATAAAAACTGCTGTGCTGAAAGTAAACTTGTCTCACACACAGAGTTTCTCAAAAATAGAAAAATTCTAAAATATTATATTTTTATTTTGGTATAAAATGTTTTCTATGCATTTTACCCAACAGTCCTCTAAACAGAAAAGTTACCTGGAAAAGTATAGAATCATACAATTAATAGCCAAGGGCCCAGTCTTGCTCCCAGCAACTACAAGACACATCAACTTCAATGGGAACAGGATCAGGCATCAAGACTACACAAGCATATAGATAAAAAAGATTCCACTGTAAGGAAGGTTTTACTGATAGTCACTACACATTTCCTTTAGCTAATTGCAGCACTTCTAACTATATGCCCTTAAATTTCAGATTGTCACAGTGAAGTTTATACTAACACCACACATGAGAGGATGCTGTAACTTAGAACACTGAGCTGCAAAAATTAGAACTGGTCAGGAATTTTTCAACTGAACAGTTTCTCACTGAAAAATGCTGATTCATCAAAATTAAAACTTAACAGAAACATCTCAGTTTTGATTAGACTCTGGTTAGTAAGATTTTTCAGGTCCAGGATGAAATTTTCTGGATAAAGCAAGAGAAACAGTGAGAGATCCCAGAACAAACAATCTCCCAATGTTTAGGTCAAGTGGAAAGTGGGAAATGCAGGGACTTGACTCAATCAAAACCCTGCACATGAGCATCCCCAACCATAGGCCTATAGGGTAAGTGAGTCTGCCTTTCTTTCTCTCTCCCGTCCCCCATGACAGTTTGATTACTTATACAAAATGGAACAGCTCCCACAGGAGAGACTGAGAGAATCTGACTCTCATGGTTAGGGCACTCATCTAAGATGTGGGGAAACAAAGTTAAAGTTCCTTTGGAACAGGGACTTGAGCCTGGTTCTCCCACATTCCAGGTTATTGCTTGTTCTGGGGATGGCTGGTTCTTTTTATCTGTTTTCCCCCCAAAAAACATCTTGAAAGGTCTCATCCTGACAGGGAACAGGATGAAATGTTGAACTCTTTAAAATTGTCACAGGCAGGAAAACCGTCAGCCCTAGTAAAAATATTGTCTTGCAAACAGGGAAAGTGCTTTCAGAGAGCTCTCTCCTTTCAGACTCTGAGTACTGATGCCTGCTACTTGTAAGTTATGCACATGTTTAAAGAAATGCTGGCCTTAATCAGAAAATTCAAGCCTACTTATCTTTTGCTTGCTTACATATTCTGGTGGCAGCTGTTGGGGAAGCACTTGAAAGAAGAAAAATGCTCCTTGTAACTCAATGGCTTTCGATACAGAGTAAGCGACACATGGACTTTTAATGATAATGCTTTCCTACAGTAAAACTGTGTAGTTAGTAAGTCCTAGACTTATTTGGAATGCATATTTCTGATGTATGTTTTACAAAATGTATAAAACTCCTGCCAAGTACGATCATGAATCAGTAAGCAAATTAGGGGATGAGGTTTCTGATCTTGGTGCAATCAGCAGAATTGTAACTTACCAAGTTCAGCTCCTTCCCTACATTTACAGTGGAGAACAATTTTTTACTTTGGAAACTAGGTCTTGAGCTATAAAATCAAGACATGCAGAAATTTTCAGTACAGTGTTTTAGCCATCATTTTCTTTATATTCAACTTTGTTGATATGCATGGCATATCAAGTATTCCCTCTACACTTGAAGACCAGTAAGATCAGAGAAGAGAAATCTGAAAAAGTTAGTGACAGAATAGAACCCGAACTTTTGCAAAAGTTTTATAAATATTCCTCTTAGACCTGCAAAGGAAGTTGGAGAAATAGACACACCATTAATTACCAATTTCAGGGCATATCACAAGTGGGAATATTCCATAGCACCTCTGTGGAGCCAAGCATGCTGCTTGGCTAACTGCTTTAGTGCACAAGTTATGGTTGCCTGCTCGGCAGGGTGGCCCAAGTTGTAAGCTTGGTTTCAGTCTCCAATCATTTAACTAAGATAACAAAACTCAGTATTTGTCTGCCCATATCTTTGAGCAAATAAATAAATCTCAAAGGTAAGAACTTGGTTGCAGCACTTGAAAGCAAGGCCCTGATCTGCCTCTAGCTTTCTGTGCTAGCACAGAGGTGATCCTTTTCTGTCATAGTCTCAACCCACACTGCCCTGAGAAGGAGCAAACAAGCCTTCTTAACTGGCCTATTGGCTCCTATTGGGGCAGTTTCTCCTCCTGGACATTCTGGCCTCTGGAGGACTAAGTCTTGCTGGTAGCCTAGTCTGAGAGTGGGTTTTCCTTTAGTAGTGGGTGTCAGTCCCCAACAGGGGACAGAGAAAGTCTGATAGACCCTATCATTGGCTAAATCTGTCCTCTTCTCTGTAGGGCAGTGCCTTATACAATGATGAGCAAAGTAGGGAAATAGGGTTTGGAGGCCATGGAAGTAACACATTCTTTTATACAGTTGTACAGGGATATTTGGAAGCACTGCATGGTAGGCCTGAGGAGGGGCAAATCTGGTGGATCTATACCTCTGCTCGTCCATCAGCCACAGTGCTCTCCAAAGAGGCATGCAGGCAATATAAGGGTTATTGCATTCTTGGGAGAACCCTGGGATAGCTTTGTGGAAACTCGAAGCAGAAAATTGCTTCCCTCACCATCAGGCACTTTAATAGGAGAACATCAGTGCATGTGCCACCACTAAGGCTGTGTATTGAATCTAAGGATTTGTGTCTTAGCCCATGAGGCATTGACAGCTTATGGAGAAATGACTGATCATATTTTTTATTTCAGATAATTTAATACTGGGCTGAAAATTAAATGTCACAATCATAATTCTGGATGGGGTTCAAACATCAGTCATCAAACAGTAAAAGATACAACTCTGAAGTAGTCTGTTAGTCCATTTGGAGTCCCCAGAACAACAGCATTTTAGTATCAAACAAATATAAATGTAGGATGCATAAGGTGGGTCCTCGACCTCTGTTAAAATTACTTCCTTCTCTTCAAAAAATAAAATGATGATATACCAGAAATAAAACTAATTGAAATGCCTGCTCTGCTATAGCTGTTTTACATTTAAAACCAATAAAAAATTACATCCCCATTGTGCTAGGCACTGTGTACACATATGAGAAGTACCCATCACAAAGAGCTTTCCATCCAATTTTGAGTTTAAGTGGCCTGCTGGCTCCCACTGGACATTCTAGTTATGTCCAAATTATTGTACAAATCATAGAAACATAAGATTAGAAAGGACTGCAAGAGGTCCTAATGGCCTGCCTTTTACACTGAGGCAGAACCACAGTTACTTAGACCATTCCTGATTGGAGTTTTTTAACAAGAGGTTGGATAAACACCTATGATAGGCTTTCAAGGGAATTGCTATCCCCATGCTTAACAGTTAGAATATCTAACCTAAATCTCCCTTGCTGCAGATTAAGCCCATTACTACTTGTCCTCGCTTTACTGGCTATGGAAAACAATTGATCACCATTCTCTTTATAATAGCCCTTAATTTATTTGAAGACTATCATCAGATTCCCCTTCAGTCTTCTGTTCACAAGACTAAAAGATGCCCAGTTTTTTTTAACCTTTATTCAAGTTTTCAAAACATTTTTAAAAATATTTTTGTTGCTCTCCACTGGACACTTCCCAATTTACCCAAATCTTTCCTAAAGCATGGTGCCTAGAGTGTACACAGTACTCCAACTGAAGCCTCATCAGTAATAAGTAGAGTGGGACAATTACTTCCTGTGTCTATGTACAATGCTCCTGTTAACGCAATCCAGAATATTAGCCTTTTTCCATCACCTTTTTTACTCATCTTCAATTTGTGATGCTTTATAACAGGGATGTCAAACTCAAATACACAGTGGGCCAAAATTAAAAACTTGGACAAAGTCATGGGCCAACCTTGATATTTATTGAAAAAATGTCTACAATTGAGGAAGTTTTTCCTTCTCATCAAATATAACAATGAACCTTTTCATATGGAAACAAACTTAAGTTTTGCTTAAACATTGAATCTGGAACAAGCAAAGCTTAATACTATAAACACATGTGAAATCGGTGCATGCATTGTCTACTGGCGGGCCAACTCTAGTACTACCACCTAGTCAATTATTCCCTGTTTTGAAGTTATGTATTTGATTTTTCCTTCCTAAATGAAATACTTGTATAAGTCTTTATTGAACTTCATCTTGTTGATTCCAGACCAACTCTCCAATTTGTTCAGGTCATTTTGAAATCCAGTCCTGTCCTCCAAAGTGGTTACACTTTCCCCCTGCTTGCGGTCATCTGAAATTTTATAAACCTACTCTACAGTCTATCATCCAAGGCATTAATTAAAATATCAAATAGTACCACACCCAGGCCTGACTTCTGCCAGATCCCAGTTAGATATCTCCTCCCACATTGACAGAAAAACATTGATTACTCTTTGAGTACTGTCTTTCAACCAGTTGTGCGTCCACCTTATAGTAATTTCATCTAGACCACATTTCATAGACTCATAGACTCATAGACTCATAGGTCAGAAGGGACCAATATGATCATCTAGTCTGACCTCCCGCACAAGGCAGGCCGCAAAACCCTACCCATACACATTTATAACAACCCCGAACCCATGACTGAGTTATTGAAATCCTCAAAAGTGAGATTTGAAGACCTCAAGCTGCAGGGAATCCACCAGCAAGCGACTCATGCCCCATGCTGCAGAGGAAGGCGAAAAACCTCCGTGGCCCCTGCCAATCCGCCCCGGAGGAAAATTCCTTCCCGACCCCAAATATGGCGATCAGCTAAACCCTGAGCATGTGGGCAAGACTCACCAGCCAGCCAGCCAGCCAGCCAGCACCCAAAAAAGATTTCTCTGCAGTAGTTTGCTTATGAGAATGTCATGTGGGATTGTGTCAAAAGCCTTATGTATATCAAGATATATCATGTCTACTGCTTCCCTAATATGCACTAGGCCAATAACCCTGTTAAAAAGGGAAATGAGGTTAATATGGCATGATTTGTTCTTGACAAATTCATCTTGGCTATTTCTTATAACCCTTTTATACTTTGGTGCTTACAAATTGACAGTTTAATAATTTATTCCAGTAACTTTCCAGCTATCAAAGTTACGCTGACTGGTCTATAGTTCTTCAAGCCCTCAGAAACCTCTGTCCTTTTGAGTATTCACAGATAGGGGCAGAATTCATTTTCAGTCACCAACCAATAAGCATTACAATTCAATCTTCTTCTCAAGGGATTCTCTGCACACAGTACTCAGAATAATTCTCTGTTTGTTGGAGACAGATGTGATTGCTTAGATTATGACAAACGATACCATGGTGACTTCATGCCTAGAGACTACTCCTTATAAGACAAGTAATCCATTTTATCATACTCTGAGAGCCAGCAGTGCAGTCTAGCTGTATCTTCAGGCGTGTACAGAGGGACAGAGTCCCATTCAACAACATTTTTCTCATAGCCCTAAACATCTCTTTAGGGAGTATGGTTATTTTTATTCTAATAAGCTATGGTTTCAAGGAAATAACTTCTAGCTGGTGCTGTGGTTCAGGCACTGAATTAGAGTTAAAGAGTAGCCCCATAGGGAATGAATTTATGAGAAGGTGTATCCTTCCTTAATTAAGACTTCAGTTCACTCTGTTTCCTCATGCTGAAATGGTTTGCTGTGTAATGATTTGTCCATAGTCATTACAGGACCTTCCAAAACAATCTTATGACAGACTCTGTCTCCAGACCAGAACACACAGAGAACAGATATTATTACATCCTGTAACAGCTGAGCTATACAAAAAATAGGTCTACCTCCAGCTTTCTGTTTTTTCCTGAAACTAAAGTACAACTCACTTAACTACTCAGAAGATACCTGTTTTTAATAATAGTGTCTCATTTCAGGGTTAGCTTTGCATTCTCCAGAGGAATAAGTCAAGCTTGCGATATTTACTTAAAAGCTTTGAAAATGATCAACATAGACAACTATGGAGGAAACTTAGATAATCTAGTAATTTTTATTCATAAATTTTTATATGAATATAAAAGGATCATTCTGCAGAATAGGCTTTTAAGCAGGTTATTCCATTTGCAATAGAGCAATAATCTCAGACTATAAAACACAAGTAGTGGAGAGTTAGCATTCTATTGATTACTGATCATTGTGAAGATCCTGACTGAGTTTTTTGTTTTTGTAAATTCTATCAATCCTATCTATCTTGTCAGTGTTCAGATCACCGGTCCCTTATAACCATGATTCACTGCTGTACCTCCAAGATGCACCGTAAAAAAGTAAAAATGTCCAAGCTGGTAAGTCCAGTTTCTGGTAAGTGGGTGAAAGGTGGTTGAGCTCTGAGATATGGACTTAGTGAGAGGTCAACTGTCTATAGACCTATTTCAGAAGGGAAATATTTCTAGTCTCTGTCTTTATTGGGACAGAGAAGCATTGGCAGATGAGTAGCCTTGTAGTTGCTCCATGTTTCAGGGCTACATATAAATTCTAGTGAAAACAGGTTTTGCTACGCATTCCCCTAAGTACTTTGCTCCCAAAGATAAAAGCATTTCCCGGTGCACAAGAATCATAATGTGATATTAGTCCTTTTATGTTGTCCCATCTTGATGTTGTGGAAAATAATACACAGATCAATGGCAAAAAGTGAAGTAGATTTTAAGTATTTCAGTTTTAAGACATTATTTAGAAATCGTTTTGTGGTTTTTGAAATGTAGTGTATTTAACCTGAATGTGTCTCTTAAGTTTACCATGTGATGACATTTCTATTACTGAATCATGGTAAAACACACTTAAGAATCTAATAGCTAAAAAGGTGTGCAGCATTGATGACAGCTCTCCAATAAGAAAAGTCATAGAGAATAATATGTGGTCTCAGTTAATTCTTCCTTTCTAAATTTAGTACAAATTCTGGGTATTACACCTGGGTTGTTGTTGGTGCTTTTTGTTTTGTTTATGCATCTTCCTTTTACAACATGCATTAGTTTAAGAAGCTGTTAATCAGTGCTAAGTTTACAAACCAGTTAAAAAATCATCATCATCCCATATAGCACCTCAAGCTAATTGTCCTGTGCCCTATTACTCTTGGAACAGGTGCAGTTCACAGTAAATTTCAGCACCGGTCTCAAACACAGGTTACATTCTTGCACTGTTAAACACTGAAGTAATGACTTTCAAATTTGTTGAACATCTGCCATGCTCCTAGCCATGATATACCACATTGTGCTCAGGAAGACTTAAGGAAAATACTCTGTGTGTTTCAGAGTTTCTGAGAAAAGTGTGCAGTATAGGTGGAGCTGGCAGTGATGTGTAATTAAATTTGCTACCAAAATTATTATAAATATCAGTCCAGCATGAAAACTGAACACAAAATAAATGACAAATTTTCCAAAAATAATAAGCAGCCAGAAAAAATAATGCTAAAATACAGTTTTATTTCTTCCCCTGTATTTTTCAAACTTTCCTTGCCATGGTTAGACTTAACATTCCCTTCCTCTCCATATTGTAGTGATGTATTTCCTCATATATAGATATTATTTTTTCTGTCAAATATGAAATAATGCTGATATCATTATGCTTTTCCACAGTAGAGGAGTCTAATGGATATAGGGTAAGATTATCAGAAGTGCTCAGTTTTGAGGTATTTCAGTGCCTGTTAAAGTCACTGGGAGTTTTACCACTGATTTCAGTTTGGGCAGTGGTAAGCTAATGCTGCATTTATTTGAAAGTCCTGTCCATAGTTTTCACATTTTTATTTCTGGGCATGATTTCACTTTTTAATTCTCCCCTTTTAAGCGGCTGTTATAGGATGTGATTAATAAAGAATTAAAGGAGGATAATGTAATTACTAACAATCAACATGGGTTCAGGGAAAATAAATCCTGTCAATCGAACCTGATTTTAAAAAAGATTAGATTACAAATGTGGTTGAGAAAAGTAATAGTATTGGTGTAACACACCACAGAATTCAGTAAGGCATTTCCCATGGTAATGCACAATATTTTGTTTAAAAAAAAAAACTAGAACATAAAATTAACATGGCACACATGAAATGCATTGAAAGATGGCTAATTGTCTCAAAATGTAATTCTAAATGGGGAATCATCATCAAGCATGTGAGTTTCTAGTGGGGTGCTGTGGGGATCAGTTTTGGCCCTATGGTATTTCACATTTTTTGAACAACTTGGAAGAAAACATAAAATTATCATTGATAAAGTTGGCAGATGACAGAAATTATAGGAGTGATAAATAATGAAGAGGACAGGTCACTGATACCATGCAATCTGGATTGCTTGGCAAACTGTGCACAAGCAAACAATGGATGGATACAAGCAAACAATGGATGGATAATCATCTGAACGCAATGTTCCACTACGAACCATTGCCAAAAGGTCTAATGCAATCCTTGAATGTACAAATGGGGGAATCTGAAATAAGAGTAGAGGTTATCTTCCCTTTCTATTTGATATTAGTATGACCACTGCTGGAATACTGAGTCCAATTATGGTGTCTACAGTTCACGAAAGATATTGATAAATAGTGGGCATTCAGAGAAGAGCCACAAAAATTATTACAGAAGAGTCAAGGAGCTCAAACTACTTAGTTTAACAAGGAGAAGGTTCAAGGATGACTTGATTACAGTCTATGAAGTATCTACATGGGAAATAAATATTTGATAATGGGCTCTTCAGTCTAGCATAGAAAGGTATAACACATGTCAGTGGCTGGAATTTGAAGCTAGACAAATTCAGATTAGAAATAAGACAATTTTAAATAGTGAGAGTAATTGACCATTGGAACAATTTACAAAGGGTCCATCACCGGTAATTGTTAAATAAAATTGGATCCTTTTCTAAAAGACATTCTCTAGCATTTATTTGGGAGAAGTTTAATGACTTTTTTATGCGAGAGGTCAGACCTGTTGATCACATGGTTCCTTCTGGCTTTGTAATCTATGAATCATTTATTTCCTATCTTTACAAATTATTTGTGTGTAATTCCTTATAAAATCTGGGCACATAACAGTTGTTGAGATATTGGATAGATAGTATAGGGAACCTTCCACTGTTGTGCACCAGTGTTTGTATTACTGTCCATACCATACCTATCTGTTGGTTTTCAGTGCTCACAAGCCATCACCTTTAATATGAGCACTACATTCACTTTAAAAGTAAAAGGGGGAAAATAATAAAAAAATATTACTGATTACAGGATAAAAGTCTATATTCACCATTCACTATGTTCAGACTACTCTGTATAGCTTTTATCAGTGTACTTATTGCATAGCTGTGTTCTGTAAGAACATTTGATCATTAGCCCTTAGGAAACAGGCTAATCCTAATTAATTTATATTTCAGTAAGTGGTCATTTAAATGTTTTTGAAAATTAGGTAATTTATTTAGATACCTAAGTATGGCTTTAGGATCCAAAGTTTAGGTGAGCTTTTTGAAAATTTCAGTCTCAGTCATTCATTCCAGCTAGAGGAAATGTAAAGATGGATATCATTAACAAACCCATGTCAGCTGCCTGTTTTTCATCACTAACCTGCTCAGCAGCTTTATCATGTAGACTATGAATAAAAGGGATTATGGAAATTTGATTCAGTCTCCCACAGTATTCTTGCCATCAAGATAAAGATGTATGGGTTGGATGAATGGACTATAAAATGGATAGAGAGCTGGCTAGATCATCGGGCTCAACAGATAATGATCAATGGCTTCATATCTAGCTGGCAGTTGGTCACAAGCGGAGTGCCCCAGGGATCAGTCCTGGGGCTGCTTTTGTTAAATATCTTCATTAATGATCTGGAGGATGGGGTGAATTGTACCCTCTGTAAGTTTGCAGATGACACTAAGATAGGGGGAGTGGTAAATACTCTGGAAGGTAGGGATAGGATACAGAGTAACCTAGACAAATTGGAGAATTGGGCCAAAAGAAATCTGATGAGTTCAACAAAGACAAGTGCAGAGTCCTCCACTTAGGATGGAACAATCCCATGCACAGCTACAGACTGGGGACTGATGAGCTAGGCAGCAGCTCTGCAGAAAAGGACCTGGGGTTTACAGTGGATAAGAAGCTGGATATGAGTCAGCAGTGTGCCCTGGTTGCCAAGAAGGCCAATGGCATATAGGGCTGCACCAGTAGGAATATTGCCAGCAGATTTAGGGAAGTGATTCTTCCCCTCTACTTGGCATTGGTGAGGCCACATGTGGAGTATTGTGTCCAGTTTTGGGCCCCCCACTACAAAAAGGATGTGGACAAGTTGGAGAGAGTATAGCAGAGGGCAACAAAAATGATTAGGGGGCTGGAGCACAAGACTTATGAGGAGAGGCTGAGAGAACTAGGCTTTAATCTGCAAAAGAGAAGAATGAGGGGGGATTTGATAGCAGCCTTTCACTACCTGAAAGGGGGTTCCAGGGAGGATGGAGCGAGGCTGTTCTCAGTGGTAGTAGTTGACAGAACAAGGAGCAATGGTCTCAAGGTGCAGTGGGAGAGGTCTGGGTTGGATATTAGGAAAAAGTTTTTCACTAGGAGGGTGGTGAAGCACTGTAATGGGTTACCTAAGGAGGTAGTGGAATCTCCATCATTAGAGGTTTTTAAGATGTGTCTTGACAAAACCCTGGCTGGGATGATTTAGCTGAGGTTAGTCCTGCTTTGAGCAGAGGGTTGGACTAGATGACCTCCTGAGGTCCCTTCCAAGTGTGATATTCTATGATTCTATGTAGCACTCAAATCTGACTGAAGTCCTGTTTTGGATTTAAGTAGTTCACAGGTCTTGGGTAGCTCTGTGCACAGAGGTGAAATTTGTCCATTGGGTCAGATTCCACTTGTGGAATAAAGCACTATATAGTGTTATTAAGAGTATCAGAATCACTAGTACCCTGCCAGATTTTCTTCATAGCTCTTCAAATTTACCTTAGTCCTGGCATATAGCAGCCCACTTTCAGTAGCTTCTCTTAAGTAAGGCCAGCCATAACAAATTATATCAAATTTTGCAGCGTTTGTGACATGGCTTTCACTCAGACTGTCAAATTAATTTTCACTTGTGATCTAAACTGGGATTTCTAAGTTTCTGGACTGCCATCCTCACCATTATCTTCACCATAGTTTGCTTTTCTAATAATTTACTGGATTATACATAGGCTTGGCAGAATTAGATTTTATTTATTTATTTATTTGTGGGTGATGGATAATTTCAACAGATAATAGAGGAAAACTTCAAAGTTACAAACCCAGAGTTATGAACTGACTGGTCAATCACATACCTCATTTGGAAGTATGCAATCAGACAGCAGCAAAGACAAAAAAAAGCAAAAGCAAATACAGTACAGTACTGTGTTAAATGTAAACTACTAAAAAAATAAGGGGAAAGCTTAAAAAAAAGATTTGACAAGCCAAGGAAACCGTTTCTGCGCTTGTTTAATTTAAATTAAGATGGCTAAAAGCAGCATTTTTCTTCTGCATGGTAAAGTTTCAAAACTATTTTAAGTCAATGGTCAGCAAGTTTCTGAAAGAACAACCATAGCACTTTGTTCAAAATTACAAACAACTTCCACTCTGGAGGTGTTCATAACGCCGAAGTTCTACTGTATTGCTGTTTCTTTTAAAGTTTCTTTTATTTTCATCAATTTAAATGTTCAGTTGTGTGACATTATGAGGGGAATCAGACAATTATTTAATGACAGCAGACACTGAGATTCAAAAAGTTAAAGCTTTATAAAGCATAAAAACACAGATTGTCAACATCACATCATAATACACAAAGTAAATATCCATAAATCAAAATTCTTCCTGTTTTGCTATTCATTAACTAGTTCAGTTGTAAGAAGCCTAATTCAAAAATCCAGATCACTGGAGTTTACTCTAAGTTTTCAAGTAGCATTTTTCTTATTTTGCCTCTCTGTAAATTTTGATCATCATCAATGGAAATATTTTTACTGGTTTGTGTGTGCTCAGTAAAATTGATGTTTACCAATAAAAAAATTGAATCCTTCCAAGTTTCATTACATATACCCAGCCTACCTGTTACCCCAATAATGGTATTATGTGTGTGATTTCTATGTCAGCCTAAAAAAGGATAAGTTCAATAAAAAGAATGAGAAATATTAAAAGTAGGAGTGAAAAAAGCTAAAAAGAAATCTCAAAGAACAGCTACGCAAATACTTTAACTTCCCCATAGATTGATAACCAACCAGTCTAATAGAAGTGACCTTCAGGGACATTTGCAAATACTTCTATTCTTCATTATCTATACCTGTTGAGAAATTTAAAGTGCATCTGTACCCTAAAGAGTGTCTTTGGAAAAATGTCACAGTGCTGTTTCTATTTGGCTTATAAATTGCAAGATAAATTGGACCAGTTTACTAGTAAAGAGCTGTTTCTTCTTCTGCAAACACAGCCTAAGGTCTGAAAATCTAGTTCTCTACTGTTTTGCCCGATGTATGGTCATTTACACCTGTGTAAAGTAAGTGTCAAAAGTACAGAGGGAAATTGTCCAAACTCTCACTGTGCCTTCTGAAAGGATTGGTTCTATTTTCCCCAGATAGGTCATCTTTTCTTAACTGAACATGTTAGCCCAATCTTGCTTTGAAAGCGCTGTATAATTTAAATGGTAATTGGATAGAACACCATGGCACTAGTGCACTCAAAAGAGAGAGAGAGAGAAAGCGAACTGGGAATGGGCATAGGATGAATCATGATGATGATTACATATTCTGTTTATTCCCTCTGAAGCATCTGTCATTAGCCAGTGTCAGAAGAAAGAATAGTAGACTGGATGAACCTTTGATCTGACCCAGTATGGCCATTCTTATGTTGTGCCTTAGAGAGTGTGGTTAGCATTGTGTATAAGAAAAAGAAATTGAGGTTAAGGCAATTGTCTGGGATGTGGGACTCTTGGATTCTGTTGCTGGATTTGTCACAAACTTCCTATGTGACAATGGGCAAGTCACCTAATCCTTCTGTACCTCAGTTCCCCATCTGCCAAATGGAGAGTCTTCCTTACCTCACAGGGTTGTTATGAATTTTATATATTTATTAATGTATATGAAGTGTTCAGATACTATAGTCATGGGTGCCACTGGAGGGGAAAAAACAGCTATACATATACAATATAGTTCCTGAAAACTTAGAATAGAGTCTTATGCCTGTGGATGCTCAAATATCCACTTGAATATGGTTTTCAGATATCACAGTATGGATCCATAAACTGCTGACAATATAGTTACCATCCACATTTGCTAAAGGGATCATTTGTCTTCAATTGGCGTTCAAAGAGTCCTTTGAATATTGCGAAGCAAATTCTTATTAAAGTGATAGAATGAGCAGATGGCAAAACAAATTCTAAAGGGGCTGATTTTCAAGAGCCGAGCACCCAAAACACCATTTGAAGTCAATGGGAACTGGGCGGGTACCTGAAAAATCAGACACATTGACTGGTAGCACCATATTTCACTTTTAGAAAATAACTGAGTATTTCAGTAATCAATACTACTAAACAGTCAGGTCTAAACTATTATCTTTAGGGACTAAGGGACAGCTAATTTAAACATTTACGGAGTCTACAATTGATTGGAAATGTACTATTTGAGATGTTGTACTAAATGTACTGGGCATTGGAAATGCATTATTGTCATTTACATAGTTTTGTTGTTAGTGAGAGAATTGAAATGTCTTGACAGGCCTCATGTTCTTGAGAACAGAACTGGTCTAAAACAGCAGGGAATTGTCTGTCTTTTTTACTTTCACGTGAATGCTTCTTAAATTCATGTCTATTCTTGCAAGCTGCCAGTAAGAATTCTGCACTTCTAATAGTCGGAAAAGTCACAGTATATTCTCTTTAAATATCAGCAATCTTCTCTGATTGAGGGTTTTAAATACTACTTTTTCCTCAGGTCACGATGGCACTTCTGGTTAACATTTTACATTTTGATATGGCTTTATTCTGGCATTTAGCACAGCTCAAGAATGGTACACTTGTCAAAACAATAAAAATCTGCAGCATACATGAGGGTTTTTTTTTAAATGGCTAAGTATTCCTAGCATCAACAGGAAAGTGAGTTACAGTGAATCATGAAATATAAGTTCAATGTTTGCTGGCAGAAGTAATCTTAATTTACTATTGTAATAAAATGTAAAATGACAATGCTTTTCTTAAAATGAGGTAACATTTTTTTCCGATAGGGGATAGACCAAAGTGGTAAAATTTTAATCACAAATGCCACTTAAACAGCTTGATCCCAGATAAATATATTAGTCTTTTATTATTTGAGTTACTGGCTGTGAGTTTTGGTAGAATACTGTAGTGATAGCAGATGATCTCTGCCTTTTGTTCTTCACAGTTATTGATGCAGACGCTGCTATGAGAAAGTAAGTGGGCTATCTTTTGTCTATAATTGATGTTTAATGGGTAATATAAAGGAAGCATTATGATTGGCCATCTAGCCCTTACTGAAAAAGAATACAAGTTGTAGGAAATTATTTTCCAATTTTAGCTATGTGCACCCAGAGAAGAAACAGAACAAAAGAATCAGTGGGGAGAAAAATCTTTCAAGTGCATTTGTGGTTAGAAACGTACCACAGAGGGAAAAAAATTCAAAAGAATGGAGGCTGAGGACTGCATGTAAACAGACGCACATCCCTATAGACAAATATTTAGATGTACAAATCTTTATTTGCACATACACCCCTCCCACCCACACAATTGACCTGCACTGAGTATTTGTGTGCAAATACCTATTAGGAATCACACACTTAATCAATTTGTATACACATTCAGACTTGTGCAAGAGTCCATCCTTTCTAAAATATGTGTCTTTGAATCACAGCTGCCCAAATAACTAACAAAAAAAGGTGATTGCTATGCTTAGTGCTGCAGATACCCTGCAGGTACCCTCTGCTTTGCTTTGCCTTGCTGATTATCAGCTATATTATCTATTCTAGTTTCAGAATCATTGTTACTCATGATGATATCAAAGGTGAAAAAAAGCAGAGTTTCTCCCACAGTGAGTGTCTGGAACTAGAAGTTAGAAAATCATCTTTTGACTTGTAAATTAAGGTAATCTGATGTGGAAAATACTAACTGGGAAAAAACACTGTACCTCACTTTTAGATTTGTAAGTTTTAGGTTTTATTGAAATTTAATTATTTTTCCTAATTTGGCACCAGATCCTGCAATAGGACTATTCAAGACCATAGAAGTTAAATGTGTGTGTAAGTAAGTGTTTGCAGGATCAGGGCCTTTGTTCTCACTTAACTTTAGTGAACCAGATTGTACCTAAACCACAAGATTACATGTTTTATTACACTTGACCCATAACAGTTCATGGCATATCGTCTGCTTGAACTGGAACCACACTGACTTTAACAAGATTAATCTGAAATGCCCATGATGGGAAAGCCAGGATTTTCAGCAAAGCTAGAGTGAAATCCTGGCCCCATTAAGGTCAATGGGACTTTTGCTACTGATTTCAACAACGTAGGATCTCACCCCCGTGTTTAATATAGCTTATTGTTTGATTGTTTGTTTGTTTTTCTGTTGAAGAAGAAAAGAGAACTGTTCTAAGTTTTAAAACTCAGCTCTGCTGGAGAAAATAGAAAGACAATCACACACACATTTTTGTTCAGGGAACATCATCTTCTCCACAGGCAATTTCATACTCAGAGTCATCGGACTGTTTAAGAATGAAGTCAGAGCAGTTCAGCTTAAACTATCTGTATGCTGGAAGGTGCTGTGGACTTCAGATCCTGTTGGATTATTTAGTCCTTTATATATATATGTTCTACCTGATTTATAGTGAATTTAAAATACAGTATAAATAAAAAGTGTTAAAATACTTATATAGGGATTCTGAAGTATGGTCTAGGGACTAGAGGATAGGATTGGGAATGAAAAGGTCTGAGTTCTGTTCTTGGCTCTGTTGGAGATTATCCCTCTTACCTTGGCCAAATTAATTAATTTCTGTCTCTGCTTCAGTGTTCTGTACCTGTGAAGATTTATACTTCCCTGCCTCACACCGGGTGTTGAGGGTTCTCATTCAAAGATGTGTAGGAAGAAATAGTCTATAGAAATTAAGGGTGTTATATTATTTTACTGAGATTTTTTAATGTTTTCAGTTCAAAATGTTTTAATGCATTCACTTACATGTAAATCGTGCATATAGCAACATTTATCACTTTTGGTTCCAGAAGAAGTATTGTGTATATAATAGATACATTAAAGAAAGGACTTTAATTATATACTATAGCACTACCTATTAAAGTTGCCTGACACTTCCTTCCCATTGTAAGTTCCTAATTTCAGTAGTTTATAACTTTGCTAAAGTTTAAAAATTTGGATTTAAATTTTCCATGCCAGATGTTTGCCTCAGGCGGAATGCTTTTGGAAAATGTCGGTCAAAATGGTCCAGCTGTTTATGAGAACAAGGCTAGAATAAAATGTGCTTTGCATGCTAAAAAAACCAAACCAAACCCTTCTGAAGACCTTTTCTTTGTGCCCCTATGTTTAGGAGCAAGGATATGCCTTTTACCATCCCTATGAAAATCTGCCCAAATTTTGCCAAGTTATAAGCCTTTGGGGGAAAAAAGATCACAATTTGCAAAACCTGGTAGAGGCTTGCAAGAGCTGAACAGCTCAAATCATTGAGCATCCTCACTGAGCATGCTCAATCCTTTTATAGCTCCTAGGATGACCAAACTGAACACATACCATCACCACAGAGAAACTGACCATGTTCCAGCCCAGGACTACTGTGGGTGGCTGGGCAAGGAAACTGGGAGTGAGGATGGGCAAGGAAGACTGGAACAGGGAGTCAGGAGGGATGAGACTAGGACTAACTGGAGAAGGATACTGGGTTCAGAAGCCTGAGAAGTGAAAACTGGGACCGGTTAGGTGAGGAAAATAGGTCTGGGATGAAGAGTCCATGGTGGGGTAGAAACAGAATCAGGAGAGATGGAGATGTTATGGCATGGCTCAAATCTTGGAGGCAATGGGCAGAAAAGTCCAAACCCACTAGATCACACTCCCCTTCAAAGCCTGGAATGGAAACCTCAGGCTCACCAATCCTGTGCTGTCAACAAATATCCGTGAAACCCACTGGCAAAGTGTCCCATTCCCCACTAGTGCCAGTGCATAAAGGATAACCACCTACTACTAGTATCAGTTTCTGTTCAGTATCAAGTGGCAGAGGTCTGTGTGATGGACCTAAAGGTTCCAGTCCTGCTTATGACTCATATGGGTGTCAATGTAATGCCAGATGATGAAATTTCTGGGTTATTTTCCCCCCTTTTCTCTTTTTCTAAAAACTAGGACATTTTCCTCCCACTCCCCAAAAAACCCAAAAAAAACATTAAGGTGCAAAGTTAAGCAATCAAATGTCAGAAAATGCCAGAATGAAGTTTGCCTGTGCCACCTTAATTCAGCCCCCTGGTGCACATGCATTATAGTACAGTTTTTAATTGATCACATACTGAGTTTATTTTTTCCACAAGACCTCTGGCTTATTAAGAGTACGCACAAGATGACTGGTGCTCAATTAATGAGCAACTATTCAATATTTTGTTTCCACTTCATTGTTCAATGAGTGGCCCCAGGCCTTATTTACTGTAGACTATTCAAACCCCTGCTCTGAAGACAGAGCTATTGATTTCCTCATAGTTTTTTGTGTGTAATTAAATATAAGTGTAATAAAACACTTCATGGGCTTCACATACTCACACACACTAGCAGTTGGAAGCACTTGGCCTTCACTCTCTCAAGACAAGCGTTCATTTTACAAATTATGCAAGTCCTACATTGCATAATTAATTAACCAATCATATGCATTTACCTTTAAGCCTTATCTTACCCCATCATATATTTATAAGCTTTAAGAATGTAGAGCCAAATCCTCAGTTGGTGTAAATTGTGATAGCTCCAGAGACTGAGGATCTGGTGCTTTATTTTTGGAACTATAATTTATGTAGGAATATTGTAGATGCTAATGATAGATCGGTAATAATACCTCCCTGTACCTCAGAGTACAGATAAAATACAGACAGACTTGGAGGAGGCTAAAGGAGGGAAATAATTCCCTGGCTTCTAAAGAGAATTCTACTAACAACGAGAACACAGACTCAGTCAAACACTGTTTACTTTGCTGTCTGATATTTCTGGAAATATCAGAGTTAGGAGACAAATATGACAATTAATGGAATTACATTTTCACCTTCACTGATATAGGTTTTAAAGTGTGATTCTCATTACCCCTTTGGCTCATTAGACACCCATATATGAAAGCTTCAGGTGGGAAAAGGTGATATAGGCCGAAAGTCTTGTTTGACATAGTTGTTTAAATGGCTACGTCCATTTCTAGTTGCTCGATTGTTAAAATCACCACCTTTTGTGCCTCACCTTTTCTTCTTCTACCTTGACTAAAGTGGACTTTTTAAAAATGTTAAATCATTTATTATTATGCATTTGAGTTCAGTTCCAAATTAAATCTCTGTGGTAGGGTAGTGATACAAATATACCCTTGGATATGTACGTATGCAGTTCTCCTTGACTTTGGAGGGAGCTGCACTTGTCACCCAAGCAGAATGGCAGAGGGTTGCTGGTTCTCACTTTAAACAAAGATTTGTATAGTAAGTAATATTGATAAAAAGTGTTGAAAAATCTCTCTAATCTGTGCTGCTGGTTATTTAAAATCAAAGTTCAGTTCAGTTATTTTCTGTATTTTTCCAAGATTTTCTCCATTTTATTCACCATGTATTCATATAGTGTAACATAGTACAGGTATGTCACATCCCCAAAGATGTTAAATAACTACTTTATTCAGTTTTAAGTGAATAAAAATGGCACTGAAGCTGTCTTTCTGACTCAGTTTGTTAGCAGCAAAGGAAATAGATTTCAGAATGTAACTTATGAAAGGAAAGGTTATGATCGAATTTCAGTACATTAAAAAAGTTAGAACCACCTAGGCAAACATTTCTACATCATAGGCAAAAAAAGAAAATCAACCAACTTCTCTCCAGAAAAATAAAATCTCGGATTTCAAGGGTTAGAAAAGATGATAGAATAAAATATTAATGTAGCAGTTTCCTCTTTCTATGGTGGTCTTCGGCAGCAATTCCAGTGGACATCAATAAGCAATGCTCATAAGAAAGGCTAACCACAGAACTACAGCATATTCTCTATTCTTTCTTACTTTAAAGGTTCTTTCACTTGCTTGAGTTCTTTTCTATTTTCAGTAGTATTATAGAAGTGAACCCTATCAATTATGTATCTCTAAGCAGCTTTTGCACATCTTTAACTGTTTTCTCCTGGGAGAAAACAGAGGTATATCAAGTACCAATGCTATCAGGCAAGGTCAGCATCTCCATCACCTATAACTATTTTGTGGAGAAAAGTGTTCACTATCATTAAGCTTTCTGTGCAATTATTCATTCAAGATTAATTTTTAAATTAAAAAATACCATCATACCATGTACCATCATACTTTAACATGTACTTTGAGCTGTGCGGTATCTGATACTGGGACCTGCTTTAAAAATGCTATAAGAAATGGTCTCAAGTCCCTTTATTCTTGTCTCACAGTGGTATAAGTATGACTCTCCAATCTCTGATTTTATTTTTTTAAGTCACAATGTAATAATTTTTGTTGCAGATAAAGTATATATGCCATTTTTTTAGTCCCTCCTTATGAAGAAGAAAAAATATACACAATATGTCTCCTTTCAAGCCCATGGATCATATTGGCTGTAGTAGATCTCCAGATTCCTTACGTCACCTCACCATGGGTGGAGGAAATAAAGTCCACACAGGAAAAGCCCCATCTCATTGCCAATCCTTCCCCTGGCTCCCCTCCTTCTGCCTCTTGTGCACTGATGAAGCCAACACCAAACAAGGCTTTGTGGTGTCCAGCAAGTGAACATGCCCTTCCTGGCCCTAAACAGATATTGTATCCCCACCCCCATACACACAGCAGAAGCAGATGTGTTCCAGTGCTAGGGGATCCACTGAAGCCAGAAAGGTCAAGGCAGATTTTGTCCCTTAGGGCTCAGAAATTGTTTTGCAAATGTAAATTCTACTAAATGTACGCATCAGCTCTTGTGCACAAACAATTGTATGTGCAAGTGACTTGCCACACAAATTTCTCTCTACAAATGGAGGCCAAGTTGAAACCCTTCTGAAAACTTGGTACAAAAAGACAAGTGATTGTAAATTTATTTATTTAATTAATTTATTTAGTAATTCTGCTTTAAATTAAATCATTGTTTCTGATTAGAAGAGACCAAATGATATTGCTCTATTACAGATACATTTTTTCCTCTCATTTATTTTTAAACAACCATGATGCACGCCTGAGATTAAAATCTCACAGCTCAGAAATTTTGCAACACCAATCCCTCTCTCCTATGTGAGGAAATTCCCTGCAGCCATGTCACATTTTTAAAAATGTAATTCCAGGATTCAAATGCCTCTTTTATCATCAGTAACTTTCAAACAGGATTTTAAAAAATAAAACAAAATTTTTTAACACGTAGATGCAACTTTTACTATTTCTTGAAGAAATGGAGGAAATTCCAGATAGAAGCACCTCTTTTGGATAACTATATTTCAATCCTAGGAGCATGGCATTTGACTTCTACTTTTGATGGGTATTCAATATTTTTGTTTGAGGATGGATGGACACACACACACACACACACACACACTTTCTCTCTCTCTCTCTCTCTCTTTAAAACTCCCATGTTGTTGATGCATCATATATGCACTGCATCAGTGTATTATTTCTTGTTGCAGAAGTGAAAAAAACCCTAAACAAAAAAATATTCTCCATCCTTCCCCATCGCCCAAGCTTGTAAATTGGGTGAAAACGATCTCCACAAAGGCTATTTCATTCTACTAGCTGAAGTAGTCCTTTGGATTCAATGTGACCTTCCCCCACCTCTTTTCAAGGAACAAATAGTGCTCCAGCTCAGTGTACAACAAGATATCCATGAATGAGCTAGTTTTAGACTTGTACGTGCCGATTTTTAGAGGCATCAAGCCCCTGCCCTAATATATTAACTTTAGGTGGCGTTGTGTGCTTAGCCCTTTGGCAAATCAGGTCTTTAGATTAGTTTCAAAACTAAACTATTTAAGTTTAATTGTTTTACATTAAAGCTGCCATAAACTAGCAAATATGAAAATGTGTGTATGTGAGACGGATAGGTAACCATTTCCATTCCACACAGCAGCTGCTCAGTTCTG
This sequence comes from Mesoclemmys tuberculata, assembly GCA_007922155.1. Classification (NCBI taxonomy): domain Eukaryota; kingdom Metazoa; phylum Chordata; order Testudines; family Chelidae; genus Mesoclemmys; species Mesoclemmys tuberculata. The sequence goes on along the minus strand of ML675624.1, from coordinate 31,855,013 downwards.
AGGTTCTCAATCAGAGGAGACTCCCACTGAACTATTGTTATGAAGAGTGAAAGAGTTATGTTTTTCCCCATAGATCACATTTACTGCTTTTTGGCAACTCTCGTGTATAACAGTTAAAGTGAAACAAATGAGTTCCAAACCCAAATAAATTAATACATTTTTATCACTTGCTTATAGATATGTAATAAACTGGGAGACCTATTTGTCCCTTAGATCCGGAACTGAGACAGAGACCTGATCTATCTTCAAAGTAAAATGTAGTATCTACGTATTTCTAATATATCTGTATGTAATTAATGTATGAATTGCACCAGGCTATCCAAGTACTAGACAGAATACAGGAGAGAGGAAGAAATAATGGCTTAGGAAGGCTTTATGACAGAATTTCAAATGTGCTCTAGTAGTAGGTCAATGTCTGAGAACAAAATTTATTTTCTTCATGACATCTTAGATACTGACAGCATAGTCAAGGAACATTTATTACACTCCCATAGTCAACAACTAACCTGCTTCAAAACATGCTTGTGCACTCTCTCTCTCTCTTTTTTAATTATAGTTAAGTCTACAACCCAACTCATTTAAACTTTGTTATGCATTGGAGGCAACACAGGAATGAGCAGTTTGTATTCATCTATACACAGTCTAAGTTAGATTTCCTGGAAAACAAATTTAAATAAAAATGTTTCCGTGAATATTTGTATTGAAGTAGATGGTGCGGTTTTCTCCCAATGTCTACTGTTGCTAAATAAAATTAAAGCACCAAATACATTCAGAATTAGATCCTTTCATAGTGTCTGTAGGTGGACATATATAGTGCTTTCTTTAACCCCTGCATCCTCTTTTTTAAAGACATATATGAGTGATTTTTTTTTGTTTTCTTAGAGTTACCTGACCCTCTTCATCCATGCCACAATAAGTAGCCCTACTTTAACTCAAGTCATGCAGTAACTTCCATTGGTATTCCCAGTGATGCAGACACAATGGCTCTGAGACTCTGGGGGAGTACACATAGGCAGCTATAACGACACACTTTTACAGTGTGTAGCATGTGCCTCCAACAGAGCTGGCTCAGGCGAAAGGACGTTGTGATGTTATGGAATGGGATGGTGGTCCTGCTCCTCCTACATCTATGATATTTCTAGCAGTGTTGTCAGAGAAATAATCAAACAGAGAAATAATATTCATAAAACATGCAATATGATTGAAGCTGCAAAAATCTGAGATTTCTAGATATGACATATTAGTGTTTTACTGCCTTTTATACTTCCCATTACTGATTTGACTTATTTTATTAATATAAATTAAATGAAATTTTGAATGAACATGTTTTCAGTAGTTCTTCAAAGCAAGTGACACAAAATCTGCCTAGTCATTTTGTAAATAGGCCACCATTACATCGTGCACTTATTCCATATTCATATCCGTTTAAGAGACTTCACAGATGGCAAACCAGATGCAAACTGGTGAGAAAACTCTGGAGTTATCACTTGAAAATGTTCCCGTATCTGGGCATCCCTATGCATATTCATAAGCCTTTGGGAATTTGTACTCAGTAGTTACTGTATCTTCACCCCCATCTGCACAGAGAATGGGTTGTCTTCCATTTCATTGATGAGTTGTGGTAACTAAAGAATACATTTTGTCTTAAGCATGTTCAAATTAAGTACTTAAAATATTTACATTGCAGTACAACACTTCTATAAGCATGATATTCATTTGTAAAGGTACATTCATCATTTTGATATCTTGCAGGTTTGTACAAATGGAAATAGCTACGCATTTAAATGGAAGATATGGCTGCATGAGAGAAAAATCTGATACTATTTCCCACTCATCCCCAAGTAAAACTGTATTGACAATCAATGACTTAAAGAAAAGATAGGTTGGTAGGAAGTTTGAAAATATGGATGCTCAAGGTTTTATTTTGCTGGAATATATGGAGTGACTTTTGTATTTTCACATAATTTCATGTCCTAATATGCACTACTGTATACAAAGGTCCCATTTAAAATAGGATTCATGTCATTGAATGTAGTTTCCTTATTCAAATTTGCCACGGTTGCAAGCAATGATGCATGTCTAAGAGAGTGTCTAGGAAACATTAATTCTCTGTCTTGATATTTTGGAAAATGTAAGTGTATATATGGGTGGCAATAGACTCATAGACTCATAGGTCAGAAGGGACCAATATGATCATCTAGTCTGACCTCCTGCACAAGGCAGGCCACAAAACCCTACCCATACACATTTATAACAACCCCGAACCCATGACTGAGTTATTGAAATCCTCAAAAGTGAGATTTGAAGACCTCAAGCTGCAGGGAATCCATCAGCAAGCGACCCATGCCCCACGCTGCAGAGGAAGGCGAAAAACCTCCGGGGCCTCTGCCAATCCGCCCCGGAGGAAAATTCCTTCCTGACCCCAAATATGGCGATCAGCTAAACCCCGAGCATGTGGGCAAGAC
>ML675624.1:31751075-31852148 GCA_007922155.1 Mesoclemmys tuberculata | reverse complement strand
GCTGGAAATACCTCGCCTGATGCATCCTAAAACCGCATTTGCTTTTTGAACAGCCATATCACATTGGCGGCTCATAGTCATCCTGCTATCAACCAATACCCCAAGGTCCTTCTCCGTCTCCGACGTTTCCAACTGATGCGTCCCCAACGTATATCTAAAATTCTTATTATTAATCCCTAAGTGCATGACCTTGCACTTTTCACTATTATATTTCATCCTATTACTATTACTCCAGTGTACAAGGTGGTCCAGATCTTCCTGAATAGTTTGTGGAGAGTTAATAGTTTATTTGATTATCTGTTCTTCTCAGATGTTTTTAAACATGAGAGCAAATTTAATGCACAGGAAAGGAAGGACTCATACAACTTCCTAGGAATTAGGCAAATTGCAAAGGTTCTGCAAATTTCATGCATGTTGTTCTGCCGAAGTAAAATTAATCTTGACTTTCATTGCTATGCTTTTCCACACCTGAGCCTTATTCCTTAGCAGACTGCCTGCTAGACCAGGTTAGATGCTGGGTTTCTTATGGTGAAGATCACTGAACTTGCTTCACTTGTGATTTAGGATCTCTCAATGCCACCATTATGGGATGTGATTGCAGCTTTTGTAGATAAAATAGATTTAATCTAGCTAGTTTAGGTACTAGAGCAGTGAAGCCACATAAGCACAGCATTTAGAGAAGTCTAGATGCCAGGGTTCCAGCTGAACCCAGTGCTGTAGTGGTTTCCCTGTGACTGTATGCAAGTTTCAGTCACACCCTGTGATTGCAGTGTGGACATACACTGAAGCCCAGATTATGTAAGCACTTACACATGAGTAGTTTCATCCATTGTGCATTCACAGTGGAATTGTTTGTTTGTGTAAAGTCACATACATGTGCAAGGGACTGCAGGAACAGGGCCTTATGGAGAATTTGTACACCTATCCTTTTTTAAAATTCCATTACACTACAACAGACTCCATGGCCTGCAGTCTATGCTTGTTGACTTCTTGAGTAAGTGTTTATTAAGCAGAGCATCATCACAGTGGAGCATGGATCTACCACAGGGACAAGCACGTTGTCTTGTTCAGCAGCTTTAGTCTGCTAATTGATATACACTTATGCTTCTGAAATATAGGGTTTAAAACGGTCAGTCGTGCTCATATATTATAGAATACTAACAACCCGACTGCCTAAGGACTTTTCAACAACATTTTTCTGATATCCTATTGATTTTTCAATAATTATAGAGTTAACAGAACCAACGTAGGGATATTACAAAATGTGTGTCTAACAAATCACACAGTTTATTTGCCAACATGTAAGCAGTAAATATGGTCAGCTTTTAGCAACCTGAAAAAAATATACAATTTCCTGCACATATAGGTTGTCTGTTTAGCAATGGTGAATACTGTAACAACAATAATTAACCTGAACTTCTACAGTTTCATCCAGAGACCACAGAATGCTTTCCAAATATTAAGGGCTAAATGGTGGGAAGGGTAGGAAGAGCCACCATCCAGCAGCAGGGGCACTGTCCAAATGGGAGCTCCCAGAGCACTGTGATTGACATCGGTACAGTGCATTCAGGAACACCATGGCAGCAGAGCCAGAGGCACTCTGCTATACCCTTTATAATGAGATAACAGGACCCTCAGGCTGCTTAGCCAGTTACAAGGACTAGTAGTGAGGGAGGACAGGGCTACAGCTGTACTAGAGTGGCTTAATTTTTATCTCTTGGAGATTGCTTTTTCATTCCAAAGGCTCTTTCAGACTGTCTTCCTGTCCCTGCTTTTATTTAAAGTTGACAGTGCTTAGGCAGCTGGTGTACTGTGAGCACTGCTTTTCACAGTGATCAGTATTGTCTCGTTCCTTGAGCTCCTTCTATTTGTTGTATCCTTCTATTGTGTCTTGTCTTAAATTTTAGCTTCTCAGGCCACGGACTCTTTTTGTTTTGTTTTGGTACAGTGTCTGTAACTAGGGTTCCTAGGTAGTACCACAAGAAATATACACAATGTGGGGGTCTGTTAGCAGGGTTAATGAGGCGTAAACTATAGTATTCTTGATATGCTGTTGAAACTCAACTCTAGCCATCTATCACATACAAAATAACTACATAAACATATGTTAAGGTTGTAAAGTCAAGGACTTCATGTACATGCATAATGATACAGTTTTAACTGCATGATCACATACTATTTTTTGTTTATCTCAACCTCATTCGGTGCAGAGAATGTTCTCAATGGGAGCTATTTAGAAAATCTGGCCCCATTTGTGGCTTCTAAGTACTTTTGAAAATCTGGCCTATCAGACTATTTCTATTAATAATAGAGGGGATATGTTTCATAACACAATGAGAGGACCAAACTATACTCCAAAGTGAATCGGAGAGATCAGTGCTATGGGGGAGACTTAATATTAATAAACCTAAAGTTCTACAACCCAGGAATGGACACAGATAGCACAGCTACTGAACAAAATAGGATTTGTGGGAGAAGTCATCAAGTAGGAATCATCATCATATAACATAGGACTGGAAAGGACCTTCTGGGTCTTTGAGTCCAGTCCCTGCTAACACAGACAACCCTAACATATAACCCCATTCATAAACTGACCAAGTTCCAACTTAAAGCTGGCTAGGTTGCTTGTCCCCACCACTCCTATTAAGAGGCTGTTCCAGAACCTCACTCCTCTGATGGTTAGAAACTTTCTTCTAATTTCCAGCCTGAATTTATTTATGGCTAATTTATATCCATTTGAAATGTGTTTCCTGGTTTCCTTAATTCTCTCCTAATAAAATTTTTTTATGCAAGTATATCTATAGAACAGACGGAATTAGGGCTAGGAAAACTGTGATGAGTGATGTTCCACAAGTTATTAACTAATTTAAGAAGTAGTTTGAGAACTTCCATTTTCTGGAACTGTTTCCCCCCCCTTAACAGAATGTATTTACTTCAATACCTAGCAACAATAACTTTTATAACCTCAAATACAGAAAGCCATTCAAACGTAAGAAAACAATATCCCTACAAACAAAGCATCTATCAGTTTACAATTGGAAGTATCCTTGGCTAATTTTAATAATATTTATGCTCCGTCCAATTTAGAAACATCAAAGGTCTCAAATGCTTTTAGATAGAAGCAATATATGAACCATACATTTTTAATGAGCTAAATTATAGTTACAAAGCAGCTTGCTCTCTCTCCTAAAGTCCATTATGTGCACTCCATTCACTGTATGCTATCATCACAGACAATCAGAACAGACAAAAACAGATTTAGAAAAACACTTTACATTGAACCTATTTTTCTCTGGATATAATGGAAAGAATTTGCTTATTATGGATAACCTATGGGCTTTTAGAAGCATTACCACTGCACAGAACGTGTGTGTGGGGGAGATGAGGAAAGGGAATTGTAGAAAGAGATGGAAAGTGCTTTGATAATATAATCTCTGTACCAGTTCTATTTCATGAAAAAATAGTTCTCCCTAACCTGTATAACTTATTATTTGCTAATGAATACTCCAAAGAGCAAGGATTTTGTTGTTTTTTTCTTAGAAACCCGACTTACAACAAGTACCTGATCAGAATTTTCAGCCAACAGCAATTAGAATTACATTACTTTATTTCCTCCACTCATAAACCTGCCATGTTCACAGAGTATAAAAGGAATTCTAATGAGCATACTAGACCACATTTTTTTAAAAATGGCCTCTACTTTCAACCCATAGTTTTGACACTGTGATCGGTAACTGGCACAAACTTTACCATTTAAACATCTGCCTGATTGTGCCAACAAATCAGGTACTTAAATTCTATCTAAATGCCATAATTTGAGTCGTCTATTAATTGTAAGTATGGTTTTAGACCCTCAGTGGATTACAAGTCTAGAAATAGAGGTCAGAGTGAGACCCTTCTTGAAAAACCGTGGCCCATAGTATAAAAATAAAGACTTGACAGGCAGTATTTTGACTAGTGAACTCTCAGTTTTAAAACAGATTGTCACATGCTCTTTATCATTGGTACATATGCTCTCTGCTTCTGTATAAGAGGGTACTGGAAATAAGAAAGAAGAGTGAGGAGCACAGCTGTGTTTGTGATATGTAACTAGGTGGGTTCTGGCAAGCTAGCTTTGAAGAAATAAGGCAATAGATTCTTCTCACTGGTCAGTAGAGAATGTTGCAATTAGCTTGTTCACAAGGAAAAACAAACTATATACACACAGTTGAACCTACTTACTGAATTTGGTTAAAAATAAGTCTGATTACAGGGATGGACAAATATTTTCAACTGAGGAAAAAAAGAATTTCAGCCAATCACCGATTTTCTTCAGTTGACTTTGAAACAGTTGACTTCATACACTTCCATTCATGTCCCTGACAAATCTTATCAAATTAATTAAGGAACGTCATATGGTCAGTATTGTGTGCACTGATAACAAATGCACTTATGCTCCACTGGTAATGCCATTTCTCACACTGTTCTTAATTATTGACTAGCTCTTGGTGGCTTTATTATTATTTATTTATAGAGTGATTCTGCAATAATTAATCTTTTCTCTGAGAAACAAGGTAAAGCTGAGTGATTTTGACTGAGTTTTGCTATGAGCCAAAGCCCATATCTAAGCCAACGTGAACGGAAATCAAAGGAAATTTTCATATGAACTCCTGTTAGCTAAACCCAGCAAGTTTAGCACAACCTGAGTTGTGAGTAAGTAGAGGATTATACTGAGGGACATGAATCTGTAAAAGGAGGAGAATAGGGGGGTTCAACATATAATGGCCCTTTAAAGCTTCTGTACACTGTTTGTTCCATAATAGGTACAATTCATCTTCTTTTTTAGCTAATGGGAGTTTTAATATTTATTTGAATGGGAACAGAAACAGGTTCATAGCTTGTATTATAATATAGTGACTTAAAAACACTGGTGTTATTGTGTATCATGATAGAAGCTTTTTAAATATTCCCCTTCACTTCAGTGAAAAGTGTTTCGGGATGCACAAAAAATAGTCTGCTCAGGGCCTAGGGTTTGCTGTACACTTCCATTGTCCCTGTCTCATTAGAAACAAACTTTCACGTTAGACTATAGTGCCACTGACTGATCCATTAGATCATTCACTGTGTAGTAACAAAATAGAATCTTATTTTCATACCAGCTAGGAATACATTGTAGAACTTCAGATCAAATTATTTCTTCAAGTGGCACCGTAAAATATGTAATTACACATTATTTTCACTATCAGGGATTCTTCAGTCTCAGACTTTTCTGTGATTAAATGAGAAGTTTACCGGCCAAAAATATTTAGTGCTTTGCTCTTTCTGTAACATCCTTTCTAAATAAGAACATCCATTTCTCAGTAACTTTCTACTTACAGGGTGAGCTGCTGTAGTAAAAATTGCTAAATGTCAAGCTCCCTCAAGAATGATGATACACTTGTGAGAAAGTGAATCAGCTAATGTTCCTGACCACCAAATCTCTAGGCTACCAGAACACCTGCCTCCCCCAGATCTACCTCTGAGATATATTTTTCATCACCTCCAGTAGAACTGAATAATCAGATATAGTACAACTATTAATAGTCATCTCCTCACATCAACTAAATTTCTACAAACACTATGAAAAATCTCAGATTCACCCTTACCTGCATAAAAGTCAAACAGTAGTTATGAAATTAAGCAGTTAGTTTTACTGTCTGCGATAAGTGAGGCTGTAGTCCCTCCCCCCCAACACTGGAAAATGTTCCATTTTCATAAAGCAAAATCACAAATTTTATACAGCAACATTAAACCACATGTTTTACTGGCTCGTATTAACCAAATTAATTAACCTTCTAATTAGCTAGAAATGTTTCCGCTCACACCTGAAGAAACAAATACATTTTCATTACCTTGTGGGCACTTTATTTGAAAAATGCCAAGAATAAATTATTAATTTGTGTAGAAATCATTTAGTAATGGAAAATTTCAATGGTATTTCCAGAATTACTACTGTTGGAAAGGGTCATTTTAATTTTGCTTCCAGAAAACAATGTAGAGTTATGCAGAGGGCTGAGGGGATGAAGGGGTGCAAGGGACATGGTGATAATATCCAGCCCTTGTCTCTATTTCAGCTGGCCCAGTATGTGCTGCTGAATGCCTTGGTTTCTTATAGAGAAAAAGAAATTGGAGTGTGGCCCAGAGCTAGCTATCCAGGGCTCAATTCAGAAAGAAAGAAGTGACACTGGTAGTTGGGGAAAAAACACAAAATGTTGCAGAGATTGCATATGTCCCTCTGCCAGATGATGTGTTTCTGATGTAGATGTCATGCTCATGTCTTGTGGGAGGGGGAGAGAATGATATGGCTTATTAGATCTGAAGAGGTGATTATACTGGAGCCACCACATGTACCAGACAGGGAACTGCTGTGGAATATTTTCAGTGAGATACTGTTGCCTTTGGCACTCACTCCCCTTTGGTCCAGAAATATCCCAAATCCTTTGACATTTAGGGGACATCACCATTTTCTTAGGCTGGAAGGATGTATGGAATGAGGACTGGGAGTTTTAGATTGAAGGAAAATTTCTGAACTGCATTCTAGCTATTCATTTTCAGTAGGGCTTTATAATGGCGCTAGGCTGCTGTATGTGCTTTAATTGGTACTTTTTTGTATGGTGTTTAGATGTTATGTGGACAGAAGCACTGATTATATAGTATCTCTGACCCATAACAATTCCTGCAGTGTATGACTTATGCAGCAAGAAACTGTCATTGCTGTAAGAATAAATCATCTGTCTCAGAAAACAGCTGTTAGTGTAATCAAAACAGACATCAAGGAACAAATTGTTATAACGGTGATTTTGTCAATTCTGTGCAGCATTTTAATATAGCTATTAGAAAAATTAGCAAATAATCACTTATTTATAAATTATTATATAACAATCACAGATTTTTGTTCTAAGTGGTCATTTTACAAAATCAAAGACCTTTAAAGAGATGCAGTATTACACGTGGATGTTCAAAGGCCAAATGGTTAAGATGCTGTGCTGGACATGTCTTCCATCAACCTCCATATCACTCATTAGGGATTTTTAATTTATATGTTATCCCTCTCACCCAGAGTCCTTAATGTGCTGTATAGACTTTGGCCCCAGGCTCTGTCATGTCTTGTTCAGTTGCACACAGAATACTTGCCATAAGCTTAGAAACCCCTGAAACTATGAGTTAATGAAAGTATTGACAGAATCTTAACCACAGCATCCTAAACAAGGTGCTGTAATGATGACACTGTCTCCTACCAGTGGGACAAGTCAAGAATTGGACACCACTCACCAGGATGGTATTTTATTATAGCTGGGGAAGTGCTGTAATTAATGATGAGAAACTGTCTCACTGTCAGAAAATGTGGAATAAATTCATGAGAATAAGTCACTAGAGGTTTCAGTGCTCTTGGACTGGAAGTTGAGGGTAGGGGGTAAGAAGGAGTCAGATAAAATGACGTGAAATAGCCAGAGTATGGTTGTTTCTGTGTTGTCACGGTATTATTGGGCCTTTCTACATGCCATTCTGTTCTTTCTTTTCATTTCAGCTACTCATACTTCACAGTTGCAAGTGATATTTTTTCTTTTCTTCAATTTTTAAAGGAAAGTTAGCACTTGTGAAAGTTGTCACATAGCCAGTTTTAGAGAGTGAAGTCTGTTCTAAGCTGTAGAGCATGGCCACAGGTTGGCCCTTCAACCCCCAATATATCTCAGTACTTGTGTGGAGGAAATAGTTAGGCAGCAAAAGGGAAGGTTAGTTTCCATATTCATTTGCTCTTTGGTCTCCTACACCTCTTCAGTTGGTTCTTAAAATTTCTTTTTTATATTTCAAACTAAACAGAAATATCACATTATTTGACTACCTGACTCTCTTCCTATTTGTAAATTTTAATGAAACACAAGCCTTGTTTTATTTTTATGCTTCGTTATAAATGCTAGACTTTTCATTTTCTCTGATTTTTAACCATATAGACCTTAGCATTTTTCTGCTAGACAAAACTATTGACGCACTGAGTAATGAACATTTCCAAATATTGCATAAAATCACATCTGTTGATAGTACTAACACTTTTTCATTGCATAAAGTCTTATATTTCTAGAGCATCTGTCATCCTCACTGATCCCATATCTACTGAACGCATCACTAGAAAATAAGTTATTGTTTTGGGGTTGTTTGGTTTTTCTTTAAATTCTGAGAATACTTGTTTGTTTTATTTTCACCCCATAAACAAAGAATAGACACGTTTTAGTCTAAAATAAGTCTATTTTAGTATATTATAACCAACAAAAAGAAACAAAGTCTTCTTAAAGAGACTTAAAGAGAAGAGTGTGCGCCCTGCACTCTAATGGGCTGCGCTAATTAAGAACAAAGTGGCTGTCAATTCTCTACCTAGGCTGTTAACAGTAATTTAAAGAAGCAGTACATAGAAATTAAAGGAATCCCAGTGTCTAGTTTCAAAGATCAAAATAGCATTTTAGTAAAAAGATAACTATACAATGAGCACTCAGATCTTTACTGACGTGTAATACACTAGTATATAGTAACATCAAAGAACAGGTTTAGATTGAGAAATAAAATAGAATACTGTCCTGTGAAACTACAGAGACAATTTAAGTAGCCATATTGTGATACAAATTGAAATTTAGCTAAGAAAATAGGGTAAGCATAAAAAGGGTATTGGATATTTAATGATCAGAAGTAATCAGTATCTTGGTTTTACAATTTATCCAAAGGAGAATAGTCTTCCTTATCACCATGCTGGAATATTGGTTTAGTATGACACAGAAGGAAAAGAGCCACCTACTATAACAGCAGAAGATGTCTGCTCCTAATTTATAGCAAAATAAGCCATTGTTTGGGGCCCGACATGTACTCTCAAAACCTCATGGACCTATATCTCCTTCCAGTCTTGGATAAACAAGAATAAAAACTTTCATTCCCCAGAGCATAAGGCAACCATTAATCCTGTCAGTGAAATTATGACAGAACCATATTCTATCAAAATGTGTTTCTCCATTGAACACCTAAACACTTTGCAAACTCAGGTAGATTTCACAAGAATTTTGTTTTGGAAATAAATGAATTAACAAAAGGTCCAACAATGTCAAAGTTGTCCTTTTTTGGCATTTTCTGGATTGAAACTTTTTTATTTTTTTCATTTTGAAGTGACTTTCCATTTGATATGTTTGTATTTTGTATTATATTATATATTCCAAAAGTAAAAAAAATCAAGAGATTTTGATTGTCAAAATGAAGGGTTTTAATCAACCTAAAATGAAAATTATTTGGAATTTTATGCCCTGAGACATGAGGGTTTATATTTCTTAATTTGTTTATCCTAAACCTGTTGATGAGCTCACTAATCCAAGAAATCTCTAATAATTTTTTAATCCTACTAAGCTTTCGGGTTCAATGATATAATGTGATAATGAGTTCCGCAAATTCGTTAGGTGAGAGGTTAAAAAACAACCTCCATTTATCAGGTTTAAATCATCTGCTTTTCAATTCCATGAATGTCTCTTTCAGTTTATGTGCTTCAGGCAGTAAGGTAATATTAATAGTTAAGATAAGAATTTTATGAATTGCATATTATATGGCAAAGGTCTACTGTAGGTTTTTCTTGATCTTTCCTCTACAATCTGGCACTAGCCACTGTCAGAGACAGGTTACTGGACTAGCTGGATCACAAATCTCATACTGTCTGGCAATTTCTATGCTACCTATTCTTGTGCTATGAAGAAATATAATAAGAATCCCCATCTACCTTTTTATGACCATTCTGAGGCCATGTCCCCTCTTCTCTCTCTCCTCTTCAAATAAAACAGTCCCAATCTTCCCATGCAATTCTTTCTATGCCTTTCATTATTTTCATTGCCAGTCTTGGGATCCCCATATATTTTGGCTATATCTTTTTTGAAATAATGACTCGTGATCAGAATTTAACATAGTAGTCCATGGGAAAGCGTAGCAGTGATTCAGTAGCATTACTTTAGGAAGTTTCTATACAATTCTGTATTTCTAACTTTTTATTGTTTTCAGTGGTGCTGGTTGCAGAGTGGAGGATTTACCTGAGCTGTCCACAATAATGCCAACGTGTTGTTTAATGCGAATTTGTTTTCATTTAGTTTTACTTAATACCCTAATGATTTATAGTCACCAATATGCTGTTTAATTCAGGTCAGAGTTCAGAATTTCACAGAATTTAAATGCCAAGTTAAAGTTAAATTTAGAATCAGCCTCAAAATGTCTTTCCTCATTTGCTTGTCAGTAGCGAGTACTCTTCAAGAAGCTTATTACCAATTATTAAACACATTTAAGCAGAATTATTTGATCTTAAATAATTAAGGTAATGAAACTCTTGTCTGCCTCTTTTAATCTCTGTCTTTCTGCTATCATCTGTTTTTAACTCCAGTAAGTATATTATTTAACTCTGTAAGATGACTTGGGATACAATACATGTGAAAAAAATTGCACAAAGGAAGGTGCTAATATTGCTCATTTTACTCACATTGGTAGTCCCTGTGATGTTCAAGGGATTTCTTACTTGAAAAGAGTGATCAAAATTTGATCTTAAAGTATTAAGACCAAATTCTGGGGTGATTTTTACCTTGTGCAAACTAAAACCCCATGGGTACATTTGTCAGGATTTGGCCCATGTTGTCTTGTACTGAAAAGCATGCAAATCTTTGGTAGCGACGCCTCCAAACCTTGCATACCTCTGCCAAGTTTATATATAAAACATGGAAACAAAGTTAGCTAAGCAGTATTCTGCATTCTCTGGGTAGGCACAAGTGTCTCAATGCTTACTATCTTGGTTCCTAAAAACCTGTGACAGCTGGTCACATGGAAAGTCCTCTGTATCAAATGCTAACGTAGGCAGTCTTCAAAAACTTGTACAAAACTCATACAGTTTGATGAGATTCACAAAATTTGATTGTGAGTTTCTCTTCACCATATCAATTTAGGAATTAACAAACAAACAAACTTGAATACAAGGGTAAACTCACACAAACTGTAATCAACAATAAGTTAGTTAAAGCTGATGTTACCCAAAACTGACCAGGTTTGAACAGCCTTTACTGGCCTTCAGCACTACCACATCTATAAGCAATGGAATGACTGACCAGGAAAAATAACCATTTATTTGGAGACAGCAAGATCTTCTCCTCAGAGGTTAGTGTTTATAACAAGCAAGCAAAATATTTTAAACACGGTAGGAGAGTGATCATGCAACTCCTGTGATGATGTTCAACCCCTAAACATGGAATCCAATCCTCCCCAAGGCATTCTTCCCCATTCTCTGTATCCAAAATAGGAACTGTTTGCCTTTCTTCTGTGCAAGAGGAGGAGGAAACTGAACTGAAGTTAACCTTTTGTTTACCACAGGTCAGTTTGTGCCATAAAAATTAACAAAAGCACCAAGTGTGAATATAGATGTTATTAAATATGGCCAATAATTTGCTATTACATTTAAACCAATACAATAGGCACATTTAATTTTATTACTTCCATTCATTAGCTAACCTATACTTCAAAAATCACATGTTTAACTTTTTCTGTGCTTCCATTCTAACTGACACAACCCATCTTTCTGCAAACAGCAGGTGGAAATCAAATTTTCTTCTGGCCACTGCAGGAATCCCTTGAAACATATTAGACATCCTCTATTGGTGCTCTTCATCTAAACTATGTCTTGTTTACTAAAGCAATCAGGGAATCTTTCAAAAGGTACAGTTTGTATTCATGAAGAGCCTACAGAAATCATATCAGCTATGTGACTTTTAAAAATTACGTTTCTTCCTGTGGAGCAAGTCACTCAGAAAAAATAACCCCATGCCATCCTTGAGTGATGAGAAAGTTTCTTAAAGACAGTAAGTACCATTCTTTTTATAAGTGCAATACTGTTTATTTTCTGAGGTACGCCATGAGAACTGAAACTATTGTCAGACTACCCTCTCTAAGACCCTTTTCCAGTCTCCCAAATCCACCCCTCTCAAGTGGCAGGCTCTACTTCTCTTTGAAGTGGAATCTTGTGATGCAGCTGGTCCCTGACTAGGATTCTTGCTTATATCTGCCCACTTGCCAAACATTTTACCAAGCAAGGCCCAATGGGCTTGGCACTTGCAAGTTTTCCTTTGGGAGCTCGTGGATAGTAACAGCATGCAGTGACACAGAAGCAGCTTCTTCAAAATAAAGTGTGGTTTATTTTGCTAGAAGGTATACAGTACTCAAAGAAGTGTATTTAGAATAACAGAGACGTATGTGCATACTGTCTTACCTCTGTTTGGCATTTAGGGCCTCAAGCTCCTAAATAGACATGATTTATCCTTGGTGTGCCCTGTTCTCAGGGGTCCTGAGTTAAAGCTTTCTTGCTGAGGACTCTGACTCTCAGTCAGTCTCTCTGTGCCAGCCTGCAATTACTGACAACTTCCCCCTTCTCTGTCTGCAGGGCAGATCCTTTAACAGATCTGTCTTTTGATCTCCCTCTTCTCAGCCATCACAAAACATCTCTGCTGCTGGGGTGGGGGCTAAGGTGACCTTCTTCTTGACTATAACCAGGCTATTGTGTTTGAAGGAATGCTCCTAATCTAGGTCATTGTTTTACCTTTCCTGCCTGGTTTCTTTAACAACTCCTTTTGATCTAAGTATGCATTCAGGCAAGGCAACATCAGACAGATATACTGAGGGGCATTTGTTGTTTTTGGAGTTTTTTTAAAAAATAAATATGTAGTTCCCAATTCTCCACTACTGTATGTAACCGTATTACATTAGGGACATGCTCCCCACCCAACTTGTTGCTGCCCAATGACAATTAGTGCAGTCAGATTTTAAAGTCTGTGAATATAGATTCCTTTAGTCGCTTTGCAGTGTCCTTACCCCACTACAGCAATTTGTGCTGTGTTTGTTAACTGGGAAAAATTTACTATATTTTGCACTTTTTAGGGAAGTGGTGACAATCCTGGACTCCAAGTCCTGAAAAGATTAATGGAATTTAGTTTCGCCATCAGTGTTAATGTCAGTATTCATATCAGTGCTATTGAATACCAGGTAGTGCTTCATGGTACCCTCCACCTGTGCATTAGAGTAATCCCTCCCCATTATACAGGAATCATGCAACTGTGACACCCCATGTATGAAGCTGAGCAATTTAATGAGACTAGAAGTAAAGCTGATGTGTATACTGGTCTTCTGACCAAAGGAATTATTCCTGCCAACACCCCGAATTAATGGTATTCATGTGTTAAATATTATGGCTCAGAAGGTAAATTTGCACTTCCTAGTAAAGTCAGGGATACACTTGATGAGTTCATTAACTGCAGATTTATGCAGCTTACTGCCAGTGACAAGTCTGTATTAGGGATGTCATTCAGTCCCCTTTTAGGAAACAAATTGTATACTGTGACCATTTCATTTGATTATGGTTATCTGTATTCACAACCCATTGATTAATGCAATTATAAGATGATACTGAACTGTTTTTAATTAAACAGTTACTGTGTCAGTGCCCCTTGAGATCTGGATAGTGATGGATGATACTGAGCACTCATAGGAAAATGCCAGAAGCTATATAGGAACACTTTAACTAAGTTTCAAAGAGTCCATCCCAACACTTCCTGGCCTGTCTGACTATTTCTCACCTTTACTAGTCACAGTGGTGTGTTTGGAACGCTTTAAGACTGCTGTACAAAGGATACAGCTGTGCAAGCTAGTCAGGAATTTGGAGGGGGAGAGGAGGGGAAAGGAAAAGGTAATTAAGCTTCACACGGGGAATAGGTAAAATTTTCAAAAGCACCTAAATCTCACCTCCAGATGTGACTTAGGAGCCTAAGTGTCACCATAAGTCAATGAATCGTGTGTCTTAGGTTCTTAATGAGACTTAGGCTCCTAAATCACGTTTGAAAGTGAGACTTAGGTGCTTTTGAAAATTTTACTCCATATTTGACATGGGATCAGAGTTCATCACACTACTTGCTCTGTTCATTCTGCCCCACCTGACCTTCTGCTTTGAATAGTACTGAAGCAACAGTGGAGGAACAGTTAAAGGAAAGGAAAAATTAAGAGATGCCTGTTTAGAACCAGCAAAGCCTCTAAGATTGAGTCTAAGTGGGTGGGGAGAGATATATTTGTTAAACTGGGACCAAGAAGATATGTTCAAAATGTTACTGAAATAGAATTTTTGATCCTTTGAAGAGCTTTTCAAATGTAAACGTTCCCAGCTACCAGACAGGTTGAAAGGGAGCATGAGGACACTGGAAAAAAATGGACATAACACCAAACACGCAGAGAAGTTAGATAAAAGCCAGAGAAGTACTCTTGCTGGTAGGTTTGCAACGTAACACTACTTTATTCATTACAATTCAAAATGATAACTCACAAGAACCAAAAACAGGATATAAAGCAAACTGCTTCCTAAAACAGAGGTACAACTCACATACTTTCTTGTTGGCTGGCTTTCTGAAAACTGGCTGCTGCTAGATCCAAATCACACAGTTCCCCACAAAGCCTACTAGCCTGAAAGCAGGATCAGGAAACCCCACAAACATTTATAGTAATAGCTTATAATTTTCAGTTTCCAATGCACAACACTCAGGAGGGATGGTATTTGTGTTTGTACGTTTAGAGTATGTCTACACTACTCTCAGACACCCACAGTTGGACCATGCCAGTTGACTCAGGCTCATGGGGTTCAGGCTATGGAACTGTTTAACTGTGGTGGAGACATTCAGGCTTGGGCTGCATCCCAATCTCTGGGACCCTCCTACTTCCCAGGATCCTAAAGCCTAAGCTGAAGCCTAAACCCAAATACTTACCCTACAATTAAACAGCCCCTTAGTCTGAACCTGAGTCAACCGGCACTGGCTAGCCGCAGGCTTTTAATCAGAGTGTAGACATACCCTAAACATACCATTCCTCCTGAGTGCTGACACACCCAAAATGGCAGACCTCCATTCAAAACCAAAATGAGACATGAACAAGTGGCTCAGGATGAGAAAGAGAACATTTGAGTGCCAGTTACAGAGAGATCAACACAGTGGACGGAAAATTAAATTCAGAATGCCTTTTCCAGGGAATTGAAGGCTCAGTCATTTAAACAAACAGAATCCCTTTCTGGCTTTGCTGTGGTCTAGCAGGCATGTAGATATTTTATTCCCTTCTCCATAAAAATGATATACACACAATCTTGCTATTTAATCTATGACCAGATTTGATTTAGGCACCAAGACTGAGGGAGTACAATCTCCAATGAGACAATGGTATTCATATTTGTGGGTGAAGAGAGATGCATGAAACAGTAATAGTTTTTCCACATGGGGCACAGAAATGGAATGGCCAAGGGAATAAGGGAAGAGTGTTTTTACTGCTTCTGTTCATTATAGAAATATATGGGGTCTAAAGGGTAATAGGGAGATAGAAACTGGCGAGGAAACGAACAACTTTTAAATTACATCCACTGTACATAGTATTTTATATGGTACTAAATTAGATGTTTGCTTAAATTCTTAATTCTGCTCCTATCAAAGCCAATGGAATGTTTGCCACTGATTTCAGAGGGAGCAGACTAAGTCACAGGTTTGTGAAATGTAGACAAGGAAGTGTTGAGTCTAGAATTAATAATGTGCCTCATGATCAAATTCATCTAAGAGTTACATGGAAAGAATGTGTGATTTACCAGTGTTTTTTAACTAAATCAAAACAATTTAACAAGATAAGGGGCCTGATAAAGATCCTTTAAAATCAATGAGAGTTTTGCTATTGATTTTAATGACATCAGCAGCAGGTCCAGAACTATTAAAATGAAAACCAAGAAGACTGGTATAAAACCAATGTTAAAATGAGATCATCCAATTAAATTTAATAAATTCGTACTGCGTATTGTAACAAGTATATTGTACACAAAACATTTTTCAAACACAAAGCAATAAAGTTGTTAACTAAAGCCAATGTTACAAATCTGTGGAATGCAACAAATCTTTACATTTCATTAGTCAACACATATAGATAAGAGATACAACCCAATTAATTATGCACCTAATTCAGAATAGCTCACAAAACAATATGTTCTGTCCAATACATCTTTGAATTTTGCTATTTGGTGTCTACAAAGAGGTCAATTATTTTAAATGAGAAGAAAAATCCCCAGAAGAACAAAACAAAGCTCATCCACTCTGACATGAAGTGAAACATTTATATATTTATATATAATTATTTAAAATGTTCTGTGTTTACTCAGATTGTATCCAATTTAAAACAATTTTCACATAAAAAAGAAATGAAACAGAATGAATTGCTCAATGGGATATAAAAATTATTTCACTCAAGTTTGATAATACATCAGGCTGAAAGTCAACAGTCTCCTTACTGAAAATTATTCTAAACATTGCGTGTCAAGTATTTTAGACATTACTGGAAATAGCTGTCACAGAAAACGTAAAAGGACTCTGCATACATTCCTTGTGGCCTTATTGCCTGAATGTGAGAATCTCCACACTGACACAAAATTGCTACCCTGTCAGCATGTAAAAGGACAGATCATTTCATCTCTTTAGTGATGAAGTTTCAAATCCACAAAGCAGAAGCTATCAGTCCTTTGAGATGATTATGATGCCTCGAACCTGACAGCTTGCGATGACAGCTTTCACAAATTCTGGAAATCAGATTGTTCCTGCATCCAACCAAAGAAGGCAGGTATACACAAAACAGAAATGGATGAAGATAAACATGGGGATAGTGTGATCTTTATGCTAAGTGTAATTGTTAAAAATAATACTATGTACAATTATAGATTTTGATTTTAAGTCTCTTTGTGATGTACACAGATGAGAGCACCAATAACCCATATGGGTGCAAGGTTTGCCAAGAAAGGACTATCAAGATAAACAGATGGCTGTACCATTGCCATATGGTTCCTTAAAAAAATTGGATCATGTTATGGCATTTTGCCATAAGATAGATCTTGTGTTATTTCTGTGCCAATATTTTAAGCAGTGCAGATAAGGAATACATAACTTATCTGCAATTAGCAACGTTATATAAATATAAAAGAATAGTAAATGTTTTATGGGAAATTTTGTAGACAGACACATTACTGCAATATAGATATCAATTCATTGAAAAAGTACTTGCCTGACCTCCATGCTTTTTTCTTATTCTTTACTCAGGAAAATGCATTACATAAAATATTGGAATGTGGGAGAGTTTAATTTCAAAGCTTTTCCTCATGCACAGAGAGAAGAGCACCTCTAAACTATTCACAGTATCTTTGGTATTTGTGGCTCTAAACAGGGAAGGTAAAACAGGGAAATGAATGAAAGGCTACTCAAATTAAGGATGGGCGGGGATTCCAACACTTGATTCATCTGGTTATCAACATATATCACCAAGGTATTCCACAGTGACTGGTTAATTTGGCATCTTACCCAAATAGCCTAGTTTCAATGTCTAAAACTTTAACGGGTGGCAGATCAGGTCTCGTATAGGGATACAAGGCTCCTTGGTTGAGCAAGTTATCAGGTACATATACCATCATGAAAATAAACTGTAATTACTGATGAGTCACATTAGCTCATGGATTCAATAAACTCCAATCTGGATTAAAAAAAGGAACTGGAACTTCTTTCAGGAGCAAAGGGAAGGAAACTCTGAGTTAGATAAGATTTGCTGTGCAAATTAGAATCAACTAAACTTTGATAGATAGTTTAGGCATCTATTGTAGTTGTTATTTAGGCTACCGGTATGTCCAAATCCCACAAAGTAAATTTGAATTTTATATGGTGTTTGTACACTCTCTGCTGACCAGGATGAAAATCCGTCTCCTTACAAATACTCATATTACTCCACAAAAACCTTGCCAGAAACAGCATATAATGTTCAGAATCTCTGATGGAGTTTGAGGAGTACAAAACCAAAGAAAGAAGGGAGATATAACAGAATAGCGAGAACAAAAATGCACAGCTTTTTCAGTGAGAATGCCTCCCCACATTTTGTTTCGGAGACATTCGAACACACAGCTAAGTGTTATTACATATGAAGTTTGGTCCAGAAGCATCTAAAGCATGTACAGTCTCTCTGTATCTAATATTAGTATTCAATATTTAGCTATATGCTCCCTGGCCGCCAATCCTGCTCATATAGGACAAACTACAGAGAAAGAAAGCAATCAGAACATTGCCACAGTAATTATTTTGTGGAGTGTCTGTCTCAGTCTTTTCAAGAAAAGGGATTGCATTCATACAGAACAATTAGGGGTTACAACCTAGAAACATCATGGAGCTCTAAGACCTTTGGGAAAATCCTTGTAGATCTTAGAGGATTTGTGAGGCTAGCTAGCCCCTTAATGCTATTTCCTAAGTTCCCACTCCAGCTTTGCTTCTGAATAAACTTCGCTGCCATCAGCTCCGTTCCCTCCTCCAGACTTTTCCTATTAGAAATCTGTGAGGTCTATAAAATCCTGAAAATGCCAACTGCTCTGTATTCACAGTATAGCTCCCCTCTTCTGTGAGCATGGGATCCTTTGCATCTTGTTTTCCCTCTTTGCTCTCCTGAGCATGGTAGGCTGGAGGGGAGCATCTAGACATAGCTTTTGAGCACAAAGCCAGTGTAAGTGCTGTGGAAAGCTTGCAGTGTGTTCAATGGTTGATAAAAATGTCTCTTCACATATTTGCAAACTTCCTCTCACCAGTGGATCTTTGTTCACAACCTACATTGCATTAAAAAAAATTGACTCACGGATGACACATCCTACAGAAAAATCATAAGCACAGCACAGACATGAATACTTCACTTTCTATTTGCCAATCACACTACAGCAGCTAGAGCGATAGAGAGCTGACCACGTTCATTGGCACAAAAGACAATAATCCTGCATAATTGGCTCAGGCTCTTACTTTCCTCTTGATTAATCATTATTACTCCGAGTCACTGTTACATTCTATTTCTGTATTTTTTGCAGTTCAGTTACAGTGCAGATTAGTTCCACTAGGCTAGTTCTACAACAACTCTTGGTCACAGTCTTTTAACTTTCAGTTCATGGGAGGAGAAGTGGGAGGAAGAGGAAGGAAGGCATAAAATAAGAAGTGGAATGTGGAGGAAAGATGTTGGTGTCTTAAAGTGATTCAGTATCATGACTTGCCTTACAATGGCAGACAACCCATTCTATAGATACACTGCTTGTAGATATTCTTGAATGAAGATATGTGGTTCTCTGCTTGGCACAGTTTACCTTTTACTTGCTAGAACATCCAAAAGACCACCTCATTTACTGGTTAATGTGGAGAGCTGTGCAGGAATCTAATATTTTGTTTCAGGGAGATTTTCATTATTTCGGACATTTTTCTGTTCTGAAACTGAATGAAACCAGAAGATTTAAAATTTTCCAAAAACTAGAATTAAATAACATTGATTGAAATGTTTTGTTTTCACAATATGTTTAAACATTTCATTTTATTAATATTAAATTTAAAAATTTGAAATGGAAAGTAATTTCAAAATAAAAAATTGAAACATTCCTTTCTTATTGAAACACAATTTTTCATTCAAAATGAACATAAGTAATGACATGCTTCTGCAAAATGTTTAGCTTTCAACAGACTGGAATTTTCAGATGGAAAAACATTCCACCAGAAAATTTCCCACCAGATATACTGATTCGTATGTGCGCTAATGTCTTCTGCTGAATGGAGTCTAATCTTCTCAGAATGTAATTTCCATTTCTCTTGCACTTTAATGGTAGGGCACTTTAAAGCCCTATCATCAATACTGTTTGTGTAGTGAAGTACATCAACAAAGAGATTCCTGACCAAATAGTTCCAGTTGTAGCAAAGTATGAAAAAGATGCACAAATATAATTCTGGTGGCTTTCTCCACTGCTACGTACAAGAACTGTTTATATTCTGGAGTACTACAGCTGCATACTTCACCTTTCATTTTTCCCTCTGCCTCTTAATATTTAGTTCTTTTACTTGTCTTCATTGCAAAATATATCCTTTCTGGGATCTTATCAGGTCTAGATGCTGGGATATATGATATTCAGGCGAATTTATGCGGCAAAGACTTATCAATCAGGTCCACTGTTTCTATGGCTTCTTTAGCTACTTTACTGAATTATTGTTTTTTATCATTTGTATTGCAGTAGAGCCTATGAACCCTAATTATGGACCAGGACCCCCTAGTGATTGGTACTTACAAAGACAGAACAAAAAGAGTTTATGTGGCTATTGTAAGGCAGTTAAAAATTCCTCCAATAATTGCTTAGTTCAAGCCAGGACTTGTACAGACCTCTTTGTGGACAATGAACAGCATACACAGCATTTAGTCAGTCTAAGAGCCGGAGGGACCAATTAGGTTCTGTTGTGTCCAGAAATCTGAATCATCCTAATATTTATTCCAGCCAAATCCTGTCTTCTCCAATCACGAGAGGCACTATTGCTCTTTCTTCTGTACTATTTTCAATGGTTCATAGCGAAAAACATGAATACACTTTGGGCTAATTTTGGCACTCAGTCACATAGATGCAAATCTAGAATAAATCTATTCAACTCAGTAGAGTTAATCCAGTTCTAGTTCCATAAATAAAAAATTATTTTATTAGCACAAAACAGAAACCAAAAGATAGCATTAAAAAGGATAAGCAAAATATGCACTTGTCTAAATAGATACTAGGGATAACTCCTCTAAGCAAGTCTATGCATACAAAGTATTGTGCATCATACCTGAAAAATTCCACATAGAAGATCGAAGTTCTTTGCAGCATAAAAACTTGGTCAAGTTCTTGACTATCATTCACAAGTCCCAAGGATATGAAACGGTTTTCATTTTCTATGGAATATAATTCTTCATCTTTCTCAAAAGCCCACAAAACCTTTGTAATTAAGGCATTATACATAACCTCACTTTTTGAAGGCAGAGCAAACTATCTGATATTGTTCAAAGATTTGAATACAGTTTGAAGCTTTCATGTTTCCTTGTCCTTTCAAATACGTTTGCAATGGGTAGACCTGTCTGTTTAATGAAGTGTTTGGGTATGGTGGGGGGGTGGGAAGTGTGGAAAGTTTGTTAGTTTATTTTAGTTTTTGTCTCCTTTGATTTGTTAGGGGAAGGAGACCTCAACACAAAACAAAGTTACTTACTGACAATGTTGTTTCTTGTTTAAAAAGGGCCCTTAGAATGGGAGCTCCAGTCCTAGCCTCTTCACAAATTCTGGGGATGATTTGCCTACACTGATTAGTTCTTTTTCTGTTTAGGAATTTCCTTTACATGGTGTGTGTATATATCTTTGTGAGTGAATGGGATACAGATGGGATACAAAAAGGACTTAACTATTCGTTTTCTTCCTAAATCATTTCACGTATCTTTCTTAACATGCCCCAAAATCATAAAAAGAACTATTTAGTTCCATTTTTCCATAAGAGGCTAATTGCTTAGTGCAGCAAAAATGAAGTTAGAAGGAATCATTAACTTCCCCCACCTAAAAAGAAGATCTTACAGGGATTGAAAATCAGTTTGCTTTTCTTTGCTTTCTTCTCTTACCTGAAATAGTAGCCATACCCTCTGTGTCTGCACCCCAGAAGGAATAAAATTGGCAGTTACTTCCTAATAATACCTAGCCATTGGAAGTTGGCTAGCCCAGCTGTGGCTAACTAAAAGTCTGAGTGGAAGCAGTACTATTTAGCTGAACCTAAGGCAGCATGAGTCTTCTAAAAGTTATTTTTTAAAAAGCATGTTTAGCTGGGGTTTTCAGGAAGGCAGAAAGGGTATAGCACTAGAAAGATTAAGTGTAGTCTTGAAAAGGGTTATCCAAATCTCCAATAATTGAAAGGAAATATATGCATGTGTCTTTTTTTTTCTAACTTTGGTGGATGTTAGTAAGTTTTACTTCAATATTTGATTTCTACTCAGTTTGAAGCCCTTTTGTGTTTTTAGCCAGCTGCTTAGTTTGTGATATCTTTCTTCCTTCCAGAAAAGTCTTCTTATTTTTTTGTCTCTCTTGAGGACCCTTACCAGTTTTCAAATGATACCTTTAAAGATGGGTCTTTGTGAATCTAATTGTGTATTTTTCCCCAAATTTCCTAGCACACGTGTATTTCAGTGAACTTCTTCCTTTCTATGACTCATTATTAATTACATTAATAATCAATATGCTAGGTCGCTTTGAAGGCCAAGTATCTGCAGGACATATTCTCTATTGAAAAGTTTTGATAAAATGTACTTTTATGCTCAGACTGCAGTGATTTAACCATGCCCATTACTCCTGGCCAGACTACATTTTCCACAGTATACCAATCTTGCTCAGCCTCTGTACCATGGGAGATGCACTTCAGCAGGACAACCTAACCCATAGGGAGAATGGGGTCTTGAATTACCCAAACTATAACTCCGATGATGTATTATGGCATCACATATAGGAATAGTTTTTTTAAACAATTTTTTTCAGATTTTGGGTGTTTATTTTAACAAAGTCAAAATTTTCCATGCAGAGGCTTCTGACAAATATTTTGTTTTCCATTAAAATTAAATTTTCCATTGAAAAACAATTTTGATGGAAAATTTTCAACCAGCCCTAGCAGTTAGCATATCTTGACCATACCAGGAGGTCTGATCTAAACACAGTTTTCCCTTATATTCACTACTTACTAAGAGGACTATTCATAGGCCAGGTGTAACGACACAAGATTATTCATTTGGTCTCTGAAAACCTCCCTTCATCTTCTGTCATTGTTTTTCCAAGTTTCAACTGTCAATATAATAAATTCTTGTGTCTGGAGGAGATTATGCAGACTAGGCTTGGTTATGGGATTTTCAAAAATGCTCAGTGTTAGCCCAGCTCTGTTCCCATTGAGGTCTATGGGAATAACTCTGACAGAGTTAGGCCAACACTGAGTGCTTTACAATCCACTCCTCCACCACTATGTACCCTTAATATCACCACTCATGATTTAAACCACAGCTTCATCATCTTAACTTACACCCTAACATTGATAGATGGACTCTCACAAGTTACACCTTCCCTAGCATCTAGTTTAGATGAGGTGGTGTGCTTTTGTCACAGCTTAGATTCCGTGAACTATATTTTACCCAGGCTGTCACATTAGGCAAAAGATTTTCTTTACTCAGCCTGAGAGAAAACACTTTCTGTTCAACTTTGAAGCAGAATTACTAACTTCTTTAAAGTAGACACAGTTTACTAGACAAGGTGTGAAGAAGTAAGTCTCCATCTTCAAAGCTTGGAATGAAGCCAACACAATTTTCAAAGGGATATCATCAACAGTGGGAACTTTGTCTGATTCCTGTAAACTGCTAACAAGACAAGGTGCCATTAATCAGCCCAGGAATACCATGGCTGACAACACCTTCCTCCAGTCCAATATTAACACATTAATACACTATGGTGTTTGTTATTGGTTAGATTTTTCTGGATTCCTCCCACCTTGTTTAAGGAAAGTTTGTTAGATGGTCTTGTGTCTGAACGTGGCTGCTGATTTTATCTCTGCTATCACTGCTGCTGTGGTCACTCTGTAGCCAATGTTACTCCAGTAGGCTCTTAAAATTACATTTGTAAATCTAAAGTGAATCCAGTCACGACAGAAAGGGCACGTATTTAGCAATCATAATCATTCAAATATTTCCTGACTATCTCCTAGCAAATTCCATTCATGAAACTCAATTTATGTTTACAACAACAGAGAAAATGAAAAAGGAATTTTTATATTCCCAAAGTCAAAATTTTGGCAAAGCTTCCTTAATGAACAGGTACAATCCTACACAGCTTTCTACCTGTCACTATTCATGTATCATTAAGTAATGGCTTGGCCCTCTGGTTATCTGGTATTTTACCATACTTTATCAGACCATGCCAGACACTGATTTCACCACATTTCTTCTTTATATTGCGTGCGCTAATTAACACTACCACACATTCCTTACAGGGAAGACACACATCTTTAAAACATATTTTATTACCACAATTTTTAAACAAAACATTCAGTCCTATTCGTTCTTACAAGTAAGTTATATAGAGAGAAGGAGAGGCATCAAGGATAATATATGATACACAACTCTGTGTAACTGAAACAGAGGCCTGGTCTACACTTACATTCCGGATTCGCTGCAGTCGACAGGAGATATGAAAGTGATGTAAAACACTTGCATCTCTCCCATCGACTTCGCTGCATCTGTTCTGCATGCCATCCACACTGCACTGCGCTGACGGGAACAGCTTTCCCATAGTACTACGCCACCTACGGGGGTGGTTTTTGTCCGTCGATTTCTGGATTGACTGAGCGGGTCTACACAGACCACTCAGTCGATCCAGAGACATCAATCTGATGACGGCGAATTTGCCGCCATCAGTATAGACCCAGCCTAGGTTCTGTCACTCTTCTTTCCATGTACTCCATCTTTCAATGTAGAGGAGTTCCTGGCTACTGCAGCGGTGAGGCAGCTTCCCATTAGGGTTCCAGTTCAGATGTTGAATGTTACAGGGTGATTCTCTGTGCACGCTCTCTCACAGCTATGTGGTATTTGTTGGCTGTTTTTATTAATCTGGCATAAGTCTCTCAGATGGTGAAAGACATGATCTGCTTTTTGTGTATGGGAAAACAAATACTTTTGAAAGGTGCACATGACCATTGCATACCATATATTGATCACTATAGCTCTACTGGAATGCTGATTCCATAACTCACCTGGGACAGGAATTCACTGGAGACAAATTGTCCAAATTAACTGCGATCTTGTGGAAATTTAAAACAATTGCCTACAAAAGAATAAGTATTGTGTCACATTTGGGCCTTGATCCAGTAATGAACTACATGCAACTGGAGTATTTCACTCTCAATTAAGTCCCTGAAGGATTGGGCCCTGGGTTTCCAACTTGATAATTCCAAACAGCACTGAGGGTTTGTTTTCACCTCTTCCATTTGATGTGTCATAAATTTGGATGTAAGCCTATTTCTACTAAACTCACAAGAATGCAAGAATTTGTAGCAGTGTTAAAATATAGACTATGTATCCCTAACTGAAACAATTTCCTGTTTAGTTGTGGAACATGGTGGAGTATCTGACAGAGGTTTAAAGTTGGCACAGAATGGCAGAAATTGGCTTGAGCACTAAGCAGGTGAGACAATTAATTCTCTCTTTCTCTCTCAAACAATTGTGTTGGACTCTTCAGAATTACAGTGGTTTTTGAGTAGTTAGCAAATACAAAACATATTTTTTTTAAATAAGAACACCTGTTGGCCAGATTTTTACAGCTGTACTTTTTGTGCTGCCACTGCTGATCCATCTGTGACATGAGTTATTTTAGTTAGGAGGTGTTAGGAGGAGGCATATAAGACAGCAGGAGAATTCTCCTTTGCACCTGATTTTCTTTATTTCTTCTTTATTCAGTTGAGCTAGTAAGGTGATACATGGTATAAAATCAGACAGTTCTATTCATGATAATTTAGGTATGTAGGAAAGAAAAACTATGCTTCTTGCTCAGACTACCATGCCTTTGTGTCATTGCTGTGGGAATACAGGCCTACTACACAGTTCAGTTGGGGTGACCAGTTGAAAACCAGAGTATGCAATTAAAAATAATAAAGATATCTCCAATCTATTTTGTATTGCTTGGAAGTCTGAATTGAGTCTCACATATTTAGGATCATATATTAATTTTTCTGAATTAATACAGCAGTTAAAAAATTTAGTGTCAATTCTTTCAAATCACGGTAGAGGAGGTGCATAAATCCTGCCACTACTTAATGGGAGTTTGATATGTGCATTCTGTATAACGCTAATACTGTGAAAATCTATCCCATGAAAGCCATGTAATCGTCCCTCACCAAAATGGAGTATCTGATTACAGGTAAACAAACTCTTCTGTTTGGATAAATATAGCCTTCTCAAATGCTGTGGATTCAAAGTATTGGCTTTATACAGGGTTGATACATTTCCTTTGTAAATGTCAAGGAATTTGCAATGTGCACTACATTTTACAATCACTTCACAGTTTATTCCTCACCATTAGATAGATGCATTATAAAACAGGTTTGCTCAGTGGCTAAGAGTTAAGTCCTGTTTGTTTTGTTTGTGTATCTTTTTGGCACTGAACATTAAAGCCTTCCCCTAAAATTTTCACTCAAAATGCATACGCAGGCAGAGTCATGTTCCTTAGCCTTGTATTAAAGAAAAATACAATCTTGTTTTTGGCTGCTGTGCACCTTAATTTTGCGCAGCACTTAGATACCATGGTGAGTAGGTGCTTTATTATTGAGAGATGTTGTACATCAGGGAGGCTAGGAAGTCTGTGTGGTGTAAGCTCCCCTTATAACCGGTGCAGCTGCATACTCTGGTGCAAGGGGCTAACTATTTCCTTACCTCTCCCTGTCTGGCTTTGGAAAGGCAAGTGCCTGCAAGAACGTTGTTCCAGAGCAGTCCTTGTGATTGGGAGATAAAGTAAATTCTGCAATTGTGGGAAGGCCTGGGGGCATCTTTTGCTTTGGGCACCCACATCAGGGTCAAATGCAATTGGGCCTGATTTTGTTGAAATTAATTCTTGCTGTATTTCAGTCTAAATTGTTTATCTAGATAAAGTAAGGGATTTTATTTTTCCTATATTATGATTTTGACTTTCTCTTAGCCTTTTGTTGTATTTAGCTATGGGCAGATAGCTATTAAATACCCAGTTTGCATTTATAAGTTTGTTCCTACGGGGTGCCTGTAGTTTTGAGTTCAAGAAATACAATTCCCAGCATATGGCAGCAGACGAGGGGGTAGAGGGGAGAAGGAAAGGAAGACTGTGAACTCTGTCAAAACATGAGGGTGATAAACCGTACCTTTATTATCAAGCTTCCTGAGTCTTCCTCAAAGAGATTCAGGTACAAAAGTTTTTCTTCCAAAACATGCCCTATCTCCACATAGCCTCATATTCCACCTCACCCACCCTGGGTACATCATTAGGGAGAATTTTATAGCTCCTCTTCAATGAAACATCTAATGTGTGTGTTGGAATGAATGTTGGGAATATTTATATTTGGGATTTAAGACCAAGAAAGAGCAATGTATGACTGAGAATAAAAACAATTTTCTATGCAGATGGAACTCTAAAAATGACTTACACGGTTTGAACATTAATGATTAGGAAGCACTTTTATTTAGAAAATCTGGCTTTCCTACATGAAAACTCTTCAGGGTGCAATGAAAGTTGAACTTCAGATCACACTGCAGAAATCTACCACAATTATCTCTTAATTGATTCTTTCTTGTATCTCATCGCTTTTCCAAGGCTTATGTGATGCTGTGCACATACAAGTTTATAACAAGGGGGCTCACCCTTTGAGAGCTTGGATTAGCCAGTCCTGATTACAGAATGACCCAAAGCTCGGAGACATCAGGGTTATTGCCCTATGAAGAGCAGCAGAAAGCTGCAGTACAGTGAGGGGAATGTTTAGTGAATAGAGATTGTTAGGAGCAAGAAGACTGCAATAGAGACAGGACTGAGACTGCAGCCAGACAGGGTTATGCAGTGCCTGTCAAAGCAGGCAGGCCTGGGAAGAAAAAGAGAAACCTTTGTTGTGGACATTTGGAGGGTCTTGAAAACTTTATTTTGAATGTTTGTTAATTTAATAAAATACAACCTGAGAAGGGAGGTGATGGGATGGGACAAAAGTGTTTTTGTCAGTTTCTTGAACAGTCCAAGAGGGAAACTGAGGCAGAAACTTGCAGCATGACCTTAGGCCATGAAGGGGCATACAGGAGGCAGCCAGCCTGCTTACAAGGCTATTACTTTGTCTCCATGAATCCTGTTGATGACGGGCTACTGAAACAAAGATGACTACCCTTGCCAGCAGGCACCTGGTTTTGAACTTGCTGTATACAATTTATCACAAACATTGATATTTCAGGTTGATGATGAGATCGCTGCAAGAACATCATGTATTTCATGAGGCAGTTTAATAGCTCATATTAGAACATGAGAAGTCTATGATGCCATGAATGTGACATTATACAGATGATATAACAAATCTAAACAAAACAACTGTTCTATAGCGGTGCATGGGAGAGGAATGACCATCCATTTAGTCTCTCTCTCAGGAAGAGGAGAAGAATTCTGGAGAGAAGGTGATGGAAGAGCTCAAGAAGAAAATGAAACAAGATTTCAGAAAAGAGACAAGAATGTATTAAATCTGACTTTCTTTAAAAAAAATCCTTAAACAGTGTTGATTCTTCCAGTTGAGAATTTTGTTTTAAAATGAAGATTTTCCATAAATTATACCTTCAAATTTGGAGAAATTGCTTTTGGCAACAGTCAGAAAATCAGGTCAACATTTTCAGACTAGGATCCTTAAAATTAGGAATCTAAAAAAAATAGCTTAGTTTCAATGGATACAGCTCTGAAAAATCAGGACATTGTTTTTTAAAAATATTATCCCCTTTGAAATGAAAGAGAACAAGTAAAAATTAAATTGGTTAACATTCTCCTCATCCATGAAAATCAGATAAGCCTCCTTCTTGTTAGAACTTAGTGGCACTTTTCTTAATAATACAGGAGACAAAATAGAGCACACCTTGATGCAGTGTAACTGTGGTACCTCCCCTCCAGCATGGATAATAGTAAAAGCTTTTCTTTAGCAGTAATTGAGCTAAGGACAAAGAGGCCTGATCTATACATTAACAGCATAGCTATGTTGGTTAGGAGTGTGGAAGAAAAAAAAATCACAGACCTAGCCGACATAGCTATGCAGGGAAAAGCCCTGGGGTAGATGCTATTACACTGGCAAAAATGTCCTTTTGCTGGTATATCTTATTTTGTTCTGGGTACTGCTGTAAGCTGTACCAGCAACTTTTTCGCTGTTATAAACTGCATCTACAGTCTGGATTTTTGCTAGTGTAGACAAGTCCAGAGAAAGAGGATTGACAAAGTAAAAGACATTTTACTTTTTTTAAAAAAAACCTTAGTTTCATTTTACCAGGCACTGCTATTCAGAAATTCTGAGTGCACAAAGTAAGGTCCAGCTTCTGCTCTCACTTTAATCAACTGGAATTTTGCTATTGAGTTCAGTGGGGAATGATTTTAAAGTTTGAATCAGAGATCTATGCATTTCCCAAACTAAGTCTATTGAAATCGGTGACTCTTTCCTTTGGCTTTAACGGGCTGTGGATGATGCCCTAAAGTTTATACATTAATTCTGGTTTTCACATTTTGTTTAGTAAGGATTAGATTGTGACAGGGTTTACATTACCACTCATGGCAGAACAGGTTGAAAGAAACCCCATTTCATTTGTGTGTGAGCTAACTGAACCTTGGATAGAGAAGTAGGTCTGCAGTTGATAATGGCTTGGCTCCACTCACTGAGTTCTGACAACCTTGAGCATTTCAAGATAAGTCAGGCCTCCAAAACCATAAGAAATTATTTTTAAAATAATGATTTTTCAAGACAAACAGTTTGGGGTGGTGGATTAATTTGTCTTTTGGCTTTCTAAGGCTTTAGAGTTCACATTTTCAGGCATTTCCTCACAATCATGAGAGCTAGAAACTTTTTTTTAAAATGAAAGCTGAAATTCTCTGAAAGTTACATAGTCATATATCTCCAAGAGATAGGGCTTTCAGAAATATCATATACAATGAGACTTGTGATTATATGAAGAGGCATGGTAACATTACACCCATGGCATCTCTTTTCCTGAGAGAGTGCAATATCCTTATGCATTACCCTTTCCTAAAGGTTCTCCTAGACTTGAGTAACCTTATGATACCACTTCTCTCTGTTGATTCTGCTGCTATTAGTTTTACTATTACTATTACTACCAAACCTCTAATATTTTGCCTTCAACTATTGATTTTTTCCAAAGATGTTTGTAAATTAATTTTGAAGATGGAATGGAGAATACTGTCTTCAAAATCTTTTACCACTGATTATCTACACTAAGAAAATCATTGATTCAATAATTCGTTAAAATATTTCTTATTAAAATATTCTCTTTTTTCTGACAAACTTTATTTTATAAATTTCAGTTCATTATAATCCCCCAGTCATAAAAAAAAGATACCACCAAATACATCATATACTGTAACTAAGCCTAAAAATTATTTTATTAACAGAAACATGAATAGAATTATTTTCATGATTAAAAGAAAGTTGTGAAAAGAGCGTGTGTGTGTTAGGGGAAAGTTGCAGTATCACATTATCCTGTTATATTGGAAATGCAATTACAATGGAATTGTTTTAGTGCATGAGAACTAGAAAGTGGAATTCACAAGAAACAAAAGTTAAATTGAATACTGTCCCAACTCCCATTGAAATCTACAGGATCCCTTCCATTTAATAGAAATAATATTATGGTCAGAATTTTAAAGGCAGTTAGGTGCCTAAAGAAGCAGCAAGATGCTCAAGTGTCTCACTCCCCTTGATTTCAATTGATAGGAGTTTGGCACTTTTGAAAATCTACTAGGTGCCTCTCTGCATCTTTAATACTAAAATAAATGCCTTTAAAAATGCAACCAATTGTCCAAAAAAAGCATGTAATGCATAAATAAACAAACAACTCAATAGGTGAAAAGTAAATTAGATATCTAATTTTATTTTGTATTAATAATCCACTGTGTTATTAGTAACACAAGAAGAGAATTACCTTTAAATATATCATTTTTATCTTGATACTGTCCTTTTGATAAATATATTCATAGGTAGAAGGATGTGAATTAAAAAAAAATTAAATCAACCTTTAAGTTTCACTTCAATCATCTTTATTTTCCACCCAAAAGAACATCTGACTAATGACAGCCCATATTTACATTCACTGTAACACATCCACATAAATCGACATACCCTGTAACAAATTCACAACAGTGTTTGCTGAAGTGTGACAAAAATGAAACTTAGACAAATTAATTCTAAAATGCTAAATGCTCTTTGCATCCCTGATTAGCAGAATAAAGCTGTTATTCTCTTTTAAAATTCCTAGGGCTACATTTTCAAAAGATTATATGAGTTGCTTGTGCAAAAAATGCACATGAGCATTGTTATGATTGACAAAGGGGAGCTAGAGGGTAAGATTATGGTAGCTTTTCAGGGAGCATTATTAATTAATGGAAATTAGAATGGAAGGAGACTTATTAAGGTAATTCTGCACCTCTGTTCAGGGCTAAATGTTATGAAACATCAAATGAAAAAAAACCATTCTTATTTGATCTAGCAATAGGTGACATTAGGATTACCACCTCAGAAGTACAAAAAGGCAGAACATCAGAGGTGATACGGGCCCCATAAAGGTGGACTGCTGGCAGTGTGCACTGAGCACCCTTACAGATTTCCCCAAGACAGCTATCTCAAAAAAAGAGATGAACTTGGGAAAACCTAGACAGGTGGCTGGTCATCCAGGTCAGTGGATGTGTACGTAGACACAACAAACTGCATTGAGCTACTGTTTATGTACATGGACATAATTGTTTCCTGTTCAATTTTGTTTTATTATGGGACTGTAAAATGTGGTTCCATCTCAATTTGTGTGTATTTGTTTGCACTTTATTTTCTTAACTGCTGATTTGCACAGAAAGTTCTATTTTTGGAAATTCAGAGTATGTTTATTAGTTCACACTAAGCACTTCAGGCTACATAGTAGAAGACAAAGACACAGTCATATTTATAATTGTACACCAAATGTTACAGATTTCATAGTGATGTAGGTTGTAAAGTACACAGGACAGAAATTAACAGAAAACTCTTCCATTGCTAATGGTTAATATGCTCTTTTAAAGCCTCCCTCAAGAACATAACTTCATGGTTGACTGTTCCAATGGCCTTTCACATCTGAAAGTTCATCATCCCAAATCTGCATTACAATGCAAACCCAACAATCAATGCTAGTTTCTCAGGCCCATAACTGCTAGTCCACTGGGTGGAGCTGGTGCACAAACACCAGCAGCAGCCTGCCATATTTTTCACTGCGGCCATCAACATCCAGTTATTGTGCTCAACCATCTCCTTATCACAATCCCAATTGTAACAATACTACCTCACACTGTGCAAATATTGGAAATCATGGTCTTGTATTAACCTTGCACAAGAGAAGCATGCTACATTCTGCAGGCATCATGCATTGGTCAGAGATAGCTAATGGACAACAAAAAGCACGGTGTGAGACTGTGGGAATTTTTTAAAATGGCACAAAATTATGTGATGTAATAAGTATTAAGGGATGTATAGAAAGCCTTGTGGAACTTCATCCCCTAGCGTCCCAGAAATTCCAGGGCAACTCTCTACTATCCCACAAAGCACAAAAAAAGTCCTCAAAGTCATTTTGTCAAACAGCAGCACAGGGCACACTCTGAAGGGTGTGTTGAGCTTTACATTGACATACTAGGTGTGCTTTCATCGATGCAGAGAACGCACAACATCAAGCCAAGAAGACAAGTCTACATATGCCGGAGTGGTATACAAATTTTGGCAGCTGTACACCCATGTAACTTGCATTGACAAATCTTCATAGTGTAAACATAGCTTCAGACTCAATGACTCAACATCCAACATTTAGGTGCCTTGCTGTCTATTGGAATCCACAGTCTTGAATTAAGCACCCAAGCTTCCTGTATAATGCATAGGGAGAGTTAGGCACATGGAAATAGGATTCACAAAAGCCGGCAAGCTGAATGGGTATCCTCTTAAGCCAGCCGATATGAAATACTGAGGAAAAGGGTGAGGCCTAACTCCAGGTCAGGAGATACCTCCTTCTATATGGGATTCACAGCTGTGAACCCTCTCTTTGGAACGGGGACTTGAAATTGGATCTCCCTTATCCCAGGGGTACTCACCTTAAAGTTAGGCTCAACGTCTCTGTGGCCTAAAAACCATTTAATTATTTATACACAATGGAACAGCTTTAAGAGGAGAGACTGTGAGTGACCCATATCAGAAAATCCCATAGACTAGTAGTTGCTAGTAGGGCACTTTTGTGAGAGGTGGGAGCCAGGGATTCAAATTCCTACTCCAAATCAGGCAGAACCTAGGTTTCCCACATCTTGATTGAGTGCACTAGCCCCCAGGCTACAAGTCATAAGGAAGGATGTAGAAACACAACCAGCTCCTCCAATAGTGCTTTGTAAGGAACCTAATTTGTTAGGCAGCTTCTGAGGCTATCAGATGTGTCCCCACAAACAATATGGAGAGCGGGCAGGTGTTGAGGATCCAACCATGAATTAGGCATGAACTAGGCATTTAGGTGCCTGGACTGAGGCATCTGTGTGAGTACCCAGCAGCAGATTTTTAGGCAGCTAAGGAACTTCATCAACAGAAATGCAGCCTCCTAGGGAGTTGACGTGCCGCCCTGCTTAGCTAGCAGATGAACACAGGATTTGAGGACCTAATTTTTTTATTTAGATAGGCAGCTAGTTTTTTAAATCCTTTTGTGGATCTAGCAGTTCCTCCATAAGGCAGCACGAGGGGACTGTTTATAGCATAAAATACTACTCGGTGTAAGCAGGAAGTGGCAGGAAGTCATAAATGCATAGAACATAAAGAATATTACGTTACCATTTTGCCAACCATTACACACAATTACCATAGAAAGCTCCTATTCTAAGTACAGTTTAGGGGAAAATACTGTTATTCCCAGACACCGTGTGTTAGAAAATGCTGACTTTCACAATTACTACAGAATATATATAAAATGAAAGAGTTTCAAAAAAAAAAAAATCCAACAATTATTCTGTGTGCTTATGTAACTAGGGGGCTGTGTGAACATTTTAATAATGTTGCTGAAATAGTAAAATAAAACACAGATTACTCATCCCCAAGATTACCACACAAGATAAGAATATACATGGGTGGTAGTTACATGGAAGGCTAGGCATCATATTTTGTTTCCTTCCGAAGGAATTGTTTCATTTCTTATTGAAAAAGGTCTAAAAAGGAAAGAATAATGTAACTGGAAAAAACCTGTAATGCACTGAAGTCAATGAAACTATACTGTGCTGGATCCAAGGAATATTTATTACAAAAGTCTATAAGTCCCTTTAGGAAACAGGATGTTTGAAGATAGCATTCAGAAGGTTTTTCTACTTTTAAGCATCTGATATATAATACCTCCTCCTTACCTTCACTGTCCACATAAATTCTAAGAAATCTTTACCTGGACAATATCATGTTTGACAAAAATGAGAAAATACTAGGTAAAGTAATAGCCTTTATTATAAATACTACTTTTATGTGCATTCAGGCATGTTTCATGCTCTTAGAATATTTTACCCCAGTACTTCAAAGGCATCTCAGTAGGAAAACAATATATACACAGCTGTAAGAGGTGGCTTGCACAAAGATAGGAGGGTCCAATTCAGAGAAACACCCAAAACTTTGGTAGCTGATCCATGATCTACCCATCAAGGCTACAATGCACCAACACACCTCAAACACGTTTCAGACCATCTATATTCAACAAAGCACTTAGGCACAAGAGTTCCACATGAATGGCAACGTAAGGTTACATTATTTTTGTGCAGGAATTGAGGCGGTATGATATATTTCCCTGCCTCTTCCCAGATCCTTCTTGCATTGAATATTCTAATATAGCTTTGTGTCACTACCAGAAGATAAGGTCAAACATTACACTCTTTTCCATAGATGGGTGGAATAACTTGGGATCTCAGAAAGTACTATGGCTTATCATGGAAAAGAAATGAAAAAAAAACACGGGGTATGGCAGGTGGCATTACAGCTGAAATGAAGACCTTTGTGTGAAATGTGGTGATGCCAGAATCCAGATGTCTTTTCTCTTGAACTTATGATCACCAGAAACCTGACTAAGATGTAGAATTTCATGAAATGGCCTCTTGTAAGCAATGGCACAGAGAACAGGTTGAAAGCTGATGGAAATATTTCAGTCATTGAGATGATAAAAGTTAGACAACAAAGCCTTCTCCCAAGAGCAAGAATGCAGGTTCTCTGTGTTGCATTAAAACCTTATGCTTTTTTAGATTTAGCATAGAATGTTATACAATGGGAACTAAAATGATGGTTACCCAGCCCACCTCCCCAGGAGCAACAAATGAAATTGGCTGCTGGCACTTTTGGTGCTGTACCAGCTACATGGACTGCATATATCAAAATATTTTTAAGACATTGATAGATCTAGGATACGTTGTCCCCACACTTTCTGAAGTGGTGATTTAGTGAACCATTTATGGCCAAACATTGAACTGAACTACAAGAAACTAAAAATAACTATATAGCACTTCTCATTTTCAATATACTTAGCAGTATGAATTGCAAGAGAGGAAATTAGAAAACCAGTACAAATGTGGCCAGGTTACACGCTTTGATATGTTTCAACTCCATCTCTTCCCCATCCCCTTGATTATTGACCAATTGTTTTACATTTTCCCCTATTTTTTCCTGTGGCATTTTCTTTGCCTGACCAAAATTCTTCTGATCTTACTCGCATCAGTTTTATGCTGTTGTAACTCCATTGGCTTTGTGCAATTCTTATGATTAACACAGGCATAACAGAGAACAGAATAGCCCTATGGACTTTACAAAACTTCATACTGTGGTGGTGGTTAGCGGCCCAATCAAGAATCAAAGCTCCATTGGGATAGGTATAGTGTACACACCTACACACTGAAAAGACTGTGACCTTTCATAATCTATATAGCACTGAGCTGAAGTGATTTAAGTGAGCAACAGAGAGAATACTTTGGCCCATAGTGTCAAGGCAGAAAGAATCAACCTTCCCCATCTTTGTCGAATATTTCATGTTTACTTTCATCAGTGTCAGCACATCACTTGTGGGCACTCTTCAGCAATGTGCTCCCAGAGTTATTTATGTACTACATTTATGTTTGCCATGGCTTTTATTTAAGGATGCTTCTAAAAACATTTTTTATAAACTTGGCATGGGTCATTATTCATCTTTGTTATATGGACAGTTTACTAGTTACTTGGCAGCCAATATATGATTTATTGGAAGAGTGCTCTCAATGCCTGCAGCACCTGTTCCTTAAAATTGTTTGAAGAGGGAGTGATCTCCTGTTTGAAAGTCATGTATATTGTTTTGATTATATTTTTGTAAATATTTTGTTACTTAATATGGAGAGCACAGGTCCCTGGTGAAACCACATATGGGGAGGGACTGTGCTACCAACAAAATGAGAAACATAAATCAGTGTTATTGAATAAAAAAATCTGGGATTTGATTTAAAATGTGCTTACGGCTCTTTCTTTTCAAGCTGTATATTTGGAGATTGAATGGCTTTTCTATTTCATTTTATTTTTCACTCCCTATCTTTATATGTGCACCTGTCAATGCCTTGTATATTTTTATTCCTTTGTTCATCCTGTGCCACAGTGGATGAATTATGTACTGATGGATATTGGCAGCAATTGGGTAACATTTATCAGTTTACTATATACTGTATGTTGGACATTTCTTTTGCTGTTGTACATAATTTTAGTGGGAAGCTCTTGTGAATCATAGAAATTAGAGCTGGAAAAATAACTGTTAGGTAATCCAGTTGATTCCCAAGGCACATCCAAGTATGCAGTATGTATATCCTCCAGTACTTTGCCCAGCATAATTTAAATGACTCAGCTGAGAGAAGTTCTACTATCCCTTTGGGAGATTATTCCACAGTCAGACTTAATGTTAAAAAATTTCCCTTAGTGTTCAATTTAAATTTACTTTTGGTCACTCTTGGCCCAGAGCAATATACAATCCTGATTTCTACAATTAGAATCCTAACTTCCTACGCCTCTCCGGAGGACATTCTGGAGTGGACTCCTCACATGGCTATGACTGTACCTGATATGAGTGGAGTGGGGTGCTGCCCAGCTTGGCAGGGCTGTGGAGTTATATTCTTTACAGAATATTCTTTACATTTAGAGAAAAACACCCAGTGCCTAAAGAGACTCAGATTCTATTCTAGTCCAGACAGTGATACCACAGTCCTCACAGTGATAGTGTAAGATTAGAATAAAATGTTTTTATAGCATACAATTACAATTGAAGTTATTAGAAGAGTCACCTCAATTCCTCTCAAAGTCAAAAGACAGTAGGCCTGATTCATTGCTATATTAGTCCAGCTTTACACCACTGTAACACCATTGATTGAAGTAAAATTGAACAAATAAAAAAATATGTAGTAATGCAGTAGTGAATCAGGTCAAATGTTGTCTTTACAAAGACCCTCTATTAATATTGGTCCTGATTTTCCATTGCCCTCTATTGTGTAATTATTTGCACCAGTACAAAGTGGACAAAAGACACAAGCAAATCAGAATTGTGCCCTTTAAACTCACTTCACACTTGCAGGGCATCAGAGAATCTGGCCTATGACTTTTCCTTTTAACAGTGAGGTGCTAAAAGTGGAAGAGATGACTTGTTAATATTCTATCATCAAAATGGAGGAAATGTTGGGTTCACCATTAGATGGGCTTCTCTCTAAAATGCTAATCATTCCTACCAATCATTCTTGGGGCTTATAAAAGTCTTCGGCACAATTTCCACTTCAACTTACAGATGTGCTATCTGCACGCACAATTTATTTTGTAGGAACAAAATGTAAACATTTTGAAATTGTTTGCCAAGTAGTTTTGCATTCTGTCTTGGCTATGTTTATGGGGAAGTGTATTGTTGAAGTGGAAAACAAATTCACAGATTTTCCCCCACTTTCACTTCTCTTCTCTGCAAGAACATGCCACCTGGGATCTGGTGGATTTTTTTTTTCCTGGAAGCCCATTTTTAAAATGTTTGCAGCACCTAATTGCTAGAGGCTATGAAATTTGATATCTCTTTCATGGGTGCACTGCAGCTTTACATTTCCAAGGACAACAGCAAGTTTGTTCTCTGAGTGACTGTGACCTGTAGAGAAAAAGAGACAGACAAACATTTTTCTTTGAGATTTTACATTTGTTATTTCTTTTTTTCCTTAATCTAAAATGAAAGAAATTCAAAGTGAAAGAACATGGTACTTTTTGAGTATTTAAAAAAAATAAGTTGTCAGGCATTTGGCCTTTGTTGTTAGCCAATATTAGGGACCTTACCAGACTGTTTCTTTTAGGAGAAAAAAAAACACTTATACACCTCAAGTATATACCTGGTAGAATCTTGGTTATTTAGATTGAACACAAAAAGTGCTATTTCCCAGAACACTGTAGAAACAAACAGCAAATAATTTCCCTGCTCAGAAATCCCTCAGTGCTACTCTTGTAAACTTTGTGCCTAAAAAGCTCCATTTCTCTTCTTCTTCTCAGGGTCCTGCTCCCAGCTGCTTCGCCAAGCTTTTGCCTATAACATACACAGCTTGCAAACCCAAACTCCTAGACCTTGCATTTGCGACCAGGTAAAGCCCTCAGACCACATTGCTTAACTCTGACTTGCTCTGAACCCCATTGCATTGGCCAGTCCACTCCATTGTTTCCAGGTGCCTATTATGTCATTGGATCAAAGACTTTTATGATGGTAGCCATTGGAACCTTCCAGCGTAACTATTATATATCAAAGAATACACCAC
The DNA here is from genome assembly GCA_007922155.1 of Mesoclemmys tuberculata. Classification (NCBI taxonomy): domain Eukaryota; kingdom Metazoa; phylum Chordata; order Testudines; family Chelidae; genus Mesoclemmys; species Mesoclemmys tuberculata. The sequence continues at coordinate 31,813,669 of ML675624.1, read as the reverse complement.
ATAACAGAACTTTACAAATAAGCCTCTTAAGTTGTTTGCAAAATTTATTTTAAAAAGTTCTCCCTTTCTAATGCATAAAATAGGTTATGCAAAATGGGCACATTAGCTACAGAGTTATTTGAATGACCTATGTCTGAGGCATCTGGGCATCTTTTAAATATTACAGGTTTATCCTCCCCACATCTGAGAGCTAGGGAAATTTTATTTCCATTTCACAAATTGAGAGCTGAGGCACAGAAATTGAGTATCTTGTCCAAAGACACCCAGGCAGTCTGTTGCACAGACAGGGAATTCATTTACCTCGTGAGCCCCAGCTTCATGACTTGATCTTTCCTTCTTCCAAAATTATTTGCTTTACACACAAAAGCCTGTTTGCCTGAGCCACTTTAGGAGGTTTCTCTGAACCTCTGGCTGCTTAGTATCTGTGATGAGATAGTCTGCCCCTTAAGGGTAGTGGTGCCTAGGGGCTTTGGAGGAAATCCTGTCACTGTGAATTTAAGGGTACTGGCCAGGAGCCTTGCACAGTGGATGGGACAAGGCTTCCTTCTCATCCAACCAATAGGGGATGAGTTGAAGGGGGAGAAGGATACCACACAAAAATGCTGCTTCTTTCCTATAGCTGCTTCTTTCCTATATAAGCAGGAGAAGGCTGCTTGCTGAACCCTCTGAGCCTGGGAAAAAGGGGCCAGCTGAAGGAGAAAATGCCTTAGCTAGCTGTATAGCCTTAATTACAACCCAGCTGAAAGGACAAGAGCTAAGGACTTCTGGCTTAAGGAGAGAGATAACTGCTTCAGTTACCCCTTTCTAAAAGGAGAGCTGAGGCTCCTGCATGAAGGAGAGAGAGTGCCTTTCATAGTAACATGGAGCGCAGGAAGAGACCTTGAAAGGTCACCTAGTCCAGCCCCCAGAACTGAGGCAGAGCCAGGTAAACTTATACCATCCCTGAAAAATGGGCTTGCCGTTTCATGTGCCAGTTCCTTTAATGTTATTGAATGGAGAAACTGTCCACACACACCTCCCCTTCTCCCTTAATTTTGTCCCATTTAGCTATCTGAAATTGGTTTCCATCTCAGATGTGTTATTTTATTTCTATATCTTCATTCCCGTTATCTTTCCTGCTCTGTCCCCCCAAGCTCTTCATTACACTTCTTAAAAGAAGAGGCAAAGTATTTATTGAGTTATTAGACTATACCTAGATTATCTTTGTTCTCCACCCCATTGTCAGTGCATATTGGTCCAATTTCTTTTTTTATATATAGCTAAATAACATTTAACTATTGTTTTTTATTTCCTTTGCAAAGTCCAGCTCTGGCTTTTAGCAGTTCTTAATTTCCCCCTACACTTTCTGACCCCCCAAAAATGTAGCTTTTCTTGCTTATCAATCCCTTTTTCCCCTTCTTGTGGGCTCTCTCAACCTGTTTGAGATGCTTGCCCATCCAATTTAGTCTGTAACCCTTCCCTATGATTTAGGCTTCAAATAGTTTCTAGCAACTTCAAGTTAGAGAAATTCCAGGTCTCCTTTATATTCAGATTCTCTAGTTCTTCAGTTCAGTTCACTTCCTTAACTAATTCCCCCCCCCCTTTTTTTTTTTTAGTTTGACCTTTTGAAAAAAATCAGGGACTCAAATTGCAGGCCTACTTTTATTTATCCTTCCATTTAGTTTAATCAAAATTAATTCATGGTCACTTGAACCAAAGTTGCCTTCTACAACAGTTCTTCAAGGAGTTCTCCCATTTTGTTACCTAGGCTCCTTGCATTGGTTGTTCCTGTATGGCTTCACCCACATTCCTTACCTGATTAGCTGCAGTCATTTTGCTGCCAATATTGCCTATCTGGCTGTTACAATCATTGATAGTGGCACTTTCTTTCCTCTTGTTGTCCATTCTCATATCCTCTCTTGTTCCTTTCTCTATTATTATATCCTCTTACTTGGTTTTCCTCCTGCTCAATATTAGACTCAGACATGGAGATTACATGAGCATCACCCAACCACCTCCCCTGAATTTATAGGTTTAAAGCTCTTCTAATTAGTTGTACCAACCTCCATTCCAGCTATCTATTTCCCTCCCTGCTCAGGTGGACTCCAACCCTTGAGTACAATCCTCTACATGTGAATGCATCACAGGGGTTGAACATCCCAAAGCCCTCATTATAGTACCATAGCCTGAGCCATCTGTTGATAATCATAATCTTGTTTTAGTTTTGCACGCTTCCACTAGGGACAAGTAGAATTCTATTGAAGATCAACTGAGCCTTTATTTCTTTAAGTCATATTTTCCAGTCTAGTGCAGTCTTCCTTGATGCATCAAAGCAAGAATCTAGAAGCAGTTTTTCTGCCCACATGAAGGACAATCAGTGGATTCTTTCCTCTTCCATTTAGGCTCTTTTCAACCTCAGGTCCACATCCTATATCTTAGTTCCCAGCAGACAATACACTATTATCCAGATTATCTCTAGCAACAGGCCTGTCTGTTCTCTTTTGTAGGGAATCCACCATCATGTAGACTTGCCACTTTCTCAGCTTGGTGTCATCTGCAAATTTTATAGGCACACTCTCCATTCCATTATCCAAGTCATTAATGGCAATATTGAGTAGTACTGCACCTAATACATATTCCTGCAGGACCCCACTATATATGCCCTCCCACTTTGACAGCAAACCATTGATAACTCCTCTGAGTATAGTCTTTCGACCAGTTACAAACCCACCTAAAAGTAATTTCATCTAGACTACATTTAATTTATGTATACCCTTTTCCAGGAGGCAAGTTGTAAACTCCTAGCCTCAGAAGAGACAAAGTAACTGGCTAATTTACATTTCAGCTTCCAGGAGGAGAGCTGTAGACTCCTGCTTTGAGATAGTGACCATTATGAATTACCACCCCACTCCAGGAAGGGGGCTGGTGACCTTCTGAACAGAGTTCAGAGAGTTCACCAGGATGCTCATGGAGCCAGAGTATGGTGAACTGGGGCAACTAAGAAGATAAGTTACTTAAGATGCCCCTGTTTTGAGCATATTTATCTGGATAACTGATTGAAAGAACCTGAGGGAGTACAGAATATAAGGAACCTGCCAGGCCATGAGGGTGCATGCTAGAGGGTAGCACCCCGTCATAGTATCCATTTTTCATTACCTTGTTCTCTCCTCAGATATAAGCAGGAAGAATGTGATGGGGTATTGTGTCTCACTTAAAGATTCTTTTTTAGATTCACTTTGTCTTTTGTTCAAATTATTTCACATTTGGAGTAGAGGGGCACTGTCCCTCATCTTCGCCCCAACCATAACCTCAGCTTTGTGATGGTTTTATTATAACAATGATATTACATAAGTCACACTGCAATAATATATAAAAGGAGCAAAAGCAAGCCCTTTTACTCCATCTGTCATTATTCAGGCTATAAAAGCATTTTTAAGTCTCAGCGATGTGTCACAGCTCACATCACATTACTTGGCGCCACAGGATGCCACATGTTGACAGAAGCAGAAATAACAAGACAATGCATCAAATCACTTTAGTCTTGCATTTGAGGTGCAAAGACAAATGCTGTCACAAAGGCTTGTAGGGTTGCTTTATACACCCAGTCACCAGAAAGCAGTGCATCCTGCTACAATGTTATACTTTAAATGCATCTGTAGAACACTAATATGTTTGACAGTGTAAAGGCAATACCAACTTACTGACATGGTGAAATGAAATGTTGCTATGCATAAAATGGCAATATAGTAAAAAAAATTTAATAGCACAAGTTTACTTTGAGGAGCACTATCAATGAAATACAGTAGTTTCCCAATAATTTTATCTGATTACTTATTTTTTTGCTAACACCTCTGTTAACTAGCAACACATTTAGAGCACTGTCACTGAGTTTCTTTCCCATGGTACCTCCTAGGCCATATCTGCTCTGCCATATCTGGGTCTTCCACCAGGCTAGTCCAGTTATAAATGGCTCAGTCCTCCAGGTGAGTCCCAGACAGTCCGCCTTTTCTGGGGTTGATAATGAACCGAAAGTGAGATGAACACAATGGAATTGTCCTACAGGGGTGCTAAGGCTCTCATCCTTCAGAGGCTTCTGTTAAACTTTGGCCCCAACTAGGCTAACAAACTAAATACGAATAAATAGTCTATCAGGAGGTGGTCATCTGAGGAGCTCCTGCCTTCAGTCAGCTCTCCCTCCAGGAGTTTAAGTCTGTTCTCCTCTCTGGTCTGCTATCTGTGCTCCATTTTTCCTTTTTAAGCTCTCTTTTTCCTCTCTCACAGGTGTTGCAAGGCAGGGATGACTTAACCCACATTAAAACTGAGGTTTTATAACCTATCACAAGACCATGTTATCATTTGCACAACACTTCCTAAGTTAGACAAATCCAAGAGTAGGCCATCTGTTCAGTTTTGAAACCCATGTGAAAAGTATAGTACATGCTTGCCCAGAGCTCCAGGGTCCAAAAGAACTTTCTATATTAAAATTTGCATCCTCATTTCATTTACTCTCAAAATTGTATGGCGTGTTATTCTATGAGTCATCCTACTGGTGCGTTTTGGTCTCCCAAAGACAGATGGGAATGTGAACTATGTGAATATTTTGATGAAAGTGTTTGGTTAAAATAATGCAAGATCTGCTGGTAAATCGAAAAGTACAATTTTAAATCATACAAATTAATTATATTTGTGAATTATTGTTCAAATGTGGTTTCCTGCACAGTGATGTGCACTGGTAGTGTGGGAATCAGAGTGATGTTCTAATATAACAGTTGGGTGAAATATTTCAAAATGCTATGGAAATATTATGGCATCTTAAGTCATCAGCTGAGTCTCATTAAGTTCAGTTCATTCATGGATGTAAAGTTACCTACATAAGTAGGTATTTGGAGAATTATGGATCAGAATTTTTTGTATTTTTAATTGAAATCAAGATATCTTAAAAGTGCATTGGGCAAAATAGTTACCCAAAAAGAGAAATGCTTAGAAGGTTGGTGGTGGGGAGTTTGGAATATGATATGGCAGGGAGTCTAGCACAGAAGATAAATAAAAGAAGGTTTCCTGTGATATCAGAAAACTGTCTCATTTAAAGGAAGACACAAATGTGCAAATAGGAGGTATCAGAGAGCAATAGGGAGGTGTGGTAGGGGTGATGTGTACTAGCAGTCTAGGACAGTGTTTTATATAGTCTGTTACATACACGGTTGTAGGTTATTCACTTATACAAAATTTCACGTGTATTCAAATCAATAGCTGATTCTTGATTAGCAGTGAACTAGTTGCCAAATAGCAATAAAATGCAACTTCCACACAGCTGAATGCTTCCAAAACAAGCATTCAGTTCATTTAACTGCAGTTGGTTAACAGTTTTATCTCAAGTGTCCATTTTGAAAAAAAGAATCCTGATGCTCTTTTTCATTACACCAGTTTATCCATTGAAGTTAATGCAACAGAATGGAGAACCAGGCACTGGGCATCTCAGGGCAACTAATTTCTCATCTGAATACCCAAAATCCTTTTAGGTGCCTAGAGTAATCACCTACTGAATGAGATGCCCAAATGCAGAATAGGGCACTATTACACACCAAAGTTTGAATATTGTGCTTTCCTTTGTTATGAGATAACTGGACTTAACATAACCTGCAACCATTTTGTGCATTCCGACATCAAAAACTGAAAGTGAGAACACCACATAGAAATAAAATGGTAGACAAAAACTGCACAACTGGTGTTACCAACATGGAGAGAAAAAGGGAAGTGACAAATTCATGAAAATAAAAAGGGAGTGTGAATAATCAGCCCTGAACCTGCGTACCTCTGATTATAAGTTTTGCTGAGCAGCAGCTTTGCTCATAAGTAGAAAGTATGAGGTGATTTTTTTTTAAACTAACTATTCCTAGGGAGTGGTCAGCCCATTAAGGGCTATCATGGGTTACTGCTGTGTCTTAAGTGTTCTTTGGAGAAGTTTGGATTTCTGCAATCAAGACTACACTGACATCTCTCTCCAGTGATGTGCAGGAAGACTGGCCACCTGAGACCTGCTGCTGTCACTCGGTACCACCTCAGACTTTGGGTAACTATATTTTGGGGGTGGTCTAAGACTATTGCTAAGTTTTGATATGTGCTTTAGACTCAAAAATGTTTTTAATTAAAAGTACTCGTGTTAACCAATCATTTACAAGACAGAGGTGCTGTATCACCATTGATTTATGTCCTTACACCACCTGGAAAACAGATTAGTTACCAGAGTTTTGAGTTCAGGAAACCCTTGGGTAACACTTCCCTTCTCCAAAAAAACAAGCATAGCATAAATAACTCAGAAAACCTTTATTATTGTTTGACTGCATAGGGCACAGTTTGAAAAGTGGAACTTTTAAATAGCTTTCAACTGAAAGCTAGTTACATTCATTGATTCAGAAAACCACATCAGTGGTCAAAAATAGAAAGCTTAGAAAGTTATGGCACTTTTGAGAACTAAGCTTTACTTCTTGCCATCTACTTCAATTGTTCTTTTTCGGGGCTCTTTTTGCATGCAAAGAAATATCAATTCAGAGTTATAATTCCTTGTGTATTTGTGGTGTCTTCTCACAAATACAAACTGAATAAGATAAACCTCAGTTATCCTTAGCTCTTGACACTTTGAGAACCAAAGGCCATGGAAAGTGGAGAGAGAGTGTGTACTCCTGAGAGCATCTCATCATACAGCTTCAAAGCTCTTGGTTTACCTAGCAGCAATTGTGAGAGAAAAAGTGAAATACTGAGATTGGGAATGTGTTTTTACTCAAAGGTTTGCAAAGCTTTGCTCCTACAAAACATTCTTTTCACTTCACTGGCAAGTCCAAAAAAATTGGGTCAAACCTAATCCAATCCCCCATTCCTGTGTTCAAATCTCCCCCAACATGGAGCAGGATAATGAACTTGGGTCTCCCATCTTCCCAGGTTAGTGTGCCAACTACTAGGTTATATATTATTCTGGAGTGGGTGTCTTATTGTCACTCCACTTGAAGATGTTCTGCTAATTGTAGCAGGGACTTGAACTTGGGTCTTCAAATTTCCAGGTGAGTACTGTGACTCTACTGGTTAAAGGACTCACCTGGCAATTCAGAGGCTGAATTAACCTCCAACTGTCACATCCCAGGTGAGTTCCCTAGACACACAATGTTAACAGTTATAAGAAGTGCCCTACCTCCTCCACCTCCAGCCATTTTAAGTTCTGACCCCAATTTTTTTCCTGTCTTTTTGCCTAAAGCTATTGTGAGAATTGTGTCAAATTCATCAATACTTCCAGATCAACCAAAGCCTACATTTTTCAGTGAATAAACTATTTGTCTGAAAAATTTTGCCTAGCTATAGGTGGGAGATTTGGGAATATGGATTTGCAGATGAAAGAGGGATTGGAGAGGTTCAAACTGAAGCTAAGGGATTTAGTATCACATCTTCCCATTTGTGCACTTATGAAAGTCTCACCTTCAGTGAGAGGACTCTGCTGAGAAACCTATAATGATAGAAAGAGCTTTAGTATTTATTTATTAATTTCTTCAAACTTCTAAAATACATCTTTAGACACCTATTCAATTCTCAAGGTGCCTATTAGATAAATTTAAAAAGTCAGACTCTAAAAATGATTTTAAAAAAAGGAAAGGGTATCTCAAATATACTCACCTCAGCCTACCCCCTCCTCAACAGCCCTTGATAAAATAGAAGAAAATTGGGCTTTAGCAAGTTATATCTGGATTCTGAAGTCCAAGGTGGGGGAAAACAAATTTCAAGACCCAGGATCTTTCACAGAGAACATCCTGCTAGCAATTTCTTCTTATTTACTCAGAAAGCTCTAACTTGAGGACCTGTACTCTTCTCAACCGTGGCAGTACATCAGAGGGACAGAAGTAACTCTCAGACTATTTAGGACTTTATAAATTAAAGTCAACACCTTCAATTTTATCCTGAAGCTTATTAAAAGCTAGTGTGGATCATGAAGCACTGGTCCAATGTGTTTCCAGCATGCAACTCCACAATAAGCAAGGTGCAGCAACCTGCATTAGCTTAATCCACGAAGTGATCCCAAATTGTAATCCCACATTAAGTGTGTTACAGCAATCTAATCGGAGGTGACAAAGGCATGGACAACTGAAACAGAAAAATAATAGGTCACACATCTTGCTAGGTGCAGATGAAAAAGAGTGCTTGTGGCTGCGGCCACTATTTAGACATCCAGGAGAACCCTAGGACCTAACAGCACCCCCAAGTGTCACTACTGCCTTAGTAATGGTGCTTGCATTCCATCACTATGGGGCACCAGCATAAGTTGTGTCTGTTTTTAGAGGCTTCCCAAGCTCACCAACATTCTCAAACTTGCCTACATTAAATCACAGCCTGCTAGCTGCCATCCAAACACCTATCCTCACCATCACCACCACCAATATTTTAAAGTCACACTCTCACTGTCTGATTCAGCGAAGAGTTTCTCATCCCAGATCACTTTGAATTGTCCCCGAGCAAAGACTTGAACCTAAGTCTCCCACATCACAGGCAAATACCCTGCCGATAAGACTATTGGGTGTGGCCAGAAAGAGAAAAGACAGCAAAGTCTCTCGCTAGAAAGAGCCCTGGACCAAAAAGCTTCCCAATGAAAAGGTCATCAAAATAAACATCTTTGCAAAGTGTTCCAACCAGCTGTACTCAAGACACCACATTCTGCAATTCCTATTAACTCCAGAATAGGATCAGTGAGGATACTGAATACAGGACAAAAGTGGGAGCAAAGTGGAAGGATATTTAGTGATCTGGTATACGGGAGTGGGGTTGCATCATTTATCTTTAAACACCGATTCTTCTTCCTTCCCTCAAAGCCATTATTCCCCCTCTCAGATTGTTTCAGAAGATGAAAACTTAATAGGTTGAGGGAGAACAGCAAATCAGCTTACTCCTCAGGTTTTTGTTTAGAAAGAAGAAAATGCTTTAGCTTTTTTGTCATTAAACAAAAAATAACAGATTTTAAAATTACAAGACCTTGATAAAAAAATTGCCTATATGGCCAATCAAAATCTCAGACCTTTTAAGGTTCTCATGAGTTACAGTTATTCAGCGGTTGGAGATTTTAAAGATTGCGAAGACCAACCAAAATTTCCTTTTTAATTATATTTCTTAACCACTGAATTATACTGTACTTTACATAAATCAAGATTTTAACTTGAAGACAGACAGTCCCTTTTAACTTAATTATTTGATAAGATTAGAAATACATTATTAATCAGAATCTCAGAGAAATCTCTATTAAAAAAAATCATTCTTCCCTGCTTCTCGAAGGAAAGCATGGAATGCTAGCAGCGCATCATATGTGACAAGAAGAATCCATTCTCAGAGTTTTTTCCCCTGTTTGATGTATTTCTCCAGGCATTCACTACAATTCCCCATATCCCTCCCCTTCCCCATAAAACTCCATACTGAGGTGATTTTGTCTCTCACAGAAGGTTTGTATGGAAAAAGGGAAGAATTAATACAGTTTACAAGATAATATCATTGGAGATCATGATAAAACCTATTCTTCGCTTCCCTGAGCATACCGCCTCCTCAGGATGCCCAATCCTTGCTCTTACGTTTAGCTAATGGATATTTCATCCTCATATCTAACAATGAAATAGTATATTTTCCAATTACATTCCATTTATACATCTCAAATATGATATTCTGGGCTCCCCTAGCCATTCCTGACATCTCTGCAAACACTCCTCTCCTATTCTGAAGTCACATTGGGGTCAAATCTGTGGGCCTGTAACCTAACACTACATTTAAATCCAACAATCTTTAGGGATTCCTGAATTAGATGTCCCCCACAGTGGGCTATTACTAGCTATTCTCAGAGTATTCCAGGTGTAGAGTACAATTGGATTGGAAATGAGGAAGAAAATTGGTGCCAGAGGAAGGTGTAGGAGAAGATGGAATTAACATCACAAGGATGACAGAAAGAAAACAAACTCTGAGAAGGTAAGAAAAGAGAAAAAGGTGGAGAAAATGAGCAGAAAACCAAATTATGGGGAGGGTGAAGATTTGGGGTTTGTAAATGTTTGAGATTGAAATTACATTCTGGTTTGGAATGGGAAAATATTTCAAAATCTCCTGGGAAAGGAAAAAACAGTTTCTCACCCAGGCCTAGTAGACAGAGCTCTGGAAGAAGTAAGAGAAGTCAAGAGTACAGAAGGCTGAACTGAAATTAGAAACCATGTTATTGACAGAAGGACGTGATGGCAAAGTAGGAAACAACAGTGGCAGAAAGGTAAGAGTGACTGGAGAACATGTGGTTGATATTGTTACCTGAAATAATCAAACAAGTCTTTAAACAAGGTCTAAGCATATTCATCTCAAATTTCATGTTTGGGCAAATGGAAAAAACACTCATCTTTATAAATAAGAGAGCTCAATAGTGCTACTGAAATGCATCTCTTTCAGCCCCTGGCAGTGACTTTCAGAAACAAACTGAACTTTGAATTTTTAGGTTAAGCATCACAAAGTAGCCAGAACAGTATTAAGGATACTAAAACAAGTGTGTGGTTTATATCAAAGTATTTTCTTTGGTTGTCATTCTTATTATATTTACTTTAAAACTCATGAAAAGATCCAACCTGACAAATCCAGACAAATAGCTACTCAGAAGCTTCAGCCCTGACAGAGGCTGAAAAGGATAGATCTAGTCCATGCCTATTCCAACCCCTGTAATTTGTATCTCTGCCAAATTTTTTGTCAGGAAGGGTCCCAAGTAGTGGTAGTTTGCAATGGCAGCTTTTATAATATAGCTACAGTTATGGTAAATTGATTGACACCAATGACTGATTGGATAATAAACCATCACATGGTAACATCTGTTGTTATTTTGAGATTGATTCAAACCAACAGCCTAAACACTGGATTATTTTTCCAATCTCCTAAAACATCCATCCCCTTTTTTCTTGGGATTTATTGCCCGAAAAGGGAGCTTTTGTCATAAGAATAATGCATGATACACAATTCACATATAAGACAAGATTTACACCTGTGGGTGAAAAGACATATGAATTGCACTCATGCCTACACAATAGCTACACAAGCAGGGGAATTCATCCATAGAGCTCAGATGTAGGAACCCCCTACAACCCTATCTTAAAATTCAAAAGAGGCTCCTATGGAGTGAATGTACAGAAATGTGTATTTCCTGATGGGCTGGTCCCTTCCTTCAGAGTCAGAATGTGTGCCAGTGGCATCCTGGTGGTACTTGTAGTATATCGTGGTACTGTTCCTTTTAAATTAGTTCTGTGTAATCATTGTAGAGCTCCCCATTTGAGGGGTGTCCCACATGATACAGGCACATTCAGCATCTGCATGCTCAGTCTGTAGAAACCAGCTTGTTATGTTTCTAATAAAGATTAGCATATCTTAGACTTTATATCCCTAGTCTCACTCTGGGTTCCTCAAGTACAGGGGCGGCAGCATTTTCTGAAAATGACACACTTGACTGCCTGACCATGCTGGAAGTCACAACGTGGAAGGAGTAACCACATTCTGCATGAAGGAAGAAATGGCTGTTTGTCAGGAGCACAGTGGATCCCTAAATGGAGCCAACTGCTACACACAGACAAGACACTACAATGAGCAGAAACCAAACAGAAGGCACACAGCACTAAAACACAGTGAGTACATAGAAGTGAAGCCACAGGGGAAGCTGTTAAACTAGAAAAAAATCACATTAAAAAAATCCAAGTATGGATGGTTGCAAACCACCCCCTGCCTTCATCTTTCCTTGGTAATTTTGCTGAGAATTGGGAACAATATGTCCACATCCATATGAAAGCTCAGAAGCAAATATAGAAAAATGAAAAACTTAAGCCATTTTACTGTACACCATGGGAGAAGAGAGACTGGAAATTTATAACAAATTCTTACCAACCAACTGAAAATGCTATTGGAGTTGCCTTAACGATGGTTAGGAACTATTGTAACCATAAGAAAAATGTGTTTGAATGATACCCTTTCTGTCTCACACACACGTAGGAGGAAAAGCAGATAGACAAGCATGTCACAATTGAGGCAAAAGGCAAGGAATTTTGAGTTTGGAAATACTGAAAAGGACGTGCTCAGATGTGTTCAGTGTCACTGAGAAAAGATTAAAGGAAAGGTTGTTGAGAGAGCCTGATTTGAGCTTGCAAAAAGCTGTAGATATCTACAGAGCCCCTACAAGCCATAAAGACACAAACAGCAATGTCTGGGACATATACTAATAAGTTCATGCAAGCTGTTACACGGAGTACTAAGATCAGCCTCGGTAGGGCCCCACCACCTCAGAGCCAGAGCTAAGCAGATACACCGATAGCTCACACAAAACTTGTGTGCATCCTATGGTAAGTCACACCCACTTAGAGTCTGCCCAGACTTTGAAGTAACATTTGTAAAATGAAATCATTATTCTTCTATGTACAGAGTAATAAACTTATCCAAAAGACAAAGCCACAAATCTGTGGCTAAGCTAGAGTGTGAGCACTTTCTTCTTGTAGATACAGAATAACAGAGTAATAGAAATTGCATAGGTGACTCAGAAGAATCTTGGTAGTCTACCTTATAGAAGGAATGTACCAAATAAGTTCAAGCTTGATACTGAAACTAGAGCTAATGTGTTACCAGTTCACTTTTTGATATAACAAGGTCCCCTCCAAATAGCGCAGTTAACATTGTGCTTATAGCAGATGGAGTTTCCAAAATGGACTATGAAGGAGAACTCGTCCTAATAGCAGCAAGAACAAGGGTAATCTTCAGTTCTTTATCATTATCTACACCACTGCGGTTGGGCCAGAAATTTGGACACAGTGATGCCTAATATGAAAAATAGATTTGCTTCATATCAAGGCACCCAGCCTTAAGAAGAATTGATGTACAATGCCCAGAAGTCTTCATGAGACAAGAAGAGTTCTGTGAAAAGCATCACATATATACAGTTCCATTAGTCACCTCTGTGATATATGGCTGCAGAATTATACCCTTTGTAGTGACAGCAGCCCGGAGATGCACTCAGGCATTTAGAAAAGGAAAAGATTCATAGCTGAAGCGAATGCGCCCAATCTATGGGTTAACAGCTCGGTCATAAATGAAGATGATATGGATTTGTTTGCATCACAAGGATATTAATAAGGCTACTCTGAAGCAGCATTACTCCATCTCCACACCGGCGTGTGTCCAGTGCCAGCTAGCTGGTAAAGAGGATATTCACTGTAATAGACGGAAAAGATGGATATTGGCAAATAATGTTAGATAAGGAGTTAGCTGAGTTGTGCACTTTCAGTACACCCTAGGGCAGAATCAAGTTTCTCTGTCTACCTCTTGGAAAAAATCAACTAAGGAAGTGTTTCAACCAAAGAACAATGAAACATTTGGAGATATTGCAGGCATCCGTATCATAGCAGATGGTATGATAATAGTGGCATCAGCTCAGGGAGGGTATGCTCACATACTAAATAAAATGATGGCAAGGGCTCAAGCACAGAACATCAAGTTCAACTGAGATAAAAATCCAGTTCATGGTAAAAAGCCACAATATACAGGATACAGCCTCTCATCACAAGTTATCCGGCCATATGACAGCAAGGCTGTAGCCATAGCTAACATGAAACCTCTGCAGTATTAAGGCATTACTAAAGATCCTGCGGATTAGATTCCTTGTGCAGTATATCCCAGATGAAGCATCTTTGACGGCTCCACTGAGACCGTTGCTACTCAAGAACGTAACTTGGCAGTGGTTATGGGAACATGGCAGTGCTCTGTAACACATCAGTAATCAGATTCTATTATCTCAACAAGCCAGTCACCATTCAAGCATATGCATTCAAAGACGGTTTAGTAGCTTGTCTACTCCAAAACAGAGGCCCTGTTTTTATATGCAACATGAATGCCAACAGAAGCAAACCAAAATGAAGAAGGAACTACTGACTATTGGGTTTGCCACACCGAAATTTCATCAGTACGTTCCTGAAGTACAGGTTGAGGTACAGTCTCATCATAAAGCATTGCGGGTGATATGCTCCAGGCCTCTTGGAAAAGTACCTGCAAAGTTATAACACACGCTACTTTAGTTACAGAAATATGATCCTGAAGTTCCACATATTCTGGGTAATGTTACTGAGCTGCAGTGGAGCATGCTACAGATCCAGATGATAAATTCCCTGATGAAAAGGTTGTCTACCCACTTAAGGTCACATCTAAAAGCAGCACAGATTTGTAAAACAAACTTAGAAGGCACTTTAGACCTGGCTGTACAGTGCCAACAGATAGCTAATTCAGAAGAATCACACAAGCAGCAAGAGTGTCACAGTCAGAACTGATACCAACATCTTTGGGGAGACCGGTTGTATCAGAATCATCAGAAAATAAAATCATGAGAAGTGGATGTCAGGTTATAACCCGTCTGTGCCTAGGGCAGCCACCTGAAAATGCCAAGGTCAGGGCAGGCTGTAAAAGGAGAGTCAGATTCTCCCAGCACTGGTGAGTGACACTGAAGTCAGGCTTCCCAACCAGCCACAAATAGTGCTTCTGATTCCCCACACTGGTTATCAAGAAACCTGTATACACATACACACAGCCCTCTTTACTGTGTTTTGGTCTCCGGCTCCCAATCAGCCATTAGGTCCAGTAAAGAGACCAGTTTTTTAAACTCTATGCTCTTTACCGAAAAGGTTTCTCCTGACCCCAAAGGGTCAGCCCCAGTACCAGATCAATATAAGTTTGGATCTTACCCAAAATAGCACACTGTCAGCCAATCCTTTAGTAACTAAAACTAAAGGTTTATTATAAAAAGAAAGAAACAAACTATAAGAGAAATGTTAAAGGATTAAAGCAATCAGATACATACAAATGATTTGAAAGTCCATATATTCAGGTTTCTAGGAGAACTGTGGAGTTTGCAGGCTTGTATAGTCCCTCTAAGACCCATCCAGGTACTGGATGTATACCAGTTCTTTGTTTCACAACTTCAGTTGTAGATGAGTTGATCCAAAGGTAGATAGGTGGCTGAAAGCTAACAGGATTAAAGACAAAATGGATCCCGGGCCTCTGCCTTTTATATCCTCTGGCCCAGGCTGCTTGTGGAATTTCACAGGAACCAAAATGGAGCCCAGAGTCACATGAGCAAGTCCTGGTAACTCATCAGGTATATCCCTGGCTTCTCCCCTGGGCCTCTTGTACCTGTGAATCTCTTAATGGGCCATTAAGCAGGCCATCCTGACTGGGGCATTGCCCAGACACAGCACAATTTAAAATACTGATATATCAACCATAACCATAACTTCCATTACACATATAGCACATTAACATAAACATTATCATCTTATTCAGCACATTATAGCCTTTCTAACAGTACCTGACATGGCATATCTCATCTGAATTATTATGATTTTGACATACTAATATTAAACAATATAATAAATGCCCCAGCCCCACCAATCCAGCCAGCGTGACACCCCCAACACGAGATTGGTGTAGAAGGGAGTAATCAGAGCTCCTGAATACACCTTAAGGGCCCCCCCAATCTAGCCAGCATGACATGCTAAAGGGACCTGTATGGAAATTTTATACAGAGACTATATTAGAAGCAGACAGAGCCAATAGTAAAGATTAACACTTAACCAATTGAAGCTCGATCTCCAATCTCACACAGACAAAGATTAACCAGCAAGTTGTCAGCAGTGCTATAACAGTCTTCTCATGCCTCAGGCCTGGTGAAAAAGGACATTGAGATGTTATTAGGTGACATTTTAAGAGTGTGAAGGAAGGGAAATTGAGAGTATCACAAGGAAAATACCTTAGAAAGCACAACAGTGCAGGGATTTCAGGGAGCTTGAATTGCTGTACCCCATTCCTGCCTGAGTTTCTTCCACAAGTACGTGAGTCAGAATCTTGCCAAATGGGTGAATCAGGACAGTGCATTATGTTTTTTGCAGTTTGAACATGCCAATGAAAGATGTAAAGAGAGAGTAGTTATTCATGTTCTGATAATGCTGGTGACCATATTAATATTACAACAAGAAAAACACAGTAATTTAGTCTTGCTATCTGCTGACAGAAGACCACAAAGTCCATCCCCATTTTAATCTCTTAGGCCCAGACCCTTAAAAGGTATTTAGGCGTCTAACTTCCACTGAAATCAGTGGGAGCTGGATGCCTAAATAGCATTGGTAATCTGGGCCCTGGTGAAGTTTAAATAAATCCTTTCAGATCTGCTGGAGGGAGTGATGGGGGAAGAACAGCCTGGCTCAAGAGGATGTTATGTGCTACTTTAACCATCCAAAGAATAATCCTTAAAAACATGTTCATTCCCCAATTAATAGGCTCGTCATTTATGACACTAACAACACACAGTAGCACTGCATGTGCGCAACTGATTTTCAAATAGATTGAGTTAATGAAAGCCTCGAAAGTAGGAGACAATTTCATACAAGAAGTGAACATAGAATAATAAAGAACATTTCAGCTATTGACTTCCACTTCCATTTTTATTTATGTTACTATATGTGAAAGTGAATGATTACTCTAACTCTACAATGATCTTTTGTTGGATTATTGGTTCTACAGAAAAACTTTTATAAAGATGGGCCGAAACTAAAATGCTGCTTTCAAAAAATACTCAGACCTATCTACCTACCTTTTATTTAATGGAAAACCATAAATGTTTCATTGAACTCTTCTCCTCCTCCCTCTCCATTTTAATAATTAAGAAAATCAGACATGTTCAAACTACCTCTCAATGGAGAATTATGGGATAATTTATGGATTCCCTTTGTGATGACAGTGGAATCATAGCTTGTATATTCTGTCCTACTGTAGGTTTATAATTTCCCATTTGCAAATAAATATCAGTCAAGTGATCCCAAAAACAGAGAAAGAGGATTTTTGCAATATGCTTTGAAGTGTTTGAGCTATTTGCAATACGCTTTAGATAAACATGTTTCAGCCTCTTATGAATTTTTTTTTTTTTTAAACTGGGAACACAAAAAAAAGTCACAGATAAAATCACAACCTGGGGCTAAAATTCAGCAGATAAATTATCACCTTTGAACAGCTTACTCATTTCTGCATATGATCTTGAGGGAGAGGGTGGGTTTGATAATTTCAGATAAATATGTGGGTGACAGGGAATAATGAACAATATGAAGTATGTACCAAACAAGATCAGTATCTGTTATATTTAGGTACCTGAATAAGTTTAGTATCTGCTGATGTTAAGCGTATTCTTATATTTAGTTCACCCAACATGAACAGCAGCACCCCATATAACATAGGAAAGATATGCAGTGTAGTAGCCAGGTCGGTCCCAGGATACTAGAGCAACAAGGCAGGTGAGGTAATACCTTTTCTCACAAACAGAAATTGGTCCAATAAAAGATATCCTCAACCATCTTCTCTCTCTAGGAAAAAGTAGTCACTTATTTGTTTGGGGCCTACATAGTGTTTGACATGATAGGGAAAGGGATGGATACTGAAGTTTTGACCATACTTTCCCCGCTATTGTACTTGGTACTTATGTTTAGCTAGTGGATATTCATCCCCATATCTAACAATGGAATAATAGTATGTTTTCAATTACATTTCATTTATACATCTTCAATACATTGCCCTGGGCTCCCTTAGTCATTCCTTCTTGGCAACACTTTACTTCAAACTCTGCTAGTCTGAAATCATGTTGGGGGGGGGGGGTCAAATCTGTTTGACCACAGCCAACCACTACATTTGAATCCAATAAGTTTGAGGGCTTCCTGGTTAGATGTCCCCCACAGTTCAAATTCTTACTAGCCATTCCCAGGGTATTCCAGATGTTGGGTACAATGGAAGTGGAAAGTGGATGGAGAAAATGGATGATGGAGAAGATGGAATTAACATCAAAAGCCTCAGGAAAGCTTTCAACATTATCATATCCATACTTGCTGAGTTTTCCCTTTTACATGTGCTGCTAATACCCAATAGCATATGACCTAGCTAACTTTACAATGATGACCAATTCTCAACTTTTTTGGAATCATTGCTTATTTGTCCACTCCTCACTTGACACTTCGCCACATTCCCCGTAAGTATCCATTTTATTAATGTATCCCATCCCTCTCATAAGTAACTGACATAACATCAACCGGCTTTTCTTGAATTGCTTCTAACTTATCTACTTTATTTAAAATGAAACCTCATTTCCTACTGGCATAGAATTTTCTGTCACTTTAAAATTCTCTGTTGACTTTAAATCTCCTTTTCCTGTGTATATATGAAATTGGCAAGCAAGAGAGCAACTTGCTTCTCAGGTAGATTTATCTCCAAGCTCATCCAGCTCTGGGTTTACATGTACTTGATTGATAGAAATTATTGTGAAGCACGAATATGAGTATTTGAACTTAGTGTCCTCTATAGCACCTTGTAAGAGAAGCTAATATTTCTCCTAGCTCCCAGATGAATAAAGAATGTGTAAAACTTTAGTCTTACTGTCCCTTCATGTCTTACTTTTGTGTTGCAAATGAAAATAAAATGGCTGTTTTATCCTTCTTTTTATCCTTTATGTTAGAAGGAGAGATAAAGGAGAATAGAGGCAGGAGACTACAGCAGCAACAAAATGAAAACTGGAATAGAAGAAACAAAGAAAGAGAGTGCATGAAAGAGGCAGAAAGAGACACCCCCATTGTAAAATCACCAGCAAACCCTGCAAAAATATTTTTCACTTTAGGGACCCAGTCTTTCAAGGTGCTGAGCAGCATGATATTCCACAGAAGTCAACAGGAAAAAAGGCATCCAGCAGATCACAGGGCTGTGTGTCTAAAGAAGGCAGAGCAAAAAAAAAAAAAATCACAATCACACAAGTGGCACAATAGCAGCTGAATAGAGACAGAGGTAGTGGCAAATTATAAGCATTATTAGTAATTATGGGGTAATGGCAAGTGCATAGAGACCAGAGCCCAATCCAAAGCCCATTAAGTCTATTTCCCTGCTTTGATGGGCAGAAGGAATCCCACTGACTTCAAAGGGCATTGGATCAGGCCCAGGTTGCTCAGATACTACCATGGGGAAGGCAGAATAAATAGTAGAGCTCAATGAAAAATGGAAACAAATTTCTGCCAGAAAAAACCACAGGAAGTTTTCCAGCCAGTTCTAATAAATAGGTACGTGCTGCTATAATGGCAACAACAGCATTTGCACTAAGCACTGCATCATCTCCTGCTCCTTCAATTAATCAGAGCTACTGACATTCAATTTTCCCATAAAAGCACAATTTTCACTTCAATAGGTCAACAGCTGCAGCTCTGCCTCTTTTAATAGTTCCGTGGTGTGTGTTGCTACATTGCAGCAAGTTCTTAAATTGTTTATTAAGGCTACTTTTAACACTAACATCTGTGTATGGAG
Source organism: Mesoclemmys tuberculata (assembly GCA_007922155.1). Taxonomy (NCBI): domain Eukaryota; kingdom Metazoa; phylum Chordata; order Testudines; family Chelidae; genus Mesoclemmys; species Mesoclemmys tuberculata. The sequence goes on along the minus strand of ML675624.1, from coordinate 31,794,304 downwards.
GTGTACATTACTATACATCTTTTAACACTATCCGTCTACAGACAAGTACAGTACAGTTCATATCAACATAGACAGCAACACAGATTGGGCAGGATAATGAGAAATCCAAGGAGTAGCTGTAATATTGCAAACATATAAGCCTAAATGTGAAATATCAGTGATAGCCCTGGAATTTATGGTCTTAATAAATGTGAAACTTCCTGAGAAGGTGGGGATGATGGCAGATGGGAGCTAATAATTTCTGGGACCAATTAACTTCTGCCACTGGAACCCAAGCTACAAGGAGGTTAAAACAGAGCCAACAGCACACAAACCCTAATCAGAAATAAGGCCTTAGAGATAGCAAGCAAGCAATCTTCCCCCCCAAAAAAGTGGGAAGAGGTCTGGGAAGCAGGAGGGGGCAAGGGGGCTCAGGAGATTTTCTGATTCAATACAGTGCATTTCCTGGGCAGGATCCCCCACATGGGATGCTATGCAGATCTAATGTAACACTGAATGGCTTCATCCAGAATAATAAGCAGTGAAAGATAGTAGGGGTACTCCAGTGTAGTTGCCCTTTGTGAATTCCCAGAGCATAGCCTTATGCTCATTGGTGGTTAGCAATCCCTTTACAGTTCAGTGAGCCTGTGGCCTGAAGTCCTTGAGGATAGAGAGCTCTCTGCTCCTATTTATTAGTAGACAGGGGAAAGACAGCTATAGAAACCAGATTTGCAAAAACTTTCTGCCCTGAATTCTTCCAGTGACACTTCAGATCCACTATAATCTTAGAAATTGTTGAGTAATGGAACTGAACTAGAAGAAAAGGGATTTTACCTTGTGGCAAGGATTTTTTCCCCCAAGGCCTTCTGTGCTACTGGCTCTCTTCCATTGAAGATCATTGCAGTGGTGTGACTGCTTAGTGCCTCTTGAGCACCCATCTCATAGACAGATGTTGCTCTATGGCACTCTGCTTCTATGGCCATGTTATCTCTTCAGAGCCCCTTTAAAGACTCTCCATTCAAAAAGCATTTCAAACAATCGTATTTATTGAGGTGAATCCTGGCCCCAAACCTATTTCAGGGTCTCTCTGCCATTAGTCTAACACGAAGTTCAAAAGAAAAAACAACAGCTCATGCAGTCTTCTTTCCAGGTTCAGCTGATCACAGTCCCCTACTCCCTGAGGATCTGCCATCAATAGCTCTCCTGCTTCATGGGCAGCATCCCTCCCAAGCCTCAATGTCTGGGAAGTTCCCTCCTACTTCTTGTGATCTCTTATATCCCTCCCGCCTGCTTCATACTGCCTTTTAACTTGGGATCACAGGTGGGGCTCATCATGTAATCAGGGATGGTTTAGCACCAGGTTTTCCAGCCCAAGGGCAAGCCTCCCTATTTGTTTTAATCCTTTATGTTGGAAGGATTCTTTAGTGGCAGGTGACACAGAAAGAGCTCTTTAGTGAAGCTGCAGAGCTCACCAGCAGAGTGAACTTATGTGAAGTATTTTCTATCCTGCCACTAAACAAAGTTGAACTCACGATAGCTGAATTATGTGGTGGAGCCTCAGAACAGGACCAGGTAGCACTTCTCAAGGATCAGAGACAAGCTTCCTGAATGTACCTCAGGATACTGGTATGCTGCCACAGACAACAAACCATGAGTGGGACTTAGTATATGAGGAAGTGACATTTACTTGTTGGATGCTCACATAGGCAGGTGGGGAATTGTGTTGACAGACAACTGCCAATGTTACCAAGGGAGAGTGTTCTCCCAAGTCAACTTTATGTTCTCTTTCCCTCCCAAGATTTTCTTGTTTCACACACAGACGCATTGCTTGCATGAGGGACCGCTAACTACTCAGCTCCTGTTCCTGCCACCAATACCTGACACAAGGGTTTCACTTATGGAATTGCTTTTACCTTGAATGATTCCAAAGCATTTTATGTATACAGCACCAGTCCATGGGATCTCTTGTACACATCCAACAGTGATATGCAAATATTTCTGGGATGGAACACAACTATTTAAGAGTAAAAACAGTACTACAAAAAGATTAGAACTGAAAATTTAAAAAGTTATGTATCAAATCAAAATGGAAAATAAATGTGGGCAGACTTTGATACCCCCACATATATTGAATATCACTGAATCCTACTGAAATTGTGAGAAAGAGTTTCAGTATTTCACTCCCAGGAATATCATACAAGTACTTATCTGTGAGGAAATGAATTTGACTTTATTTCATGTAATACTGGATTACCCAAGGTGATACAAACTGCACAATTTAAAAATGATTATTTATTCTCTTTTAGTGGGGTGAACATCAGTCAAGCTAGTGCAACACCAATTTGAATGCAAAAAACCACCCCTATTGAGTAACAGTTTTGCATAGGATTCACAATGCCTTCATCATCAGTCACAGTTTCTGGTAGTTTTTTTGGTGTCTTTGGGGACTGTCTTGTATGGAACATGAGTCTAAATGAACCACATTTACAGTGGCAGACAAGAGTTCTTAATTCATCTAAGCTCCCTGAAATGCAAATGTATTGAGCTTCAGTTAGTTATAAAACTGAGCAAATACCACCATGGAGAAATAATTTTATAAGTGATTTTAAATATTAATGCTCAGTGTCTTATTAAAATTCTGAGAATTAAATAAAAATGAGTGATATTTCCCAAACATTGTTTGCAGAGGAGTGCTTAAAAGCAAATTTATTTATTTATTTATTTTTTGCACAAAAGGAAAAGATCCACACACATCAGCCAAAGGGGAGGAAATAGTTCTCAAAAGATTGTTTTATAATTTGGAATTTGTCAACATTATGAGTGTTTCAATAAAGAATACTAATATGATGTAAATCGGAAGCTCCAGAGGGGAAGAGATCTGCTCCCTCTATTGGTGAAAATGGAATAGTTCTGCCATAGAGAGCTTAATTTGCTTAATATCCATAATTCCTCTAGTGACATTTAGGAAGTCACCATAGCTATTAATAATTTTGGGTTGTAGTAGACTCCTAGAGAAATAAAAGAGCTCTAATATTTTGGAAATATACTATTTAGTGCGTAGCCTAGATTGTATGCAAGGGTCCTAAGTGGGCTTAGAGCCTTTTCTTTGGAGGCACCCAGAGGATGGGGTTGCATCCCTGACCATATTGGCTAAAAGCCATTGATGGACATATCCTCCATGAACTTATCTATTTCTCTTTTGAATACAGTTATTCTTTTGGCCTTCACAACATTCCCTGGCAATGAGCTCCACAGGCTGGCTGTGTGTTATAAGAAGAAGTATTTCCTTACATTTGTTTTAAACCTGCTGCCTCTTATTTTCATTGGGTGACCCCTGGCTCTTGTGTTATGTGAAGGGATAAATTGCTTTTCCCTATTCACTTTCTCTACACCATTCATGATTTTATAGACCTCCCCTTAGTTGTCCCTTTTCTAAAATGAAAAGTCCCAGTCTTTTAAGTTTCCTCTGATAGAAAAGCTGTTCCATAAGCCTAATTATTTTCATTGCCCTTTCTCTACCTTTTCTAATTCTAATGTATCCTTTTTTGAGATGGAATAACCAGAACTGAATGCAGTATTCAAGGTGGAGGCTTTTTCAAAGTCCAAGTACACTATGTCAACAGAATCACTCTTGTCAACATGGCTGATGACACCCTCAAAGAATTATAATAGAGAGATGAGGAATGAGTTCCCTTTACAGAAGCCACATTGAGTCTTTCCCAACATATTATATTTATTCTATGTGCCTGATCATTTTGTTCTTTAGTATAGTTTCAACCATTTTCCAGGAACTGACATTAGATTTTCCAGCCTGTAATTGCCAGCATTGCCTCTGATTTTTTTTTAAACAGAAAAAACCAAACAAACAGTATTACATTAGCTACCCTCCAGTCATCTAATACAGAGGCTGATTCAAAGCAATAGATTACATGCCACAGTTAGTAATTCTGAAATTTGATATTTGAGTTGCTTCAAAACTCTTGGGTGAATACCATCTGCTCCTGGTGACTTGTTATTGTTTAAGTTATGATTTGTTCCAAAACCTCCTTTACTTGACACCTCAGTCTAGGAGACATCCTCACACCTGAGACAATCTTTTTAAGTGACATATTTAAGGATTCCCCCCATATCCTCTGCAGTGCAAAGAATTTATTCAGCTTCTCTGAAATGGCCTTGTGTTTGAAGTACCTTAATCATCCTGTGGTCCCATTGACCGTTTGGTAGGCTTTCTGCTTCTGATGTACTTAAAAAAAAATTGGAGTTAGTATCTCCTTAGCTAGTTTCTCTTCAAAGTCTTTCTTGGTTTGCCTTATTGTACTTTCATACTTGACTTGCCAGAGTTTATGCTCCTTTCTTTTCCTCAGAATTTGACTTCCAATATTTAAAGGATGTTTTTGTCTCTAACTGACTCTATTACTCTGCTGTTTAGCCATGGTGGTATTTTTTGGGTCCTCTGATTGTTGTTTTGTTTTTTATTTAGGGTACACATTTAGTCTGAGACTGCATTATGGTGTTTTTAAATAGTCTATGGAGTTTGCAGGCATTTTCCCCTTGTGACTGTTCATTTTAATTTTTGTTTAATTAACTTCCTCATTTTTGTATATTTTCCCTTTTTGAAAGCATATGCTACTGTGGTGGGTTTCTTTCACCTTTTTCTCCCTACAAGGATGTTGAACATGTATTTGTCTCCTAGAATGGATCCTGTACTCCACTTAGGACTAAAACAAGAATTGCCTCTTCCCCTTGTGGGTTCCAGAACAAACTGCTCCAAGATGCAATAATTTATAGTGTGTAGAAATTTTATCTCTGCATCCCTTCTGGAGACAACAAATACCCAGCCAATAGGAAGATAGTTAAAATTCCCTATTATTGTGTTTTCTGACTTTTTAGCCACTCTAATTTTTCTGAGCATTTAACAATTACTGTCACCATGCTGATCAGGTGGTTTGTAGTATATTCTTACATCTATAATCTTATTGTTCAAGCATGGAATTGCTATCCCTAGAGATTCTGTGGTACAGCTTGATTCATGTAAGATATTTACTCTAATTCATGCTGTCTTTCACATGTAGTGCCACTCCCACACTAGCACAACCTACTCGGTCATCCCATATGTTGTGTATGCCGTGTCCTATTGATTAACCTCATTCCACTGAATTTCCATGTTGCCCAACATATCAATATCCTTATTTAGTTTGAAGCCTTCTAGTTTGCCCATCTTAGTATTTAGACTTCTATCATCTTAATAAATCTGAATCACCAGGCAAGCTGCTTACTGGGGACTATAGATAGACCTACAAAAGAGATTTAGATACTGATACTGACTGATCCAACCATGAGGGGTTTGGTATATGAGTAGAGGTATTGTGGGGTACTCTCAGTGGATGGTGGGAAAGGAGTTTGGTAGAACTTAATATATGTAACTGCAAGGGGTACATTGTAGATCTTTATTTACAGTTTATCTTCTGTTACCATCTTGCCCTACTTTATGACTGTGTTTGTATACATTCCCCCCCACTGCATTTGTCTGGGGCCAAACTGATTTAACCATTTCTCTAGGGTGGCCCTGTATTACATGTTGAGCTCAGATTTTTCTACTGCCATTTACTTCCTGATAGAAGGGCTACATAATGAATACTAGTTATCATACCTCTTACAACAAGAGAAACAATTTACTCTCAGTTTTATGTAGGCCAAACTGCTGTACCACCATTTAAATAAGTAATATTAAGTTCATACCAAAATATTACATGAGTTATAATATTCAGTAACTTTCTTCCTGCTAAAGATCTATTAATCATTAGCACCACCTCGTTCAGCCCCCATATTTTCCACCAGTGCAGGATAGTCTTTCAACATCGCTCTGCATATACAGTACCAGAAAGTCCCCATACTTGCTGCCCTGTCATTCCCACGCTGAGTCAGGTAATTCTCCCATTCACTACCCCTAGCAATACCACTTTGTAGTCCTTGACATGAGAACCCAGGACTACCCTCTACTCTGGATTCTAGACCAGGATGCTCCATCAAGTAGTTAAGGTCTCAAATTTAAACTTCCTTACTGCTCACATCGCTTGAGGTCTTCCTACCACATTGCTTTAAGTTTCTTTTTTCCCCAGCCTTCTGAGTCAGACCCTTCACTTGTAAGCTACTAGGTAAATCCATCCTCCTAGATACCTATTCCTTGTCTTCAGAGTTCTTATTATCCCTTACTTATTCTTTACCTCACCCAGAGAGATCACAGGCTTCTACGTCCCCACTTCCTGGCTTTATAGAAGACATGCCTATTCTCCCTCACAGGTGAACTTCCTTCTAATAGGCACCCTCCACTCAACCTACATCTCTCCCATTTCTATCTTAATTGTCTGATTGGGCCCACCTGGCTAATCCAACTCTTTCTGAGCTGGCGTGGGGAGTATAGACATATATCTCTTTGAATGAACCCTTTTTCCTGCCTACACTTCCAGCTACACCCAATCCCAACTACAGTTCCACTGGCAAAGATTTTTAGTAGTATGCAAATTATGCTTTCCTTTTACTTACATAATTCGAGTCTAAATCTACAGTCAGCATTCTTCCTTTATAAGACTACTGCAAGTTTCTAAATGTAAACAGCACACCACTCTTTATCTGTGATATACCTGTGTCATCCAGGCACCACACATTGTCTGCAACAACTCAGCAGACTACAACATTGGTCTCAGGAAAGCCATTGCCAAGAATGATGTAGTGCAAAAAACCAGCAAAATGATAGGTAGAACTCTGAGTACACCACAGATACCAGTTGTGCACGTTGGTGACCAGCAACATGGTTATATATCCCTTGGCTATATAAATCTTCCCCCCCACACTCCCCCAAGTTTTTGCATATCTGTATATGAGCTGCTGAGTTACACCAGGGAATGGTGCCTAAGAGTGTGCTTTTGCTATGTGGTTATATTATGCAGACCTATGGAAGAAGGGGCAGTGGGAGCAATTTAAAATGAGGCCAGACATTCTGGAAGACTATTATGGCTTTAATTCAATAAGGTACCAAGCTGTTTAAGCACATGCCTAACTTTAAGATCACAAGTAGTCCCATTACATTAATTGCTTAGGTTGTGATTTAGCATGATACTAATGTATCTAAGAGCTTGTCTACATGAACAGTTAGTTTGTGCTAAACTGGGATGTGATGCTGCTCCATGCTAATCTGCCACAGACTAACTGTCAATGTGGATCCTGCTGACACACATTAACAGTTTGTTAGTTCTTGATCTAGTCCTCTTTGAAAGGATATACATCTCAGAAGAAATAAACAGGTTATTTTATCATTAAAAATAACAGCTCTATGAATAGAAGTATTTATGATTTGTAGATTTTCAATTATTTAAATCAAATTGGCACCATTGTTTAGAGATCTCAATATCTAGATAACCAATTAATCAAACAATTTACTACAATGAAATATTACCTGCTGCAACATTGATTCATGTTCTTTTTTTATTTTTTAGAAAAAGCTATTCACCCATTATACAATAAAATCTGTTCCCATCTGTGGAGCAATATCGGATTTCACAATACTGATCTGATGTATGATTTAGTGCCATGTGTTTCATAGTTCATAATTGTTTATTATAAACAAAACAAACAACTATAATTTGATGCAGTTTAACATTTATGAGAAATGAATATTTCGAATGCAAAGCAGTTCTGAATATGCTGATATTGCTTAATTCAGATTTCTGTCACATAGCAGATTTAAATGTACTTAGAGCTTCTGTATAGCAGAGGTAATCAAATAATTTCAGAACATTCATCCAGGGTATACCCAGCATACACAAAAGGAAAATGCAAACCAAACATAAAAATGAATAGGTATTGGACAATGTGTTTTTCTGTGATATTATTTATGGAGGTAGAAATCAGAAAGAACAGTTCATTTAGAAAAACAGGGTTTACACTGGAAATTCATATTACGTTCAATAGTCTACATGTTAGACTGTGAGAAGAAATGTAAATTGTAAAACAACCATAAAAATCTACATAAAAAATTAATTACTTTTCAACCACCAAGAGTAGGCAGGTCAGTTTTCAAGAGAACCATAGTTTTAAATATTTAAGATAATTAAGGAACAAAATATCATAGAAGGTTGATCTGCAAGTACATAGGGCAATGAAAGGTGAAGAAGCCCCTGAGCATCCATTCACAACCCTCTTCACCTGATTTCAAGTGGTCTTATAACTCTTGTCTATTGACTTTGTGGATTTATGAGAAGAAGTTTCCTCGTTTTAAAAGCCAGGTATAACTAACTAAATAATGTATGGCATCCACAGAGTTATTTCTAAGCCTGAGGCAAGACAGCCATCTATTAATAGGTGTTAGCAGGGCTGGATTAAGACAATGAGGCCCAGTACACCAATGTGCGGTGATCATATTTCCATGTTGTGGCCACACCCTTGAAACACTCTCTTTCATTCAGGTGAGCCTGGTGGGGGCTACCCACGTGAGAATGCTTTGCAAGGCTAGTGATGGAGTCCTATCATTCCTTTGGGCACACCAGACTTCCCTACATCCCCCGCTACTGTTCATTGTTTTCAGGAAAGGTGAAGTCTGTTCTGGAGGAGGGAGAATTCAGCCTCTATCCCCTCCTTTCTGAGTGGGCGGTCCCTGCCAATATCACTCCAGGAGAAACATGATAGACTGGCTTCAGGGAGGGTGCTTCAAACAGAGAGACCTTTGTTAGTGTGGTGTTGGCATTGTATCCTCCCCATCCCTGAGCAGCAAGTTTCAGACTCAACAACCCAGTAAGATGAATGGGGCATTTCCCATCTCTCAGAGCTGGTGTTTCAGGCTCTGAGAAGACTTGGGCAGATGTCACTGAAGTGGTTTGCTCTCAGTTCACATTTTCAAGATTTTCTTCATAAAGGTCTATGATGTCTAAAGCCACAATTTTTTTTTAAATGAAAGCTGAGATTCTGACCTCAATACATCCTTCGGGGAACCAGGTCCCTAGCTATCGACCTACAGTGCTTATACCTTACTCCAGCCCTGAGTATTAGGTCAGCTTAATTTCATTTTTACCCCCATTTCTATTTACCAACTTAGTCCTCTTTATTTCAGTCTGCTTTTCTCCGGTTATTCAGGGATTTTGTTTTTGGTAAATGGGACTTTTCTTCAAAAGATTCATTTGAAAACTTTCTCATAATTATGAAGATGTTTTATTTCCCACCTCATATTGGAAGTTTGAAATGGAAGCCCTATTTCTTTATCAAATTCTCCCACAATCCTACATTTCACATGCATAGTGCTTTGCCATTAAAGGAGCTTATTAATACTAGACTCCTGAAATAGTTATTTCCCCTCCCGGATAATGAACACTGAAGCATTTGTATAGGGTGAAAAATACATTCAGAAGGCTAGATTTACCAAACCTGATGAAAGAAAATGTTTATTACACTTTCATCCCAGAGGAGAGTCATACTAAGGGAGTACAGGCAGTGGCATAGTCACCTCCCCTTCCTCTGAGTTTCTGCCAAGTAGGAATTGCTTTCCATTGCTACATGCTTTACATTGTGGTCAGGACAACCATTCCAGCCAGCAGTATCTATTTTAGTGGTAGTTCTGGCATAGGTCCTCCAGCAGAGAGGAGGTTTAGGTTGCTTGCCAAAAGACTTTCAACTTTTGGAGATTCACACCATAGCAAAAGGTACCATGAGCCATGGTGTGAATTTGGCCAAAGAATCCCATGGGTTTGGAACATAGATGTAAGGAAAGACAGGTCAAAGTTGGGGCTTATTAGTTTTGCCCTGTTCCTTTGATTTTATTGTGACTCTGATCTCTTTATAAAGTAGTCTGTATGTTCTTTAGAGTATGCTATTAAGGAAAGATGCATAGTTTTTATTGAGGTGATTTTATATTACCTATGTAGTTACATATTAAATTATTCTGTTCCCCATGCCTCATAAGTCATCAGGGTTTTGCATGTTCTATAAATGTTTAGCCTTATTGCCTCATTGGTAGTATACATAGAAAATATTTGTGCTGGTTTTGAAACTAACATCCAGTTTCCTCAGCAGCAAATTCATATTTGTTTGACATGCTCAAAGTTGTCAATATTATAACACCTGCTCAGCACAAGTGTGAAAATGAAAATATCCCCATCGTATGGGTAATGAGCTGAAAAGAAAGGACCAGAGATTTCCTGATTCAATATTGGTATGAGTTTGGAACACGTTATTTAGGCCTGAATGCTTTCACTCTCAGCACCATGGTTGCATCTACACAAGGATAAAAGACGCTCAGCACAGTTGCTGCTAACCCAGGTCAGCTGACTTGGCCTGGTGGAGCTTGGGCTGAGGAGCAAAAATTGCTGTGTAGATGTTCAGGATTGGGCCTGAGCCTGAGCTCTGGGACCCTCCATTCTTGTAGATCCTAGAGCTCAGACTCCAGCCCAAGCCTGAACATCTACACAGCAATTTTTCACCCAAGTCAGGTGACCCAAGCCAGTCACAGGTTTTCTTTCCCTGTGTAGACATACCCATTAACTCCAGTGACTGTAAGAAAACCATTCCAAATTTACATAGGTAAAAGAGCAAAATTAGACCCATTGTCTTTTAGAAAGGTATATGTTATAGGGGCAAAGAATAAGTATATTTTAGATAATATAGAAGATCTTCAGTAGCATCTTTGTGTCCTGCCAGTTGCTCTATAAGCTCTTCCATAATAAACACAGGCTTAGTGCTCTTCCAAAGAGCACAGGCTCTTCCAAAATAAGCACAGGCCTTAGGCCTGGAGCACTTGCCAGTAACAGATCAACCAAGATATTTTTTATTCCCTGAATTGTTCTTCTGTATAAATGCACTAGATAACAATGGTGAAGAAATACATTGAACATTGCTAGCTGTTGAGTTTTTGATACCCTTGGTTCAGAAGTTCCTATTAAAGACAAAGAAGCTGAACTGAGGGAATTAACTTTTTTTCAACCACAAATTCATATCCAATCACAAATATTTAAGGATTAAGTTGTATTACAACCCTTTCACAGGTGCACAATGGGGGGAGCCCAGGTAAGCTTCTTGGCTCAAAGCAAGAATCACACAACTTCAGTCTGCGAAAAAGGAATAACTGTGGTCTATGGAATTGATATGGCATGCATAGGTGAACAAGCTGCATTCCACAAAGGGAGGATAGCAATGGGTACACTACTACTGTGTGCTGGGGAGCTCTACAATTCCTCCTAGGGCAACATAGCTTTATACAACCCACAGGAAAACTCTGACTTTAAGGCCCAGTTGAAGCTGACATTTGCATCAAAAAGAATATAATGCTAATTGCTTTTCATGCATGTTCTCTTCTTTAAAGCTGGTTCTAATAGGAATGTCCCTCTTTAAATTCAGTTGAGATTAACTCACAAAGGCACTAACTCTAACTGTTTTCTGTAACACAACTATCATAATAGTTTCCAAATATGGGATGATTCATTTTGTGGAAGTTTACTTTGTCCAGCTCACTTAGGTTTAATCTCGTTCATTTGTCACTGACATCATCACCTGCTGAGCTAAAATATTTTTCAGATTCAAACTGGAGGATGGGCAACCAAGATTAATGGCCTGCGAATCACATATTAGGAAATGATTTCCTTTGACTGGCACTGAATCCTCATTTATTCTATTGTGCTGGGAAACTGTATTTGAAAAGCAAAGTACACTTTCCCCTCCAAGGTTTCACTTTCAAATTGACTGAGCCCCAAAAGTTGTCAGATTCATCACTTGTAGACACCATCTCCTGACCTGTCATCCAGGCTGGTTAGAATTATTCTACATGAAATATTATCTGCCTGGATTTTTGTGCATAAAAGCAACAGCAGAAGGAGAAAAGGGATTTCTTAAAGTGCAGATCAAGAGTCATTTATTTTGTTTAGGGATTTCTGTACACACTGTGTACCAAAATGGTGGGCAGAGCTAAACAATAGCAGACAGAGAGAGAAGTTAATGGCTGTAAATTGCAGGGGAGAAGGCCTTCATAAACATTGTGATTTTTTATCTGCTTCACTGCTGATCAGCTATATAGGTGTGTACTACTGTTATATGTAACCAGTTTATCCTTGTGTTTCACTGGGATTTTAGTATTAATAGACTGCGGCAGGACAGATTGTGGAGCAGAGGATCAGCAGTGAAGTGATTCATAGCAAAATTGGTCTCAAATCATCAGTTCAAAATTGATGGTTGTCTTCCATTTGACTGTCTGTATTTGTATTAAGAAGAAGTGTGGCTTTGAAGTTAGGGTAAAGCATAGAACAGCAGATCCAATGTAAATTTTGTCCATTTTCATGGCTGAGAGATTTTCTTTCATGATCACACAGACAAGCAAAGTTTTCATTATAAAACTGATTTTTGATTAAATATGTCCGAAGACAAGTTACATAACGGTTACCCTTCTGCTAGTTGTTGTTGGCAGAAATGATGCCAGGCCCTTTTAAAACTAACAAACATCACCAGCTCAAGGCCCCCCACCAGAATTTCTGGGCTCACTAAGTACCTCCCATGGGTGCCTTCAATAAGTATTACAGTACTTCTCCTATCTGCATATCAATCAAGAATAACTTGATTTGGGGGAAAAGGGAAAACAGCATCAACTCCCTCCACAGTAACTTTGGGCATAGTCTATTAACTCAATCCTCCCCCTGCTGGTGTGAAGCCCAACAGGCTAGTGTCCCTTTACCACATCATGTCCCTCTTTCCCACTCCCAAGTCATGGTTTGATGTCAGCAGGCAGCATAGCCACAGAATTCTGAGGTGCACTTGGGCAGGCCAGTCTCCAATCTCTTATGAATTGCTGCCTGGTCCTGTTCTGAGGCTCCAACACCTAACCCAGCAATTGTTTTATTTATTTTAGTTTTGTTTAATGGTTGGTTAGGAAGTGCCTCAGAGTTCATTCAGCTCAGCTGCTGTCCTCTGTAACTTCAGCAAAGATCTCTCTGTTTTATAACCCATTGCAGAACAAACTTTGTGTCATCTTTCATGGAAGAATCCTGCCAGCAGTGCGGGATCTTCAATGGAAAATAACCAGTAACATATAAGTTATTGTGTGTTCAACTTTATTTAGTGGCTGTGTAGGAGAAACCTCAGCAGAATTAACTGAGCTCTTTTTGTGTCCTCTGTAGCTTCACAGAGAAGCTCTTTCTATGTTTCTTCTTTGGAGGAGCTGCCTCCGTGTCATCTCCCATTGAAGAATCATCTCAACAGCACAAGACTTTGCATGGAAGGGAACCAGTGGTATAGACAACCCTTGAAAGGAATCTTTATCACAAAGTAGGAGCCCTTTTCTCCTTTCTTAGGTCATTTCCTCTACCCAACCAACTCCGAGTTTGTGTACAATTATAGTGACTCCTGAAGTGTTATTGGAGGAATTCCAGATAAAAAGCTGATTCAAATCAAGCTCTTTGTGTAGCCATGCTTTCCCCCACATGCTCCCCTTCAACAAGTGGGAGCAGAGAGCACTTTATCTTCAAGAGCTTTAGACCACCAGATTTATAAACACATAGACAAAACTAAAAGAAATTAGAGTAGGTATAGAAAATGCCTGTGGTATTTACAAATGGTCTTAATCCATGTACATCAACCCTCAAAAAAACTTCTGTCTACACCTTTAACCTCCCTGAAGAGAGGAAAAAAAAAGACTGGGAACTAAGGTTCATTTGCTATATAAAATACTTGCTATCACACAGTTTGCACATGAAGGTTTTAGCAAGATTGTGTGGAAATCTGAGAATCTATATCAATCAGATTTTCTTCTTCAGAGAATTTGCTCTGTTCCTTAAGACAGCTTCCTCTTTATATGAAATACTTAAATATTCATTGGGCCCCAGAGGGAATGACTCTATAGCTCAGTGATGGGGGACAAAGGGGATGTAGAAGGGGTGGGGCTACTCAGTGAGAATCAGGGTTTAAAAACCCACTCCTAAATGACCAGAGGAGCTAGCAAACAGGGGCAGCTAACAGGGGTGTTTTGCAAGAGAGTTCTCCAGATGAAGGAGAAGTGACTACATGACCCTGGGGGTGATTTTGTTGTCTGTAGTGTGTGTGGTGTGCTTGCTCCTTGACTGAAGTATATTGTGTGGGTCTGTTTGTTTGGGGGACTGTGTGCTGATCCTAGCGGCCTGCTAGACAAGGCTGAGAGCTTCTTAATGAGGTTTTATCCCCAAGCCCTTTAGCACCCATCAACCCTTAAACAAGGGGGGAGGACAACTCAGGGAGAACAAGGGTTTAAAAAGCCCACTCCTAAGTGACCAGAGGTAGCTAACTGGGGAATGTTTAGCGGAGAGTGGGGGAGTAGATAGGTTTCATTAACATTCTGTAAACTAAAGACAATAAATCTCCCCCTGATAAAAACAAACAATGAAAAAAAAAGAGCTGCAAAAGTAAAAAGAGAACACAGGCAGAATTCCAGCAACTGAGTGGGGCCTATCCAGTTTATTGAATTGAATGCAACATGTATGAATACCTGCCCTATGGGTGGGTGGCATATGTGTGCCTTTGGTGCAAGGAGTTCTTGGGCCTCAGAGACTGCATACAGGTCCTGGAGACCAGGGTGGCCGAACTGCAGAAGCTAAGAGAGACTGAGGATACCTCTCCGGGGGACAGAATTCCACTTTTTAGGAAAAGACAGTAATAGGAATGGGGGACTCGATCATTAGAAACAGATAGCTGGTGATTGGGAGAACCACATGATGATTTGCCAGCTGAGTGTAAAGATTGTGGGTCTCTTGAGACATCCAGAGAGACGTATGTGTAGTGCTGGGGAGGAGCCGGAGGTTGTGGTACATGTATGTACCAGTGATCTAGGGAAGGATAGCAGTGAGGTCCTGTAGGCCAAATTTTTAAAATTTTGAGATTGAAATAAAATATTGAAGTCCAGGACCTCCATGATAGCATTCTTTTAAATGCTTCCAGGTCCACACGCAGGGCCAGTCAGATAGGCAGAAAAGAAGGATCACAATGCGTGTACAAGACAATGGTGCTGGGAGAAGGGATTTAGATTTCTTAGGAACTGGGGAAGATTTTGGGAAATGGGGAGCCTAGACAGGAAGGATGCACTCCACCTAAACCAAAATGGAACTGGATTGCTTGCAAGTAACATTAAAAAGGTAGTAGAGCAATTTTTAAACTAAGGGCTGAGGGAAGCCAACAGGTGCGAAGAAACACAGAGACATCCTTTAGGGGAGGATATATTAATGGAGATTCTCTATATCCCAGTAAACAGGAGAGGATGGAAGAGGATAAACCATTGGTAGGATCATGTGAGAAAGAGTCAAATGAAAAAGCGTTCCACTCAATTACATCACATAATGGCAGATAGCTAAAAAGTGATGATTTTTTTAAAGTGCTTATATACAAATGCACTAAGATTTGACTAAATTCACTAAGATGGTTCACTAAGATGGGTGAACTTGAGCACCTTGTATTAAATGAGTATATTGATATCACAGAAATTTGGTGGAATGAGGATAATCAGTGGGACACAATAATGCCAGGATACAAAATATTTCGGAAGGACAGAATAGGTCCTACTGGTGGGGGAATGGCAATATGTGAAAGAAAGCACATAGTTAAATAAAGTAAAAATCTTAAATGAACCAGACCATGCCATAGAATCTCTATGTAATAGAGTAATGGATAGTAATTCCATGCTTGAATAATAAGAACACAGAAGTAGGGACATACTACTGACTGTCTGACCAGGATGGCGATCATTACTGAGAAATGCTCATGAATATTAGAGACTATAAAAATAAAAACACGAATTAATAATGGGGGATGTCAACGATCCCCGTATTGACTGGGTACATGTCACCTCAGGACGGAATGCAGAGATAAAGTTTTTTGACACCTTAAATGAACCCACAAGAGAAGAGGCAATTCTTGATTTAGTCCTAAATGGAGTACAGGATCTGGTTGAATAGTAACAGTGACCATAACATAATAAAATTTAACATCCTTGTGGGTGGCAGGGGGAAGCAGCCCACCATGGTAGCTTTAAATACAGAAAGGAGAACTACACAAAAATGAGGAAGTTAGTTAAATATAAATGAAAAGGCCCAATGCCAAAAGCAAAATCCCTGAAAGCTGCATGGAACCTTTTTAGAGACACTATAATAATGGCTCAATTTAAATGTATACCCCAAATTAACAAATATAGTAAGAGGACCAGAAAAGTGCCACTGTGGCTAAACAACAAAGAAAAGAAGCAGTGAGAGGCAAAAAGGCATCATCAATCCTATTGAGGAAAATAGAAAGGAGCATGAAGTACCTCAGAAGCAGGAAGCCTGCTAAACAACTAATGGGACCACTGGATGATTGAAATGATAAAGGAGAACTCAGTGGCTGGGAATGGCCAAGGGGATGGATCACCTGATGATTATCTCTTCTGTTCATTCCCTCTGAAGCACCTGGCATTGGCCACTGTTAGAAGACGTGATACTTGGGTAGATGGACCATTGGTCTGACCCAGTATGGATGTTCTTATGCTACAGGAGAAACTAAGGCTGGAACACACTATAGCCCTGAGCTTAGGGCACTTGGTTTGGACGTGAAACCTGACTTTAGGTTTCTGCTTCACATCAAGCAGAGTGGGGATCTGAATCCAGTTTTCCCACTACCTAAGGACTCTAAATAGTAGATTATGGGATGGAGGGCAGTGGCACTATCCCTTCCTACTCTTCAGTTTTTATGCCAGAAGGGGCTGACCTGACTTATGTACCATACTGCTGAAGAGTGTTCATGGTTGTAAATCCCAAGTGGATGGAGATGCCTAACTGCCTTTGAAAGGCAAGGTGTGAGGCCAATCTAGACACCTACCTCAGGGTCGTGGATTCCATTAAGTGGCAGGACACCAAAAAATTAGAAGTTACAAGTCCGCTTTGTCAATCTAGCCCTTTATGTTTATAAGGCCAGTAGATAGCTGTGGCAGTTCAGTGGAAGAAGTATAACAGGAAGACTCATTATTTCCTTCCCTGGTTCCCTCCTCACTCCAAAAGGTAAAAAATCTGCTGCTGCCCTGGACTAGCACCAAGTTGCAGCACCTCCAGTGACAGCTCAGCAATTCTGGTCAGTGTGTTTGGTGGTAGAGTCAAGGCTGCTCACTACCCACTTACCTGTGTGAGGGTTGGAAGGGAGCCATTATTCCCCTGGATCACAGTGATGCAATACAGGTAAGACATAATGGAGTGAAGTAGAGAAGAGATCTTATAGCATCTTAACCCCATGTGGGCGAATTACAGTCCTGGCCTTAATCAGCATACAACCCTGTTTGGATGTGCCAACAATTAATAAACCTTGAAAATGCCTGGCACATCTTTCCAAATTTTGCAACATCCATTAAACTAGTGCATTTGGTGATAGGGGTGGTTTCTCCTGAGCAAGAATTAGTGTCTTGGTTTCAGTCATTCTTAAACAAGATTTTAATGGAATTTCAGGTCTAGCTCAGTTCAGCATTTCCTTTCATTTTCTCCATTGTTTTTTGGTAGATAGATGAGTGTGATTGCGATTGCTGTTTCAGCACTAATTTCATTGATGGTAATCAAAAACTGTTTAAAGAAATCAAATACGTATTTGTGTGATTCACTGAGCAGAACTGAGAACAGTGCCCTCTCATTGTTAATATACATCATATTTTTAGTAAATACTTAAAGATTTTTTAGAAACATCAGTAGGGCCTGTTGAGGGATTTATCCCTAAAAGATCACATCTACATTTAAAAAGTGAGAAAAAAGTGAGAAGTCCTTTGGACTTGGGTAAAATTATCTTATATTTACTGGTAATTGTTTGATTTTGTCATATTTAGTTTTCCTGTGGTTTTTTGAGAGATTGTCTTTTAAATATATATACTTTTATTTATAAATATTTATATTTTTCTATACTTTTAAAATGTTTTTCTCCTAGTAGTTTACATAACCTTTCTATTACCATGTACATGTCCATGTATCTCTTGGGCATCATGTATGACAAATTATTCATGTTTCTGTACTTTAATAATGAGATGTCAGCACATAATCCTTCCAGCTAAGAGGACTGTCAGCAATGATTCAATCCCTGGTGAGATGACCTCCCTGGCATTTAAATCTTGCCTTCATAAGTGCACATGTTATTTTAGAAGCTCTTTTATTCTGAGGTTTCTTAGTTTAATATCCATTTTATTCTTCTCTAACATGAGCCATGTGTACTCATAATTCAAAATGCAAAACCTACTGAGGAAGAGTCAGAGATACATAAACTAGTTATTAGCTAACATTTATTTTAACACTTATTGTGAAAATGTATGATTTTGATCTTATTGCCATCATAAAAATCCAGAGTGAGTTGCTGGGTTGTTAATTCTCCATCACTGAGTGGTGGCAGAATTCTAGCCACTGGGATTTTTAAGATAGCTCTCTTCATTCTGTTTAAAACAATAATGTATCCATCCCAATGATTTTATATCCATCAGAAATGTTCTTGACTCTGTTACAGCTGCAGAAAAACAGCTGGGATACTTTTCTGCAACTATAGCAATAAAGTTCCTCATGATCTTAGTCCAGAAATGAGTTTTGGGTTTAATTGTCTTTGAGATCACATGCCACAAGGGATAGTATTTGACTTTGCACGGATATATGCCATCAGAGAAAGAAGAGTCAACATTTTCAAACAATTCTGTTCATGTACATACAGTACAGCTTGTAGGTGCATAGTCTGCTCCACAGCCTGAGTCGGTTCACAGGAGCCAGTGCAGCCTGAAATTTAGGGCAAAATGTGGAAGTAGACATAGATTTTTGGCTAGGATTTTGTAAAAAGTCTTCTGTATGACATCCAGTTATACTGCCCACTCCTTCCCCCTTTCCCAGGGCAGTGTCATCACCTAATAGGGAAGAAACAAGTGGGTTATTAAAAATACTTTGACCAAACAGATGCACAAGCAGGTCTCCTTCTAAGGTATTTTGTCCTTGAATTTTTATGTTTTGCAATGAAAAATCCCCAATTTGGGGAGCTGAGCAAAATATGCTTTTAATGATTTAAATAATTTTTGGAAATCATAATCAGGAATGGCTTTACAGATGTCCATTCCAGGGAAATAATGGGTGCTCAGTCCTGAATGGACATCTATTGCCCTACATCACAGTGCTGAATATTCTGTTCTCTGCGTGCAATCTGTAAAGAGATCTGAGGTTTTTATATTGACAAATTCTTATTGCAAACATTCCTTAACTTTACTGCTCATATAAAGTGGGAGGCAAACAACAATCAGTTGGTGAAGCCAATTATACACCAGCTGACAGACAGACAGACACACTTCACGATTACAAATACTTATAACCAACCTAATAATTACAATTGCTATGTTCTATTAATCCTATGCTTGGAACCAAATGACTTCCCTTGAGCATAAGCACTGGCAGTGAAAGGAAGCAGCAAGTCCACTTGTTCTGGTTGTTCAGTATCCTGGGGCTCTGTTGTCTCAACCTGCTGTGATTGTTGCCTACCTAAGACCCTTTCAGGCAAAACAGGAGATTCAGTGCTCCTTATCTCCCTCTATTCTGTGATTTGGAAAAGTGCTGCCTGTTGCTCCATAGCATGTGTCCAGCAGGGGTGACTTCATATAACCACAGGCAACCTCTTGTGACACATTGCTCTTTACAACCACTGTTTCCCATCATAAAGGCTCAAAGCACCATTTTCATGAAGTGGTAGCAGTTCCTATGACCCAATATCATATTGAATTTTTGTTATGCTTTATCTATCTCATTATCTGCAAGCCTCCAGTGACTGACATCAGCTTCGAATGCTGTAGGTAATGTTTTCAGTTTTCTGTTGAATAAAATGCTTCATTGGTGCCATTCAGTAATTTAACATTGCTAAATATGGATCAGAGTCTGGTTCCACAGCCTTTTTCAGGAGATACTTTTATTCTGACACAGTTTTCCACCAACCCATGGGATTGGGGATAATAGAGACCAAGTTTACAAGTCTAAACTTGCATTTCACCACAAACTGCTTAACTCAGCCCACTAAACTGTGGTTCATTGTCAGATATTAGTTTTGTAATCTGAGCTGATACATACCTTTCATTTTTCCACACCAGTAGAGGAGTAACAAGGGGAAAAACAAAGTTAACCAATGAAATGGAAACATCTTTGACTCTAGTAATCGATTCCTCCTAGGGGTTGTATAATGTACATATCAAGCTTTCCACATGTACATTGAGAATTAGGTTTTGGCATCTCAGATACAGGTCATTTTTAAACTCTATGACCAAATTTATTAAAGAGTTAAGTTTGTGCCTGTGGTCTCAGGATTCAGAAAAAGTATTGATGGGCTCAGAAGAGCTTGGTTCTCCTTTCATGAGAATGATGGTCAGCACAATGCGAAACCTTTACAGTTTGATGAAATGAAGGAGAAAAGTAAGATGTCCTCTCCTTTCTGGTTCTGGAGGAGGGTGAAATGGTATATCCAATTAAAGACATTTCATTCCTGTAGGACAGGGTAGAATTTTAACGCTCTAGGAATATATTGGCGAATATGAAATACCTAGAAAGATTAATCAATAAAATGACAGAATGTATAAATTAATCTAGACGAGCTGAGGATCTAACTTTAGACGTTGCTTTCAAAAAACAAGCCATATTTCATTGAGAAAGCAACTTTAGAAGAAAAAACAAATCAGAGAGGACAATTCTAGCAGTAAAAATTTTTTTTGTAATTAGAAACAAAGTGGTTACTAAAATTAATTTAATTAGAGTTCATCAAACTCCATTCTATGTTAAAGTATAAACTGAGTACATAGTTGAATAACATTATAAAAAAACATGCTTTGCAAAAGAGTGACTTTGGTGGAGTATATGAATCAGAAAGGAAAACCTTTGGGAGATGATCTAATGGTAGCAATTATACAAGATGTAACAGGATAAAAGTTCAACAGCATAAATATTGATGGCAATTAGCTAAGAATTAAATGCACAGTTAAAAAGGCAAATGCCATATGAGAATTAAATACTTCAGCAGAAATCTTGTTTCAAAAATACAATGGGAGATTATTCCGCAATGTGGTGCAATATCATAAATGCACCATTACTAAAGAACTTTGATTAGGTGGAAGGCATAAGACATGTTTCTCAGGAAAAAAGAAGACTTGAGTAAGGATACAAATATGAGATAAAAAAGGATTCAAAAGGAAGAAAGGAGACAAAAACCAAAAAGAAATAGATAAATTAGATAAACTGGAAATATGTAGGAAAATATATATGTGGAAAAATATAGCAAAGTACAAGACTTGTTAAACTATATTGACAAACTGTTCAAGAGTGTAAATACCAATTGTGGGGCAGGTCACTAAAAGGCAGAGAACAAACCCCTAAAATCGGTTGTGAGTTTTACACTTAATTTTCACCAACCATTTGTCAAGTGTAAACTTCTTAAACACTCTAACAGCCTTATCATGGATGGCGTCACAGCAGTCTCCTTGGGTACTCTGATCTATCTTGCCACACAGGTAAACTTGCCTTTGTTTAGATGGTCTCTTACACCAAAGATCACAGCAATATTCCGGTTACTCCCAGTCCTAAATGACCACTCACTTACCGCAAGTCAATTACACCTTAGATCTCAACCCAAAGACAAAACTTGTAGTTCAATCCTGTCATAAATTATCTAAAGATTTCTTAACTAAGAAAAATAAATAAGTTATGTACAAGGTTAAAACAGGTGAACACACTAAAGTTTCAATAAATAATTGACACTTCAATAATAAGCTGGCTCTATTTGTTCTTTAGGGCTAACCCAGGCCAAACACTGGGGATCTTTTGCTCATGCTTAGTAATTCTTGATCCTCAGAGTCCAAGCAGCCTAAAAGATACAGTTTCTACTTGTTATGGTTTTCTATTTCTTCTCACCTTCTGCTTTGAATGGCAAATTCAGCTGCTGTGAGGAATCCACTTGCACGTGTGCTCTTCATGGTTGGGGAAGTGGGGTGGAAAGGGAAGGAGAGAGCAAACAACAAACTCTTTTGTTCTCTGATGTTCCTTTATAGTTCGTCTGGTGTTGATGGGCCACATTCATTGGTCAGGAGACAACACTGCCTGTTAATGCAGGTGTCTTGTCTGGTACTTTGCTTAATAACTGTAAACATTTAAATTTTATCTTATAACATGGGATTCAGCTATCATAGGTGATATTAATGCATAGCAACATCTAATCATTCAATACCATCTTAACATCTACGCAAATTTTTACCTCTCTAGTTCTTATTTTAACAATACTAGCATGCAGGTGAGTCAGACTGGTTCCAGCTCTGTATTTGTCAGTGTTCAGTTGAGACCTAGGGGTTTTAGCATGTGCTAGCACCTGGTCTGCCACTGTAGCACATATTTTTGAAGGAAACGCTGAAAATATTATTTCAGGGAGTGCTAATAACTGACGTATTTTGTTCATAAAATATGAAAAAATATAGACAAATTAAAACAAGGAACATTATGGGCCAGATTCTGATATGCTTTTAATTATAAGTAGTACCTTACTCCATAAATGTTCCATCTATTCAAGGGACTACTTTGCATGAATAAGGCTTTCTGAATTTTGTCCTAAATAAATTGATTATATTAAACAATGCCTAATTTCAATTAGTCATTTAAATCTATGCTGATAATACTGTTATTAAGCCATCCTTGATACAAAATGCATCAAAGTTGAGTATGCTGCTGCAGTCCACTTATTGATCCTGATTCTTTATTGCTTTATACTTGTGCTAAGTGAGTATTCAACACTATCTAATCAGAAGAGGAGTATTTTTCAGCTATTTAGCACTCACTTTGCATTGGTATACGTAACTATAATAGGTGCAAGACAATGGTGAATAAAGATCTACTTGGTTTATTTTCCCACTAATATGTTTACCAAGTTTTTCTCATAAGCAAAGGAAGCTTTCACTGGAAAAATGTTTTTCCTCCATTGACATGGCTGTTTTAACAGTGAACCAGTGACAGGAAGTGGTGGAATCAAAGGATAAACTCGACTATCTGTCACTAGAGAATCTATGTATTCAGCATCATTCAAACACCTGGAGTGGGAGGAGTTGGAAAAGGAGGATGGTTGTGCAAATAATTAATGGAAAATGTTACATATAGGACCAAGAACAAGTGAAAAACTTATTTTCTTGTTTACATTTATATTTTGTAGCTTGTATTGTTTTGCAAGGCAGACTTGATTCAATTCGTTTGCTTTTTAAAGAAGAAAAGTGGCTTCAGAGAGATGGGCCTCCAGCCTTGGAGGTGTTCTCAGTGCATCATTTCTTTTGCTTTTAAGGTCCCTTTAGGTTGCTACATTCTAAGTGTGATTGAGACTCAGGACTCAAGTGTCTCTGTAAGTGTAAAACAAAAAGAGTTCTGTGGCACCTTTGTAAATGTAATGTATCTCACATGCATGTGATTTAAACTGTATCATACTGTTATCAAATTGTGTTCAAATAAGATTCTGACACACAGTGTCAAATATTTGACTAATTTCAAAAAGAGCACATAAACTCCATACCCTGCATCCATTAAATTTATAATTCAATCTAAACCAGAATCATGTTTCTCTGGTAAGATTTTTAAACTCATGCTGGTTAATATTCATGATCTTGTTATCCTCTAAATTCCCACTGAGTAGGAAAGATAGGAAGTATGGCAAGAGACCACCCTAGCTTAACCAGGAGGTCTTTAATGATCTGAAAGTCAAAACCCATTTGCAAAAAGTGGAAACTGGGTCAAATTACTAAGGATTAATATAAACAAATAACAGAAGTCTGTAATGACAAAATTAGAAAGGCCAAGGCATTAGCTAAAGACATTCTACAAATCCATTAGAAGTAAGAGGAAGACGAAGGACAGGGTAGACCAGTTATTCAATTGGAGAGGGAATAACACAATGTGTGGAAATGGCAGAAGTGCTAAATGACTTTTTTGTTTAAATTTTTGCCAAAAAGTTTAGTAGCAATTAAACATCTACCTTTAGTAACAATTGGACATAATTGACAGTGAAAATGAGGTAGAATCAGAGGCTAAAATAGGGAAATAAATTAAAAATTACTTAGACAAGTTAGAGGTCTTCAAGTCACCAGGAGCTGATGAAATACATCCAAAAGTATTCAAGAAATTGACAGAGGAGTTATCTGAGCCATTAGCAATTATCTTTGAAAAGTCATGGAAGATGGGAGAGATTCCAGAAGATTGGGAAAGGGCAAATATAGTGCCAGTCTATAAAAAGAGGAATAAAAACAACCTTGAAATTATAGGCCATTCATCTTAACTTCAGTAACCAGAAAGTTAACGGAGTAAATAATTAATCAATTTACAAACACCTAGAAGATAAAAGGTGATAAGTAACAGTCAACATGGATTTGTCAAGAAAAAATTGTGTCAAACCAACCTGACAGCTTTCTTTCACAGGGTGACAAGCCTGGATTGGGAGGAAGTGGTAGATGTGGTATATCTTGACTTTAGTAAGGCTTCTGATGTGGTCTCACATGACCTTCTCATAAACAAACTAGGGAAATACAACTTAGATGGAAGTACTATAAGATGGGTGCATAACTGGTTAGAAAACCATTTTCAGAGATTAGTTATCAGAATTTCACAGTCAAGCTGGAAGGGCATATACAGTGGAGTCCATAGGGATTAAGGATTCTGTTCAATAGCTTCATCAGTGATTTAGATAAAGGCAAAGAGAGTACACTTATAAAGTTTGCAAATGATACCAAGCTGGAAAGGATTGAAAGTGCTTTGGAGGGTAAGATTAAAATTCAAAATTATCTGGACAAACTGGACAAATGGTCTGAAGTAAATAGCATGAAATTCAATAAGGACAAATGCAAAGTACTCTATTTAGGAAGGAACAAACAGTTGCACACATACAGAATGGGAAATGACCACCTAGGAAAAAGTACTGTGGAAAGGGATTTGGGGGTCACAGTGAATCACAAGCTAAATATGAGTTAACAGTGTAACACTAGTGCAAAAAAAGCACGCATCATTCTGGGATGTATTAGCAGGAGTGTTAAAAGCAAGACATGAGAAGTAATTCATCTGCTCTACTCCATGCTGATTAGACCTCAACTGGAGTATTGTGTCTAGATTTGGGCACCACATTTCAGGAAAGATGTGGACAAATTGGAGAAAGTCTAGAAAAGAGCAACAAAAATTATTAAAGGTATAGAAAATATGACCTATGAGGAAAGATTGAAAAAAAAATGGATTTGTTTAGTCTGAAGAAGAGAAGACTGAGAGGGAACATAACAGTTTTCAAGAACATAAAAGGTTGTTACAAAGAAGAGAGAAAAAATTGTTCTCTTTAACCTTCGAGGATTAGGACAAGAGGAAAGAGGCTAAATTGCCGCAAAGGTGGTTTAGGTTGGCCATTAAGAAAAATTTCCTATCAGCGTAGTTAAACTCTGGAATACATTGCCTAGGGCGGTTGTGGAAACTTGATAGGTCTTCCTGTCCACTCACCTGCACTCAAGGTCCCTTCCAGTCCTACGATTCTATGATTAGTTATGATGGGCCACATGATTATTAACAATGGACCACATGGATTCTGAATTTTGCCAGGCCTCAACCTGTACTCCTTTTGCAAGTATAACTTTGTTCCCACAGTTAAATAGGGAAGCAACCAGAACTTACTTAGGTATAGTGCTTTACTTTAAGCTCCTGAATAGTCTCGTTGAAATCAATTGATCCATTTATTTCAGTGGGATACTCTTGCATATGAAGTTAAGCACATGCCTAAGTGTTTTCAAATTTGAGGATTTAGAAGCTAATGCATGGATTCACAAAGGGTTTTAAGTGCTGCAAAGCCAGCACACTAGGCAGGAAGCCACTTAAGCTAGCTAATGGGAGAAACCAAAAGGAGGATGTATTCTAAGCTCTGCCCCTCTCATGGAGATATAAACCTAAGTCCAGGCTATGGGGAGTGTCCATCTCTGCTTAACGATCCACAAACAGAAAGCGGTATCCTGGAGTCAGGTGTCTTAGCACCTAAGCAGTTTTTTGTGGGAATGAGCTAGGCCCCTGTCTCCCTCCACACATAAATGGCCAAAACATGGGGAAGTGTCTTCCACCTTACAACTTTTAGTCCAGTGAATAGAGCAGTCATTTGGGTTGTAGGAAACCCAGGTTTAATTCCTCCCTTCTGGCTGATGGAGAGAAGGGAGACTCCTGCTCAAATCCTACCTCTCAGCACAGCTCAGTTAGAGCACTATTTGATATTCTGATGTGACGCTCCCTCACTCTCTTCTGCTGCAGCTGTTGCACTGTGGGTAAATAATGAATGAGTGATTGGAGCAGGGAACCAAGGTCTCTCATCTCCCAGGTGAGTGCCTCAAGCACCAGGCTACGGAGTTATTCACTCTTTGGTCCACTGTCTATTTAAGTATTTATTTGCAATGAAGAAAGTCATTTGCAGGTGCAAACTGACACCCACCATGTTAGCTTAGAACTGCTCTCTATCATGTAAATTGCCAACTACAGGATTTACAAAAATTGAAAGTTTCATTCTTCAGCTTGATTTCTACTAGAACTAATACTAATCAAACTATGTTTTATTTGAAACCTTTCATAGATGGCCTGTTGTTGAATGTACAAATCCTCTTTGAAAATCAGTGGATCAATAATAAATAATGGAGTTTGTGTGCAGAACTGCTCCACACCGCTTTGTAAGTTTACCCAAAAGATTTTGAATGAATAACAATGAAATTTAACAAATACCGATTCAAGCTTTTGTTGCTCTCTCTGCTAATAGATGCAGCAGCACAACTGTATCATAGAATGAAACTTATAAATGTATAAGCAAACAAGCCTTAAAAGTTATCTTAAAGACAAAAGAACAAAAAAGTTTCCAAAAAGTAGCTAAACAGTAAAGATATTAAAATTAGTGAACTTAATCCTCAGATTCTCACTGAGATGGCATGAATACCATTGATCAAAAGGAAGATAATTCTTTGAGAACAGCATTTGACAATCCAGGAGTTCACATTATTTCTTCTCATGTAAACGTAAGTAACAGATAAAAGGTGAGGGTGCAATTAGTGTTCTCTCTCATGAGCAAACATAGAAAAGAATATCTAGCTAACAATCGCTTAACTATTGAATCATAATTTAATCTTCTAACAGTTTCAGTGCAACAGACAACAAAATGAAGACACTTGTATGAAGCTGAAGAAGTTGAAACTGTATGCATTTCATATACTACAGTGAATGGATGGCAGTTGTATATGCAACAAATTTAGAGGATGAAATGATATTAGCAGAGCTACCAAGTTGAATTTCTGTGTATTTAAAAATGAAGGAGAAGCATGAGGAAAAGACGGTATGGTTAAATGACAAGGTTTGAGAGTTTATTCAAACTAGAAAGGGGTCTTTCAGAAAGCAGAAATTCAATTCAAGTGAAGCCAGTAGGGAAAGAAATATAAAATCATGGTACGTAATATATAAATTAGGAAAAGTTAAAGGGAACCTGAAATACTTGTAGCAAGGGCCGATAAACAAAGAAGAATAACTATGGCTGGTTTGTTAAAGATAAAGCTGCTCAGAAAAAGTCCAAACAAAATATTGTTTTGTCTGAATTTGCCAATTCATCAACATTTAAACATCTCGTGGAAATGGTTCATTGGAACCCTGCCTGGTTTGCTGATAACCTGCCCCACCTGACTCCTCCATAGCCTGGCAGGCTTTTGGGGTTCCCAGGCTTCTAAAGTCCTGAGTCTGTTGTAGCCTGCCAGAAGGACCAGCTGGGATCCCCAGGAGCATGTTTTGTTTCAGAAACACCACATTTCAGAGTTTCCAATTTCTGAGGTTTTGGCCTTTTGTCCCAACTCATGATAGAAAAAAAATTCTGAAAACTCACATTTTCACAAAACTGATATTTGGTTTCCTGGCCATCGCTAGTTAGGGAATTAGTATTATACTAAATTGCTCTGGAGTAAGAGCCATAAAGGGGAAGGTAAGCCACTGCAAAGAAAGCAAATGTCTTCTTTGCATTACTGTTCACCACGTAGGATGACCTGGAGATAGTTGCAAACCCACCCCCCCTTAAAGCTACTCTTTGCAGGTAAGAAAGATGACACTATCAGACACTGACATGACAAAAGAGAAGATGTCAGAAGAAAGTGATAATTTAAATTGCAACAGCTCACCAGAACTGGATAGTAAGAATAGGATGAATGAAGTAATTGAGCTGTTAACAAAAATAGTTAATCTATCATTAAAATCTATAACAGAGGACTGGACACTAGGCAGTATTTTGGTTCTCTTTACAAAAAGTGAATCTGTGAATGGCAGAGTTCATTACAAAATAAATTAGATAAAAAAGTTGTATAACCCTTCTGCCAGACAGAGTCAATAGCAGCAGTGGCCAGGTTCTATATCTAGGGGTCCCTGTCAATGATACAACACCCAACTGGCTCAAGCCCCTACCTAGTCACCTGGGAAATTACACACTAGTCCCTGGGTACCCCAAAGGGCAATACTTCCCCTCTCGGAAGCACAGAGTCTGAGTGTAGAAAGTAACCCTTTAAATAACAGAAGGGGAGTAACACAGCACTGGTTTGGGAAACAGTGCAAACAGAATTCATGAACTCAATGAGCCAAACCCATCCCAGAGCACAGGGCATGTCCCTTGCCTCTTCCTTCTTGCTTTCCCTTGTACTAACCATCATAGTTGCAATGTCCACTTCTCAGTTGGGGCTTAGCCAGTCCCTCCCTGCAGGCTCCAGGTGGATGCAGGTTTGACCAGGCCTCCTCCACCCTGCCACCTCTGGGCCTCACTGAGACCCCATTGCTGGCTCCCGCCATTTGCTGGGGCCAACTGCTCCTGGTTCCCGCCGTCTGCTGGGCCCCCTCTGTCTACAGATGCTAATCAATCCTGGCATCTACAGACACTGATCACTCCTGGGTCCTGCTGTCTGCTGTCACTGACCGATCCCACCATCTGCTGGCATTGACTGCTGTTGTTCCTGCCATCTACTGCTGCTGACTGATCCCGCTGACTGCAGGTGCTGCCCACTGCTGGCACCTCTCTGGTGGTTGTCAGTCAAAGTTTCCCAGTCTCTCTAGTGATTCAGCTCTTAATGAATTTCAGCTCATGGGAAAACCTTCTATTGACACAGAAACAACGTCCCTGCTTTTAACAACAAAAGACTCCAAGAGAAATCATTAATTCTACCATTTACCAGTAGGAAGAGATTATCAATCCATGCCTGACAGTAGCCCTTTGCCAGGGCTAGTGCACTCTCTACAGGAGATTTTTCACTTCTCCTCATGAAGCGCTGAAACATCCATCCACCACTCTTTTGGGGCTTTTTTGGGGTGAGGGTGACTTTTTTATTAGAACAGGCTAAACACAGATCTGCTGCCATTTGGTCATACAATCGAAGGATAACATTTCATTACCGCTGCAGTTAACACAAAAATGACTTGTAACATAATACCATACACACTGACCATTTCCCATCATGCCCAACACTTAGTGTGCTTATGCAATATGCCGAGTACTTAATTGTACTAATGCAAATATAAAGCCCATGCAAATAACGTGCCCCTCTTTCAGGTGGTGAGCAGGGAGAGTGCCACTCACACACACAGACCTTGCTTACAGTTAGATATAGAATTATAAAACACAGTGGTTGAGCATAATAAATAGTGTTAAATCAGCATGGATCTGTGAAGGGATCCACCTCTCCACCCACATAAAACCTTTGAGAAATTCAGATTCAGAGGGATAACAGGCAGATCCAATATACTGGATTTTCACAAATGAGATGACCAGGAATAAGATGGGAAATGAAATTCAATGTAGACAAAAGCAAGGTAATTCATCCTAGCTGGGGAAAAAATTAAGTACTGCATGAAGAATGTTCCAATTTCAATGTCACCACTTGTGTAAAACAAACGAACAAACAAACAAACAAACAAAAAAGCGGGGTGTTCTTCCGGGCAACTGACTGAAACATACTAGGTGTACTGCAGTCATCAAAACAGCAAACACCATATTAGTTTGTATTAAAAAAGGGCTAGTGAACCTTTATAAAGCCATTTAATAAATCACTGATACTCCCTCAGTTTGAATACAATGTTCAGATTTGGTCATCACATTTCAAAAACCAATACTGGAGAAATGGTAAAGGTCAAGGAAATGTTAATAGAAGTGATGAGAGGTTTGGAAAGATTTCCAAAGGAGGAAAGATTAGGTCTGTTCAGCTTGGAGAGGAGAGGAGTAGGAGGTGGCATGAGAGAGGCATATATTGAATGTCTAATGAAAGCCTGTGAGTGGGCTTTCCTAGTTACCCACTCACAATACAAGAACCAGCACTATCCAATTACATTAATGGTAAACAATTAGAACTGTTAAAAAGAAAATGTTTATTTTTATGATAGATACAAGGTGGGTGAGGTAATACCTTTTTGGACCAACTTCTAATACTGAAAGAGACAATCTTTTGCATTTACACATAGTTCTTCTTCAGGTCTGAAACTGGGAAATGTATTCAGAGTGTCACAACTAAAAATACATTACAATACACATACTGTAAGCAGCCATTCTAAATGGGAAGGGAGGTTTAATGGGTTACAGATTGCTGCAAAAAGCCATAAATCCCCTTTTTTGTCCTACAACTGCAGAGGTGTCAACAAGCCATTTCACCTTGAATGGTATCTTACAATATGCATTAACTATTTATGATAAACATTGCAGACTGGTTGAATGTTGTGCAGCCATCTCAGGTGGCATGCTGGGTGTTGGCTGGAAAGGATGGCAGGGAAAGAAACAGATGACTAGTTCTGGAATGGCCAGGGATGGGCAGGAAGCACCTTTTTGCAAGGTCTGCTCAATGAAAGTGATAGAAGCAGGAGGCAAGGTTGCCCTCACCTCCTGCAGCACACAATGGGGGATGCATGGGATGGACAGCCCCACATGATACCTGAGCACCATGGAATCCATGAAGGCCCTCCAATCATAGTTCAGGTGATATCCAACTCTGGTGGCACCAGCCACAACCAACATCTGGCACAACAAGGGGGACTCCAACATCTGCTTACCAAAGAGTGGGCTGTGTACCAGGAGCTCTGCTCCCCTTCAGCGGTCACTATGAAACTAATTAGATTAGTTTCCAGGTCCTGAGGACATCCTGGTAGAAGACCATCAGGTTGGAAAAGTCTTGGGGGAGACCTCTCAGTCAAATTGGAGTCTTCAGAGGCAGCAGAGGAAAATGTGTAACAACACATTCCATGCCAAACTACTTGCATTCTAAAGGAGTCTTTGTAGGGACTGAAGGCAGAAGGCATGAACCTGGCTGTGAATTCAGACCAGGCCC
Source organism: Mesoclemmys tuberculata (assembly GCA_007922155.1). Lineage (NCBI taxonomy): Eukaryota > Metazoa > Chordata > Testudines > Chelidae > Mesoclemmys > Mesoclemmys tuberculata. Next base: position 31,762,977 of record ML675624.1, on the reverse strand, counting down.
TGTCCACCCTCATCCAGGGGAGGATAAGGACCCTCACAGAGACCCAGTGAAACCCTGATCAGAAAAAACTCCAGTATCTTCTTCTGGAGGCTGACTATGGTTCCTGGCAGTGGTCTCAGCATCTTGAATTGGGCCAGAGCATGGACAGGACCAGATGGTCGAGCATTAGCACTCTCCTCCAAAAGAAAAGGTATCAGAAAGCCCTGTCCATTTCCACAACTATTGAGACACTGTGGTCTCTAGGTTTTTCCAATTATCCAGCAGGGAGGGATCAGTGGCAGAAAGGTAAATGTCCAGATAAAGCAGCAGTCCCCACCAGATGGCCAGAGTGAGAGTGGGAGGGAGCCAACCTGCATCCCATCACAGACCATCAGCTCTTGACCTAGTTGACCTGGGAATAGGAGGCTGCCAAACACATGACTTGACAATTCTCCACCTCCCCCAGGTCTCCTTGGCCATAAGAAGCACGTTGTCAGTATACGCCAACAGGACCATCCACAAGTCTGGTGCTTAAAGCACCAACCTAATCATCCTCTCATAACTAGCTGGACAGTGGACAGTTCTGATGCACCCCCTCAACCGAAGCTGGATGGTTTGCTCAAGGGTCTTTGAACTTGATAAGACACTCCGCAGAGGCATATAGCACATGGGAAAAGCTCACAAAATGTGGCTCAAAGACAAATGCCCATGAGATATCTATGATCCATCCCGTCAAACTCCTCTTCGTTCAGGGGCAAGAGGGTAAGTGACCATCCCGATACATGAGAGGGAGTAGGTACTGGACCAGACAGAGGTTGTTGAAGATGTTCCGGTCCAAAATGGTATATGTCTGGTCTGCGTAGCTCACATCCGAAAGCACAGACCCAAGCCACAGTGAGATGGCTTATAGTTCATGCTGAGGAGTAAGACTGGGTGCCAGTTCTTCAGGTGGTAGAGATCCCCCTTCTCAGGAAGCAGAGTGAGCACAGCTTGCATGCACTACGGGAGAACCTTGTTCCCCAAGAACTCGGCTCAGATGGGGATGAGTTCTAGGTCAAGGATATCCCAGAATGCCTGGTAGAACTCCATGTCAACTTGTCAATGTCCAGTGATAAGTTGGTGGGCATCAGATGGCAGGCTTCAGGCAATGTGAGAGGCTGGTCTAGCCAGTCCCAGTTGACAATGCTCACTGAAGCGAGGCCCTACCATAGGACCCATCACAATCAGTCAGATCCAGGGAGAAGAGATTGGTGTAGAAGATCCTGGCCCTTCCTCGCATCTCCACTGATTCTGTGAAAGGGAGGCCATCTTCCATCAGGGCCTTTTTTTTTCTCCAGGGCATAGAAGCAGGAAACATGATCCATCTTCCAAAAAAGCTGGATATGGGATTGAATGAAGGTGTGCCAAGCCCAATGGTCACTGTGGACCCAGAGCTTGTCCTGCTTCTTCTGACACCATCTGCAAAGGGATGGATTTCCAGGATCTGTGGCCAGGTACCGCTCCAGCTACAATAGTCCTGCTCCAACTGCTCTATTCCCACATCCTTACTTCAGCTGTCCCCTCAGATGTAGTCATGGTAGAAGAGCTGAACATATACCTTCTCCATACCCCACCACCTTTTTGCTGAGGGAAAGGCATGCCTATGCCTCTGCCAGGGCAGCCAGAATTGCTGGAAGGATACCACAAAGCCTACATCCTCCAATAGGCTTTTATTGAAATTACAGTAGGCTAGCCCTGCATTGGAAGGTGTGTAGTGAATGAGTTAAGAGAGTGCAGGAACAGAGAGAAGGATCTCATGGTTAGGCCAGCTGAATGCTGCCCAGCAAAACTGAATTCTATCTCTGCCTCTGCCAGAAAGTTCCTATGTGGTGTTGGACAAGCCACAAACCAAAATTTTCACAGGTGGCCACTAATAGTGTATCAGTCATTTTCTGGATAGCTGACCTGAGACCCTGGGGCATGATTTGCAAAAGAGTTGAGCATTCACAACTACAGGTTTGCTTAATGGGAGCTGTACTTTGAATATAACATTCTCTACAATATTAAGTATGCTGAAATTCATGATTTAGTCTTAATCTCTCTGTGCTAGTTTTGATTATGCCTCTGATTAGATCAGGGCTATCTAGCTATTTAAGGATAAAAACATGTTCTCACCTCACAGAGATATTGTGAAGATTGATTAATTAGTATCTGTGAAGCACTAAAAGTATTGTGAGGAAATTATGAGAGACAAGATGGGTGAGTTAATACCTATTATTGGACCAACTTCTGTTGGTGGAAGGGACAAGCTTTTGAGCTTCTAGAGCTCTTCTAATTCTGTATTCAGAGCAGGATTTGAATAGCATGCAATAAATAAGGTCTGGGGCCACTGTTGTAATAATTGGGCCTTCAAATTTATTCTAACTGTGAGGTCAACTGTGAAAAGTGAGTGAGAGTGCATAAGATGTCATAATACCCTATAACAGCAAGTGACTTGAGTCCAAACGCAAAGGCCTACCAATGTAACTCAAGGACTGGGCTAAGATCATGTCAGCAAACAAGAGAAGTGTGGGATCAGAAATGAGTGAACCCATGTTGGTGTATTGGAAATTTAGACTCATTGGTGGACAAAATAATGAGGGTACTGGCTATTCCACCCATCACTCCCTTTTGGAATCCTTAAAGAAAGACTTTGGGAGAGAAATTGACCATTAGCATGAGCTTTGCCAGCACGGTTGCCACCACTACATGGAGTGAACTACATACTACATCTCTTGGAACCTCAGACCCCCTTCATCTTAATCCTGAGAAATGTCCTGACCAGACTAGCCAGAAAGAGGGAGCCAGATGACATCACCACCTATACCAACTCCAGCTAAAGCCCAAATACCACCTGGACTGTAAAACTTTGTCTCTCCCTCACACCCCATGTATTCTTTTCTTTCTCCACCTTATTTCTTTTCTTTCCTATCTTCTTCCTTTTGCCTTCTAATAAAAGTCTGTTTTAGCAGCTATCACTTTATATTTGTCAACACTGCTGTGAATCTGTGACCAGAAAGCAGTAGCTAAATGCAAGGTCCTAAACAGTCTGACTCTCATACAATTTTGCCATGCCTTGGAGTGGCTGATAAGACTGAGGGCTGTACCTGTGTTCTTCCAGCACTGAGCTTGAAAGTGAAAACACCAGAGACAGAAACTGCATTTTCTAGCTTGCTATTATTTTCTATCCCTTTTGTGTGTGTTTGTTTTGTCTTTTTAGGAAACAGGATCAGACTTTAACAGAAGCAGCAATAACAGCAGCTCCAGCCCATCTCAACTAATTTATTTTCTTTCTCCCCAAAAGGAGAGCATTTACCATCTTTAATACCATCTAAAAGACTGTCAAACAATGGGTTTTTTTTTTCTCTTAGAAAAACTCCCTCCTGCTGAAGGGAAAGGGAACAAGAGATGTTGTTATAATGAAAGCCTTATTTCATACTTTAACTACTTTTCATTCTTTTTTGTATCTTTAAAAGAGGTTAAAAGTTTTCTTAATGATGTGTTTGCCAAGGTACTGAGCAGACTGAAGTCCCTGTATAACAAACCCCAAACTTTATTTAAAAAACTGTTCAGTTTTGAACAGTGACTTGGTTATGTAAACATCTTGGACTCTTTAGGCCCATATACTCCATATAAATTAATACAATACCATATACTAATGAGGAAGAAGCCCTGTAGGGAGGGTGGGAAGTATGTGATCATGTAAGTAAAAACTGTATCATAATGCAAGCTTAAAGGGCAAAATGTGCCATCAACGTTAATTCAGGTGTTTCCTAACTATTTGAGAGCTTGATTCTGGAATCTTAATAATGTCCTTGTCATAAGATATCCAGAGGGTTGGGTGGTCTCGCAATTAGTGCTCCTGACTTCCATCTCCTTGCTTCTCTGACCGGGCAGCAGCGGTGCTGGGTTCCTGGTCATAGGCTGGGAATCTTCTTGCTACACCTGCTTCTGGGTCTCAGCTCTTAAAGAGGTGTGGTAGGGAGACCCAGACTCTCTCGTTTCCCCAGATCCCAGTCCAGGAACTTGTGGGAGGCAATCCTGGCAGGGTCTTCTGGGGAGTGCGTCTAAATCCACTGCCCTGGGCTACTTCCCACCTATGTCCTTCAGTTTGGGACATGGCCTCAATAGTCCAGACAGTCTGTAGTGTGCTGCCTAGAATAGCATGCCTTCCCACCCCCCATGGACATTTTGCAGTGTCCTGCTGCAGCCTCACATTCCTCTGAGTGGGGCTGATGTAATGTTGGAGGGGCCTAGCCCCACAATGTCCTTACAGTCAAATAGTAAAGTTCACTTTCTTGTGGGTGCTCTCCAGTCTTCTCAGCCACCTCTCTTGGTCATGGGTACCGTGTTTCTTCCCTGGCAGCTGTCAGGCTTGTTGCAATACTGCCCTGACATAGAGAGGAAGAGATATGGGAATTTAAGAATACAAGGGCATTATATCAGAAACCACTGAAAAAATAAAGACTGGATCACACTACAGGAACTCTATTTGAAAAATAAGCTAAACTAAAAAAATCCAGATTTTTTTGTTAAATGAAAGAACATCAAGCTGATTGAATCATTTGTATACAGAGAGATCAATAAAGATTTGCCAGAATCAACCTCAAGAACTGATAAGATCAGTTATTATATGAATCTGGATCTTCAAATAAAATAATTCCTGAAATATTTTATTCTAGCAAAAGTAGGTCAAACCATTTATAATTCATAGACAATGAAGATTCTCTCCTGCAAGTACCACATTGAGTTCCACCACAGTAAAACACATTAGAGATCTGCTAGTTTTCAGTCAACACATAAACCCATTGTCATATGAGCTCTGTAGTGTCACTGCGATTTGTTCAAAAATTATATTAGCCATCTACTTCTCACTTAATGAGTGTACTAATTTGATCAAAAACTGACAATTTTGCATGTCCTCCATGCTATCTGAGACTTATATGGCACCCATCAACATGGTATCTGAGTGTCACAGAATTAATGTATTTATCCTCACAACACCCACATGAGGTAAGGAAGCACTATTATCCCTATTTTACAGATGGGGCATTGAGGCAGAGAGACATAAAATGACTTGCCTAGGTCACACAGGATGTTTGTGGAGAAGCAGGAATTGAATGCAGGGCTCTGTGAGCCTAGACTATTGCTGTAACCACTGAATTTTTCTTCCAACTGAATCCTCAGCACTAATTTTTTCTGGAAGATGTTCACATACCAGAGTGCTGGGTATTCTAGAATTCATCTCCTGGATCATTCAGCCACAAAAGGACTGAACAATCACAGGCCTACTGTCAAGGACTGCACACAGCTAGTGCTACTAGCTACTAGTGACTAGAAGCTCTAGCCACTCTCAACACAGAAGGAGAAGGGGGGCCACTCTTCCTCTTAATTTTCAGCATCGCTGACTGTTCAGAGATGATCTCATACTGCACCCTCTTAAGACTGGCACAGCCTCTGTGGTCTATGACCAAGAGATGGGGAAGGTAGTATGCCTTAGACACAGAGCTTCCTGGTCTCGTGCTAAGCATCACTCCATAGCCCCTCAAATTCACAGCAGTGTCCAGATGTAAACCAGCCCTAACTGTATTTCATTTATTAAGCCCTGTTCTACACTTACCTGGAAATTTGGCGGCAGTCAATGGGAGTTACGTAAGCTACGCAGAGTGCTTTGCCTAACTCCCATCGACTGCTGTGCTTCTCTTCTTTGTGCTGTTTTGGGGGTGGATTTACTGTGTTGACTTCCTGATTGATTGAGAGGGTCTACATTGATCGCTCAATTGATCCAGAAAGATCGATCTGATGGTGGCGACTTTGCCATTGTCAGTATAGACATACCCTAAAAAACTCAATTTATTTTTTCATTTAGTTCAGATTAAATTATATTTCTATGCATTCTAGCTAGGTAGTCAAAATTGGAAGATTATTTTTGGCTGAGATTTTTGTAGAAAATGTGTCCCCTTTTTGTCAAAAATTTTACATGTAGTTTTTTGTTTTTTCCAACCAGCTCAGAATATAGCTTCATTGCATTCTTGCTCCACTGAGATTCTGTGGACTTCTGCAGCTTGATACCCAGTAAGCCTAATACATTTTCCTGGATGCAAAACTGTCTACTTGGCAAAGCCAGAGCTAATATATCTTCTGGTTGGATTCTTGACTGGCTGGCTCCCAAAAATCTGATTCCATGGGTGTATATGAGGCCTTATGTGATCTTTCTGAATCAGTTAAAGATTTGCCAGCTATTATTAGCGTGAGTTCTCAGCATTTGCGCAGTTTTCTATGAGAAACATCAGCAGAATCATCCAAAAACGGTATTTGCTGCTAAATAACTCGATTGAGCACAGAAGCCAAATCTTCTGAATAGGACTGTAAAAAAGAATGCAATTTGAACAGGCATCTGTAATATAGACCCCTAATACCTTGACTCTTTAATATTGTACAGTTTCAAAAGTCTTTACAGTAAGATATGGAATTTGTTTTACAACAGGTTCAAAGCTTACAGTCACAGCAGCATTCCTCTGTTAGATTCACATTAGCATGTTTAATTAGATTGTTTGTATTGCCTTCTGTGATGCTCTATGAATTTATTAAAATATTAATACCAAGATGACAAAATTGCAATGAATCTTACAAGATATATCTTGTAAGGTATCAGTGGAAAAGTTATGATTTGCTAAATATAGGCTTATCTATATGTATGTATCATCCTTGTATTGTAAGTTATGAATGTGTGATATTGCTGTATCTCAAACTTGTGCTGTGTTACTGGATGACACCCCCACATAGATTAGCATCAGCACTAGCAAGCTTGCTAGATGGCCCATCAAGAGTAATCAGCTATACAATGCACCCAGGGAGAGAAGCCAGGGGCTACACATGTAAGTCAGCAGGACATGTAAGGACATGCTTGTAAACAGGGGACTCCAAGATCTTTGCCATGCCCATCGTTCTGTAAGCTTCTGTTTGAGTGAAAGCATGTACAAGGCACATGGCAAAAAGTATAAAAGGCACCTACAATATCTCCTTCTTGTCTTCAATCCTGCTTCTTATGTCTGGATCAACTTCTCTATAGTTGAAGCTTTTAATAAAGGAGTGACAGGCCCATCCAGGTATTGGATGTACTCCATACAAACTCATCATTACTGCTAAGAATCTGATATATATGGACTTTGAAGTCATATGTATGTATCTGATTGCTTTGATCATTTAACATCTCTCTTTGTTTCTTCTCTTTCAAACCTTTAGTTTTAGATACTAAAGGATAGGCAGGCAGCTTGGTGTTTTGGGTAAAATCCAAATCAATAATGATCTGGTAAAGTGGTTTATCCCTTAGGGATCAGAAGAACATTTTGTAAAAGGAATTGAGGTTTAAATACTTATCTTGTTACTTGACATAGTGGCTGATTGAGAGCCAGAGATTGAAATGCAATAAAGGGGTCTGTTTAATTTATTTTTGGGGGCTTCTTGTGACTGGTTGGTGAATCTAACTACAGTGGGAGAATCTGCTTTGCCTCTTGCAGCCCATCCTGAGCTTGGCATTTTCAGTGAGGGCTAGCTTAGGCAACTCAGGTCATATCTTCCATGATGCTTGGATGAAGACGTTACCTACCTCAAAATCTATTCCTTACATGGATGGTGTAGTTTCTCTGTCTTCTACTGCTTGGTCACTTCTCTTGCTTTTTTGGTTACATTCTACCCTGTTCTCTAATACCGTAAGGGTCGGTTTAACGCAGATACCCAAAATCTAGTGCTTATAGTACAATTTACTATTACTACCATAGTTGAAATGAACACAATCTAAAAGGTATTGCCACTTAAAAGGAAACTTTGTGGAGTGACACCTATTGCATTAGTAAATACATTTTTAGATCATAAAGTGGATTGTTATTTGAGTGTTCTAACAATTTCTCCTCAATTTTCATCATGCATATAGGTGAACTAAGTTTTTTGGTGTAGAGATTGCATTGCCCTCTTTCAAAAATAAAAAAGAGGTCTTTGTCCTGTCCTATAGTATATATGTAACTCTCCTCTGCACAAAATTTTACCAGAGATAAAATTCTCTAGTGCCCACTTATGAATTTTTTCTTCCTTTGATATTCACACAGTAACTAGCAATTTTGATGGCCTTAATTTATAGGCATCTAATCTGAGACTCTTTATAGGGATCTGAATTTTCAGAAAGCACTGAAGGCCAGACAGTAAAAATGTGTAGGTATCTAAAGATGCAGCTAAATGCCTAATAGGATTTTCTAAAGCACCTACGTGCCTAACTCCCATTAAGTGAAATCTATGGGAATTAGTTTTTATGCACTTTTGAAAATCTCTAAATCTGCATCTTTAGGTACATACATACCTTTATACATCGGTTCCTCAGAACCCACCCTTCAAAAATCAGGCCCCTTTCAGGTGTCTCAAGTTGAGCACACAAAATTGCTAGTCAAGTGGGAAAATTTAAGCCTTCTTCCTCTAGTTGGGGTGGGACAGGAGCAGTCTAATTTCTTCATGCTGTGTTAGCTACGAATGACTGCAGAAAGAATGCAAATGCATGGTATCTTTTTGCTTATCAATTTGTCATATGCTTCTTAACCTTCTGTAACACTTACGTTGTGCTTAAGGATTAAGGCCATTAGTCTAATAACCATAATTAGTCATAATTATACTGACTGGGGATATTAGTTAATGATATCTCATGTTAGCATTCTTAATAGATCTAATTAATGCAATTATGTCCACTTCCAAAACATAGCTGTATGTTAAGCACCTAATTCTTAATGACTTACTAAGAACTATTGGGTTAATGAAAGTAACCCAACTATAATTTTACACCACCTCTCAAAGTGCCATAAACTGTGACAAATAACTCCCACAGTCGGCATAGGAGGATGGCACGGCTCTACACTTCTATCCTTTTATTTATTGTGAGACAGTGAATTTCAGAAAAAACTCCCAAATTGGCACCCTTCTAATCTTTCTTCTTTCTTTTCTACTTCTTGTTATTGCCACTGTTCTGCCAATTAGCTCAAAATTAAGTGTCAGCCAATCACTAGTGTGCAATTTTCAGTCATTCTTATAGTTTCTTTTTTTGAAGGAGACCAAAGATGATGAAAAAGAAGAAGGTGTCTCCAGCCAATCACAAAAGTAGGTCACAATAAAGAAATAATACCTCTCCCACCTATGGCCTCCAAACAACTCCATGTTCAGAGAAACTCACATTTCCTTTTATTAAATGTGCACAAAGCATCTTGTCAAGCCTTTCACTAATGTTCCGGTCAATTATACTTGTAGACAGACACAGAAAAACACCACCTGTCTGAGAACATTTCTATATATCAAGTTCACAGCTCTTGTGTTGTATATATGCAGGTTGAAATGATGAATGTTTTTCTTCAAAACACTCAAATATATTTTCCATTATAAAGAAATAAATAGCACTCAGACCTGAAGCTCTCTAATAACTCCATTGCTTAATACATGATATAAAATCAATCCATATGACATATAGGAGTCAATTTATACCATCTTTTTTAAAAGGAAAAATTTTAAAAAGTTAATATTTAGAGTCTTTGCTGTTCCAAAGCCTCCTGAGAGCTTTTGAGCTTTGAAAGTTTTTAAATGAGCTTTACAAGTTTTTGGCTTGTTGTGTTTCTTCTTCTTAATTTCCCCAATATCCTTTTGTTGCTTCTCCTTTCCTGCTGAAGAAATGAAAGAACACATGAACATACCTAGGAAATATGCACTAGGAAATAAACTTTCTGGGCTTAACAGGGAATTCTATTTATTAAGTGGACTATAGTTTAAAAAAAAAAATTAAAAAAGAGGCCAGGTGGACATGCAAATGTCTACGATGACTTTTTCTGAAATTTACTTTCTTGACTTGTCTGTGAGAACAATCCCTGAACCATAACAATGATGAAGTAATGCACAATCAAAGCTAGGTTTTTCAGAAATATTTATCATTAGCCTAACTCACTTCCCACTGAAGTCAGTAGTAAAACTACCATTGACTTCAATGGGCACAGAGTTAGTGCTGAGTGTTTTTGAAAATCTTATGCTAGATGGATCACTCATAACAAGAAATGAATAGAATGAAGTTACCATTTTTTTTCTAGTGACAATTTTTTTTCATGAAAAGGTCATTTTAAAATGCATTTATTATCAAATAGTTCTTGACTTCCAGTAAAGTTCAAGATGATTTTACTGGGCATATAGGTTACATAGCACATTTTTGTTCATTGATTTGATAAGTATAACTTTTGAACCAAGTTTTCAGTGAAAATATCTTCAATTAGTGCTGGTCAAATACTAAAAATCCACACCCGAAACTCTGAAGCATTTGACAGCGTTTGAACAGCTGTAGAGTTGACTAGATACTACAAAAATGTATACGTCAAACAAATTTTAGATAAATATTAGCAATATGCATTGCTACTTTGTATTTAATAGATAGTAATAGAACAGTTCTATTTATAAGCGCTAATTCAAAATTTTCTTTCTGCCAATATTCAGCAAATGTCAATTAAAAATGCTCTTTCTAGGAATACCAGTAATTAGAATGCATATATTATCATATATTTGAATATTAATAAATCAACACTAAAATGGCTGTAGATGGTCAAAAAACATTCATTAAAAGTACAAATCAGTATTCAAGGAAATTTTTTGCAGCATTTGCCAAGCTCCAAGTACAAAGAGTTCTTACAGATTTCTCCAATAGAAAACTACAATATTAAAAATAAAAATAGTTATGCTGAGCTAGGTTCTGATATTGAGCCAAGAAGAAAAGTAAAAGCCATGAGGCATACAAGTGCGCTCTGATGAATGTGGACATCTCAGCAACCTGGTGTTTGGCAGGCAATTTTATATTTTAAAAGCTACAGTAATCCAGAATACTGGCTACCTATTGTGGTCTATCTTCTTTCATTCTATGTAGAGGGACAGTTCAAAGTTTTACTAACATTCTATTTTGAGACCTAAAGTGGCATTTAGACCTTGTGTTGCCCCTCTGAAAGAGACAAAGTCCTATTTTTTTAAAAGTTACTTAAGCATTTAGGCACTTAAGTGTCATTGAAAGTCAATGGGACCTAAGTCATATTTGAACATGAGACTTCAGCTCTTAACTCAAGCTCTTCTGAAAATTTTACTGGAGATCTTTCAAGATACTTACAGAATTCAGCAGCTGAACTTTGTGACTTTGTCCTGACCTACAACTACTTCAGAGGTGGAGGCAATCTATACCTTCAAGTCAGTGGCACAGCTATGGGCACCCGCATGGCCCCACAGTATGCCAACATTTTTATGGCTGACCTAGAACACCGCTTCCTCAAAAGTCATCCCCAAGCACCTCTCCTTTACCTACACTACACTGATGACATTTTCATCATCTGGACCCACGGGAAAGAGTCCCTCGAAGAATTCAACCAGGATTTCAATAATTTCCACCCCACCATCAATCTCAGCCTGGACCAGTCCACACAAGAAATCCACTTCCTGGACACTACAATTCAAATAAAGGATGGTCACATTAATATCACCCTATACCGAAAACCAGCTGCCCACAATACATACCTTCATGTCTCCAGCTTCCACTCTGGACACATTACACAATCCATTGTCTACAGCCAAGCCTTAAGATACAACAAGCTTTGCTCCTATCCCTCAGACAGTGACAAAAACCTACAGGATCTCCATAAAACATTCTTAAAACTCCAATACCCACCTGGAGAGGTGAAAAAACAAATTGACAGAGCCAGATGGGTACCCAGAAGTCACCTCCTACAGGACAGACCCAACAAAAAAAACAACAGGACACCAATAGCCATCATTTACAGCCCCCCCCCTCCCGGCTAAAATCTCTCCAACACATCATAGACTCATAGACTCATAGGTCAGAAGGGACCAATATGAT
>ML675624.1:31695104-31746075 GCA_007922155.1 Mesoclemmys tuberculata | reverse complement strand
CTTATCAAGCTTAGTCTTAAAGCCAGATAAGTCATTTGCCCCCACTAAGGGGGCATTAAGGATCTAAAACCTATCCTAGCAGATGATCCCTCACTCGCTCAAGCCGTGGGAGGCAGATCTATCCTTGCTTACAGACAGTCCCCCAACCTAAAGTAAATACTCACCAGCAACCATACACCATACAACAAGAACACTAACCCAGGAACCTACCCCTGCAACAAATCCCGTTGTCAGCTCTGCCCGCAAATCGACTCTAGTGACACCATCACAGATCCTAACCACATCAGCCACACCATAAAGAGCTCATTCACCTGCACATCTACTAATGTAATATATGCCATCATGTGCCAGCAATGCCCCTCTGCCATGTACATTGGCCAAACTGGACTGTCACTATGCAAAAGAATAAAGGGACACAAATCAGACATAAAAAATGGGAATATCCATAAACCAGTTGGAGAGCACTTCAATCTCGCAGGACACTCTGTAGCTGACTTGAAAGTTGCCATACTGCTACAAAAAAAACGTCAAAAACAGACTTCAGCGAGAAACTGCAGAGCTGGAACTCATCTGAAAACTTGACACAATAAAACTGGGTCTGAATAGGGAGACTTGAAATGGTTATCTCATTACAAGAAGTAATTGTCACTGTTCACACATTCTCACCTTCTAATCAATGGTTGTGAATAAGCCTCATTTACTCTAACTGAATGGACTTTGCTAACACCTACCCTCCCCATTGTTTTTCCTTATCCTGGGGTGTGTGTATATATATATACACATACCCTATCTGATTTCTATTTCTTGCATCTGACGAAGTGGGTTGTAGCTCATGAAAGCTTATGCCAGCAGAAATTAAATTTGTTAGCCTTTAAAGTGCTACAGGACTCTCGTTGTTTTTGCTGTATACAGACTAACACAGCTACCCCTCTAGGCCTACAAGTGAAATTCACCCCTATGTGAAGGACCAGCCCAAGGCCACTGCACAGTATAAAGTTCCTTTCTGCCCTATTTTTGACATCTTAAATGGAACATCGTACAGTACATAGCCTTGCATTAGCCCTCTGTAGATGTGAATTTTACTCCCCAAGAGGCTGTGCAATAAATGTCAGTTTAATAAAGGGAATTCACAAACAATTCAGATAATGATGTGCAACACTTTAAAATATTGCCCTAATCATTATTAATTTCTTTGGCATTTATGGTACTACTACTAATGGTGAACTCATTTAGCACTAAGGGGAGTGCTTCTGGAACTCAGCATCAATTTGTAACAGCATTTTAAAATGTCACCCAAGAATGTTACACCTTTTATTTTTAAAATTCTTCCAACATTTTCCTAAAAGACCTCCCAAATATACAGTGGTTTATAACTGTAGGGTTTCTTTCTTTCTTTCTTCCTTTCTTTCTTTCTTTTTTAAAGTAAACCTGTAGTTTTTGCCAAGTTTTATGGTGATAAAAACTGACACATTTGAAGTGTTTATGTTGAGGCTCATGTCATATGGAATACATATCAAGAGGGGGAAAATCCTCTGTTTTTTTTAGGCATTTGTTTAAATCATTTTATTTTTAGCTTCACTACCAGTGACTAGTTACTCCTTCGGTGAGAGATTAATGCTCAAGTAGGATGTGATAATGAAGGAATGAAAAGAGCAACAAGGAATCATGGGTTGGGAATCATTAACCAAAATGGTGAGAGACTCTTTGAATTGTGCATGGTGTCTGACCTAGTTCTTGCGAGCACTCTGTTCCCTCTTATATAAAGAAATATAGAATTCACCAGATGGCAAAACAAAAAGCCAGATCGATCACATCTGCTTCAGATACAGATCATCTGTCCAAAGACGCAAGGGTATATCGAGCAGCAGATGTCAGCAGCGACCACAATCTTTGCATTGACAAACTGAAATTAAAACTGAGAAAGATCAACTTTAAACAGAAAACAGCAAAGAAAATCAACAGAACTGAAAACAAAAGAGTACTATGAGAAATTCCAACTTGAACTAAGGAACAGATCTGAGACACTTCCAGAGGCAAAGGAAGGTAAGGCCTGGACCTGAAGAAAAATGGGCAGTCCTCAAAGACAATGTGATTCAAGCTACAGCAGTCGCAGATAGTTACCAACGCAGACAGAGCAAAAATTGGATAAGCCAACATATGTGGCATCATCTTATTGAGGAAAGAAAAGCACTAAAAGGAAATCTCCTGAACGCTCAGACCAATGGAGTATTGGACAAAGCAAAGGAGGAGTACAAGAAAGCAGATAAAACAATGAAAAGCAACACAAGGAAAAATAGACTGAGATATACTGAAGATATAGCAGCTGAAGCTGCTGCTATGATATGAAAGCACAAAGTCATTCAACAAATGACTAAAACACTGTGTGGAAACTTCAAATAATCAAATGGGTCAATAAAAAGTAAAGATAGAAAAATATTTACAACTAAAGTAAAAGAAAATAACAGATTAGCAGAGCATTTCAAAGAAGTCCGCAATAGGCCCAACCCTACCACAAAACCAGAGTTTGATGAAGTTTCTGAACCTGATCAACTCAATATTAACATCGGTCCAATAGAGATATCAGAAGTACATGCTGAAATTTAGAAGCTGAAAACAATAAAGAGGCAGGAGATCACATCACAGTAGAAATGCTAAAACACTTAACATTACCACCGCTCGAGGAGTAGGAACCTGACTGGGATGGAGGCAGGGCAGCTGATGTGGTGCGTGTTTGGGATTTTGGGTTTGTGGGGAATCTAAAGTGCATTGGCTTGACAAGACAACAGCCAGGGCTTCAAGACCAAAGCTGATCCCAGCACTCATTGATGTTGCTCACTGATGTTGGGTTTATTAAGCAATTAATTGTGTTTGGACATCAATCAGGCAACAGATGGATCACAACTGAGTTTCAAGAATGAAGCTATTTGCCTTCAGCAGTATGGCAGATGGGCTATAAACTGGCCCCAGCATTTGCCGACGGCTGAGCTACAGCCATCTGATTCACCTGAGCAAAAGGGATCTTGGGGACTGCAGTGGATTAAATTTATGAATTACTATGCAGAGGGACATGGAACTGATTATATGGCCATGGCTTTTCCCTCAATTGGCTTAGTTGGAGAAGCTCCCAAGATTTGTTTGAGAACAATCCACCGACCCAGCCTGCATCAACAGAGCAAGAAAAATATGAACTGTGAGGTAGCCCAAATAATTTGACAGGTTGGAGACCAGGGCTGGGGAAGCACAGCGCTAACATATGGAGATATCCAGTACATAGCCTTGAGCTCTTTAAGGAGGATGCAGTTCAACTGTCAGATGTTGGCAGTGACATTTGGCTCTGTAACACTAAGGTTCAAGTCAAGCAGGAGACAGGTGGCCAGACATGGTGGGTGTGGGATGTGTCCATGCTAATCACTGGTGCTCCCAGTGGCCTGTGTCCAGTGCATATAGGGCTAAAAGGGCCAGTTCCCAGAGGTACATGAGACTCAGGATTGTGTAGTTGAGAGGGAGAGAAGGAACTTGAAGTCTTTGTGGACTGAGGTTCCCTCCCCCACCCAGCCTTGTGACCCCACTTCACCCCTCCCCCTTAACACAGAGTGGGGAACAGATTTCACAACTGAATTGACTTCATGGGGTAGACCAGGGAGGGTCTAGCACAAATTATTGTGCAATTTGTGGTATAATCCCTGTAATCTGCAATGGAACCAATTAAATACCTTGTACATGAGAGGTGGGGGAAGGCAATGTATCACTCCTTCCTAAGGGGTAATTAGCGAAGTTCTGTTTTGCTATTTAAACCCCTTCCACGTGTCTGTCAATCATCCACATGCTTGTCCTGGTCAAGTATTTTGTTTTAAAGTTGCCTTAGGAAGGGCACTAATCTCAGATGTTGAGCAATTCATTGTAGAAGAACCAAAACTATCATTTTAAAACTCAGAATCTATGGATTTTATTTTGCTGCCCATCACCATAGTATCTTAATACCTTCCACATAAAATTAACAGCAAAACAGCAGACTCTGAATCATTCATGTAGGTTTTACCTGCATGCTTTCTCCACACTACTTTCCTGGTTTTGGGGTAATATCTAGTTTCCCTTTCCTAAGTAACTGGCAATCTCTTGCTTTCCTCAAAGTTCCTATGCTTTGCAAGAGTCAAGAGCTGTGGGCGAGTTCCACACCTGTGCAAACAGCCCCACTAAAGTTCCACTTAACCCAACATGGAGTAGGTGATGCATGGGCTCTCTGCACAGCAGTGGATTTCATACTGCAAATTGTGAGGAAAAAAAACAGTAGACAGTGATTCAAATTCAAGTATGAATTTTGATTTCCCCATTTTATGACCCTTTCATGTTCACTTTCTGCAAATATATGCACTCTAGAAATTTACCACCATGAATACCCATGAAATGCAAAAAAAGTTTAAACTTGAACTTTCTGCCATTCTAATTATGCAAAGCAGTTCAAAATCCACTGAACCAGATTGTGAGAATCACTCTGGATGTCAAGAGAATCCTTGAATGGGTTAGAGCCACCATAATGATCTATGCTTCCATAAGTACCCTTTCATAGCCCCTAGTATAGGTTGTGTGACTGGGGTAAAAGAGATATAGCTGGAAATCTCATGTGCTGCTGTGATTCTTGTGTACAGGAATGGTTCCTTTGAGCCATGAGCAGCTAAGCATATCTCTAAGCAACCCTGTACATTATGTTGGTATTAGTATCAAGGTCCTGCAAAGTTGGCTTAATGCTACATTTGTCACCACTTCCCATTCATTTCTTCATCTGTGCATCATATATCTCAGCTATAGTGGAGGATCTGTATTCCCTGACTAGAAATAAGTGACTTTAAAAAATAAATAAATAAAAGAAAGAAATACAAGGAGGTCCCTCAAAGGGAGATATGAAAAAATAGCATGCCTTATATATCCCAAACATGTTTTATATAGTGTACATATTAGGAAGAGTTAAAATAATTTCTAATAGAGGAAAAACCTTATATTGATCAGTATGTCATCTTTTACTGATGGTATCTCCAATTAAGATCTTTAATCTAGGTTGTCTACTATCCAAAAAGACCCATGCACAACCATCATCACAAAACAAACAAGCAAAAAATGGCAGGTTATCCTCCCAGGAGATAATACTTGAATTGTTCAGTCTGTTTCCTACATATCTGTGGCTGAACTATAAAATGAAACTCCCAGGAAAAAGGAAGACCATGCCTAAGGCAACAGATACGGACAATTTCCTACCCGAGATTTTTTGTTTGTTTGTCTTTGTATCAGTAACTCTACCGTGATGGCAAATTACTTGCTTTTCCAGCAGATTGTTACAGTATTCCTCTAAGGTCCTGTGCTGCAATGACCAAAAAAATCTCCTTTGCACTTGCTAGTCACACTCGACATTATTTTAGACATTGTACGTTAAGTATAGACATTGGACGAGATTCTTTGATGTAAATCCAGTGAAGTTGGTGGTCACACCAAGAATGAATTACATCCAGCACCTCTATACTCAGCCAAAAATCCCAATTTACGAAAGTAAATGACATTATTAAATACTTCGGCCATGGATCTATCCTATAAATCCCAGAATAATTTTCTGTAGATCTTCAAACCACATTTTCTTTATTTTGAAGCGTTTCATGCGTTGTTGCTGCACAGAAGGCCCAAACAACAGGAAACAGCAAAATTGACTATACAGAGTGCTGTCAAATGCAAAAAAAATAAATAAACTGAAAAAATAATAAACTCTCAGTTAATTGTAAATGTTATTTGGATCTTTAAACTGGTGACAATCCTTTAAGTATTATATTATGTAGTACAACTAAGTATGTGGATTTACATGGCCTCAAATTAAGAGGAATCAGGTGTAGAGACAGAAAATTAAATGGATGAAAAAACAAATGATAATCAAAAGGCTTTTTTTTTTTTTACGGAACTTCTCTTTATCACGTTTCTATTTTGCTTTCCGAAGAACAGCAAAGAAATTTGAAAGTGATTATTAATTGTTTCAATAGGCTGTTTATTATGTCCGTTTGCGGAGGCCAAGACATTTGCATCTGTTACTCCCAACCTGACTTTTAAATTATTTTCCTCATAGCTATTTCATCTGTACTGTTATTTCTTTCCTTCAGCTTTTTACTGTTAGTGTAATTTGATTAGCTTTCAGTTTCAGGACCCATTTATCTGCAGCATTTTGGATTGCTTTTTCTTTAAAAAACAAAAACAAAAATCCAAAGTGGCTTATACAGTATATTTTGCATTTTATTTTAATGTTCCTCAATAGCCTATCAAACTTTTTAAATTTGTTTTGAAAGTATACTCAAATTAGCATTTGTATTTACCACTTCATTGTGTTGGTAATAATCAGCAGAATGAAATGGTAAATACAAGGTAATGCATCTTTTATAGTTGGATAATCCTATCAATAAGGAACAGAAATATCCCGTTCTTTTTTTTAAAATGGGCTTCAAAATGCATCTGTCTTACAATAGACATCACACTTCACACCAACCATGTAAAATTTATTTTTATTGTCATGATTTAGTTAGTTGAAATATGATTTTTAGGAGCCCATAAGTTACTATTATTCTTGCTATAGGATATTATCTGTTCTGTACCCAATGTATTGCACTGGAAAACAATTTAAATGGCAGAAATACAAAGAAAACTTTTAGTCATTACTCTTGTTGAAGCTGCTAAATATTGCCACCATAAAACTAGTTGGAGAAAATATCTGAGAGGGAAAAATTACACTGTGCAAATGGATTAAAATTCTTTAAGGATTTCTGAAACTAGAGCTGTCAAATAACAATGTTTAGGGCTAAATCCTGTTCTAGAAGCACAGACGTATTACAGTAGGACCATGAAGCCCCAGCAGAGATCAGTGCTAGGCACTATTCAAACACACAGTAATCCATGCCCTAAAGAGGTAGACTTTGGCCTGGTCTACCCTGAAAATGTATATCTACATCAATCAGGGTGTGAAAATACATAAATGTCATTGTGGATACAGCTATGTCAATGGAAGAGGGCTTAGGTTGACATAGCTAACTTTGTTTAGTGAGATGGTGTATCTACACTAACAGAAACAGTCCTTCTGTTTGTGTAAACTCACTCTATACAATAAGGCTATGCCAACATAGCTATGCCAGTATAGTCTTCATAGTGTAGACATACATAAAGTTAAGAATGTGGTAGGGTATTAATTTCAGTGGAACTACTCACAAAGCACAAATTTATGCAAGTCTGTAAATCTTTGCAGGATTTTGCAACTGACTGCCTCCCACACAAAGGCTCAGTGAAGTCAATGGGAGCTTCTCATGGGTGCAACCATCCTTTCACATGCAGATAATAGTAGGATCAGAGCCAACAGACAAATGGTGAGGGATTGTTCTCCACATTTCACAGATGGGAAACTGAAGCAGAGAGAGATTAAATGATTTAGCCCTATCACAGAACAAGCTGTGGCAGATATGGGGTAGGAATGGAAAAGACCTCAGATTATTCAGCCCATTTTCCTGACAATGCGGGATTGTTTCCCTACTTTTAAACAGCCCAAGTGATGAAACTTTCCTTCCTTTCTCGAGAGATTTCTTCACAGTCTCAAATCTTCTAATTAGGAGGCTTTCCTTGATATTCATAAAAAAGTTTCTCTTTTGAATATCATTCAGCTATCCTGAGTTATATATCTTTGTACTAGCCTGTACAATTCCTTTACCTCTTTGGTGTTTAAACCTTTGAAATATTTGAAAGTCATTATCAATTTTTTCTTCTACCATCCTCCCACTGAATGTTTGTTTAGAATTATTTCCCCTGTATGTTTTATCTTGCATTTTCCAATACACGTCTTCTTGTTGTTTTCTCCCCACATTTCTATTTCTCAAGAACCCTGGTACAACTCTTCCTCATTTAGCATTACCTTCCCTCCTCCCCAGATTTTTGGCAGAGATATTCAATATGTTCAGGACATATTTGGAGCTCTGAGCTACCCCAGCAGATGTATCACCCGAAGTTGAAACTTGGCATAGAGAAGAATGGGATTTATTGTTAATGTTCTTGTTTAGGGATTCAAAAAGGCAGGGCTTCTGCAGAGGGCAGGCAAAAGCTCTCTTAATCTTAAGATTTTGAGTATGTTCCCATTTAATTTTATACAGTTAATTCTCTTTTGTACCATATGTAGACATTTACATCAGTGCAAAATGAATGTAAAGTGCAATCAAATCTGAATGGGAATATTAATACCCCTGTTTGCGCACTGGCATAAATGACTACACAGGAGCAGGGCAACAGACACTGGTGGCTACTACAGTCTGTCAGGCTCGGAATACTTTTTCTACTGTGTGATTCACATACCAGATCAGTGGTAGATCTCCTTCATGTTCTGTAAATCACTATAATATTTAGTTTTTCCAACCTTTTCTCAGAGTGGAGATGTAACATTCTGTTTTCCTCCCCCACTTTTCTCTCATTTAAGGGACTTAGTGGAGGCAGCTTAACTGGAGTGGGGAAGAGAGATTGGCACTGTTGCAGAAATGCAAGAGTCTTAACTTCCCACTATCAACACATGGCTATAGAGGCTACATTGGCTGATGAAGAGTTGCCAGAGGCTTCCTTTCTCTACATTGATCTGTTGAAAATTCAATGATGGAGAACTGGTGACATAAGGCAGCAGCCAGCCCAGCTGTGGCTAATTCAAGAGTCAGGTGCAGTAGATTAGTATTTTTCAAGAATCAATCCATGGACGAGCGCTGGTCCCTGAGATTTCCCTGACAGTTTTTTTGAGAAACACTGCAGTACCTAACAGCATACAAGGCAGTAAGTAAGAGTCTGCTGTACAAGAGACCTGAAACACAGTCTGCTTCTGCTGGTAAGAAAGAAGGTAAGAGTGACTGAGCAGCTAAATCCTAGATTTTGGGGACCTCAAACATTTTTATTTGTTCATTTTTACTTTTGTCAATAAAGCTTTAGTATTATGCACCTGTAAACTTAATTTGTTCTAATCATCTCTTTGCAACCCTATGCCAGTCACTTGGCTGATGACAAAATGTTGTCTGTCAGGCAGTACCGCAAAGAGTGAGCGCCGCAACGTAGAACGCCGTGAACTCTTAACACGATCCCGCTGTCCCACAGACCCTAAGGGGACACCACGTCGTCACGAACTTATGAACTCAGCCCCCTCCGCACCCCTCGCGATCGTTGTGACGCGTAATCTTTTCCCCATCACCGTATTGTCTCCTGCACTTTAAACCCCCGCTCTTCACCCCATCCGGGACTCCTCGGGCTATGATCTCGCTCTGCTCCCCGACCCCCAATGCCTCTGTACCCACCGATAGCCCGTACCCCCGCCCGGATGCCTCTTGCTCTCGTGTTGTAAACCCTGTACTGTTCTTTGAAACATTAGCTTCTAATAAAACCTTTAAATCTAAAGATAGCATGTTCAGAAGTGTTCTTTTGGGAATGAATGATTTTTAGCCCACCAGATGAGTAAAAAGATAAAAGAGCACCTCCCTGCAAAAGTAGTTTATTACACACATCTTCAATATTTGTTTTGAAATATTAGATTTGATAGAAAGTCTTCTATGAGGCTTTGTTGATGCTGATCAGGAGAAATCCTTCTCTATTAAAGTATAGTTAAAATAAATGAAACCTGGGGGCCATCTGTTGTATACAAAGAAACAAAAGTAGATTGCAGCTAAAATGAAGAAATTCTATTCCAATTTGAATTGAGGGGGAAATCAAGTTCTTTTTACTTTCTTCGTTTTATGAGGATCCAAGGAAATCAGATATGAAAATGCAACTTATTAAAGTCCCCAACTAAAGAAGGCTGAAAACGCTCTGAATGGTACTGATTCCTTTCGATGTTATTGCTGAGCACAGTCAATGATGCAAAGAGGGGGCAGGCTTGAATGCAGCCAGGCTTGAATGAAGGCCCCTTTCCAATCTACAAGCATCAGAGGAAGCAATAAAATCTTTAGTACAGCAGGCCAGCCAAGGACTGGATCTCAGTCTGTAGTTAGTGATGCCACATAAGCAAAATGTGTCTGTTGTTCTGTCAGATGCTCTGAATAAATCAAGTGAGAGATATGGACACAGTTTTTATTTGCATTTCTTTTTTAAATATGGAGAATAAGCTATGTGCACTCCTTGTGAGGAGTCTGCTGATTCCCAACTGGTTTATGGTCCAGTTACCTAAATGCGTATATGTCTCAGTGGAGGTTGTGCTCAAAATGACTAGTGATTTTGGTTGCCCAACCTGAGCTCTACAAAGGTCCCTGATTTTCAGCAGGGGGGTGATCAGCAATTTCTTTAAACAACGTGTGACCTGTCCATGCCTAGGGTAGCCACCTGAAAATGCCCAGGGCAGGGCAGGCTGTAAAAGGAGAGCAGATTCTCCCAGCACTGGTGGGTGACACTGAAGTCAGACTTCCCAGCCAGCCACAAACAGTGCTTCTGATTCCCCACACTGACGCCAAAATAAAAATTTATCAAGAAGCCAAAATACAAATATAGACAGCCCCCATTACTGCATTCCAGTCTCTGGCTCCCAATCAGCCAGTAGGTCCAGTAAAGAGACCAGTTATTTAAAACTCTATGTTCTTTACCAAAAAGGTTTCTCCTGACTCCAAAGGGTCAGCCACAGTACCAGATCAATATAAGTTTTGATCTTACCCAAAATACTATGCTGCCAGCCAATCCTTTAGAAAATAAAACTAAAGGTTTATTATAAAAAGGAAGAAACAAATTAAAAGAGAAATGTTAAATAATTAAAGCAATCAGACACATACAATTAATTTGAAAGTCCATATATATCAGGTTTCTACTAGAATTGTAGAGTTTACAGGCTTTATAGTCCCTCTGGTATACATCCAGTACCTGGATGGGTCTCAGTCCTTTGTTTCACAGCTTCAGTTCAGTTGTAGATGAGTTGATCCAGAGGTAGGCTGAAGACTAAATGGATATGGTGCATTATTATGTCTTTTGGCCTTTGCCATGCTGCTTGTGGAAATTTACAGGAATAAGATGGAGTCCAGAATCACATGAGTAATTCCTGGTGACTCATCAGGTATATCCCTGGCTTCTCCTCCTAGGCCCATTGTACCTGTGAATTTCCTTAATGGGCCATTAAGCAGGCTAGTGCTGCAGCCATCTTGTCTGGGGTCTTGCCCAGAAACACAGTACAAATTGAAATATAGAGACAAACATATCCATAACTTCCGTTACACACACAACACATGAACATCATCTTACTTAGCACATTATAACCTTTTTAACGGTACCTGACAACATATCTCACATGAATTACTATGATTCTGAGGTACTGATGTTAAAACATATAATAAATGCACCCCCTGAAATCCAGCCAGCGTGACACAAGGCTTCTTTGAGGTTTTTGGATTTAGGCACCCAAGAACACTGGTCACTTTTAAAAATATTAACCATATTCCATGTTCTCAGGCTAAAGGGTCACCATTACAAGCCAACCATCTCTGTGCTTTTCACAAATTCAGAGAGAGAGAAATTGGTGTCTTCAATACGAGACCTTATTTCAGACACTGAGGGATATTTTTCCATAACCAAAGTAAGTGGTTTGCTTACACATCTGCTATCTTAATTCAAACACAAGCCAAAGATGATCAGAATTATTGGCTGAAATTGCTGAACTTCCCCCTTACGCCCATTGACTTCAACTATTTATATAACTTTATTGAAATTGTTCTTTTGATTGTTTTAGGGTTTTTCCTTTTTGGTTTGTTATGAACCATTTTCATTTATTTAACTTCAACAATGTGAAGAAAAAAATAAGTTGGCAGGTTGCATGATGAGCCGATAAAATCATTTTAATGCATGAGTTTCCTCTATGAATATCAGGAGTTAGATTCTGTAGTCAATGTCACTGGGCCAGGAATTCAACCCTGAGCCCTGTTCCAGCAATACTTTTGACACTGAGAAATTAGCGATTCATGAGTCTAGTGCAACTGTGACTAGAAAACAAATATATTGGAAATTTTAACTGTTGGGAAAAGTCACTGCAAAATGGTTTGGTTAGCAATATGACAAATGCTAATATTTCAAACAACAAGTGAAAAAAATTTGTTGTATTTAATTTAAAATTTTAGAGTGTGTGATGAAACTACTGTTATTGGTTTAAATTCAGTTCTGACTAATGACATTAGAAAACTACTTAATTCTGATTACAAAGTGAGAGATTTTACAGTCTAATGAATTTTTAATAAAGCTTCTATATATTTGTCTATGTCCTGCTCTTTAATGCATAGGAGAAGGAGATAGTCTACTAATTTTACTGTTTAAGTGCAATGAGCACAAGTTATGAAAATATTCATGCTTCCTCCTTCCCCCCCAAAAAAGCCCTATATGTTTTTCAGCATATAGGGTCAAAATCTCCTCTAGTTATACCAGTACAATGACAGGAAAATTTGGCATAGAATATAGAATCATAGAATATTAGAGTTGGAAGGGACCTCAGGAGGTCATCTAGTCCAACCCCCTGCTCAAAGCAGAACTATCCTCAGCTAAATCAACCCGACGAGGGTTTTGTCAAGCTGCAGCTTAAAAACCTCTAAAGATGGAGATGCCACCACCTCCCTAGGTAACCCATTCCAGTGCTTCACTACCCTCCTACTGAAAAACTTTTCCCTAATGTTCAACCTAGATCTCCCCCACTGCAATTTGAGACCTTTGCTCCTTGTTCTGTCATCTGCCACCACTGAAAACAACCTAGCTCCATCCTCCCTGGAACCCCCTTTCAGGTAGTTAAAGGCTGCTATCAAATCCCCCCTCATTCTTCTCTTCTGCAGACTAAACAGGCCTAGTTCTTTCAGCCTCTTCTCATAAGTCTTGTGCTCCATCCCTCTTATCATTTTTGTTGCCCTCTGCTGGACTCTCTCCAACTTGTCTACAAGTTAAACTGAACTTCAGAAAAACATGTAAACTTCCTGAACCCTAACTATTATAATAGATTCATTTCTAAAAAATCTGTGCACAATGTTAAACACTTCGGAGATAAAACAGAGTCTGGCTAAGCCGGTAAATCATTTAAAGCAGCACAAGTTTAATAAGTCTTAGTAATAACTCCACCCACAACCAATAGCCTTCCTCAAAGTTCCCAATCGCCACAATCTTCAAGAGATGTGTCTTATGTACATAGAATCAAATTACTAGGTATGACTGACTGGAAGAGAATACCTATATATACGCAGCTGGTGATAGGTTTTGCTAGGAAGGACTAGATCAGCGGTTCTCAACCTGTGGGTCGGGACCCCAAAGTGGGTCGCGATCCCGCTTTAATGGGGTCACCAGGGCTGCCGTTAGACTTGCTGGGGCTGGGCGCTGAACCCAAAGCTGAACTCCACCGCTCTGAGCCCTGGGTGGTGGGTCTCAGGTCTCCCCCACCCCTGTCCAGGGCTGAAGCCCTCAGATTTCAGCTTTGGCCTCCCCCACCTGGGGCGGCGAGACTCTGGCTTCACCCCCATCCCCTTCCTGGGGGTCATGTAGTAATTTTTGTTGTCTGAAGGGGGTCGCTGTGCAATGAAGTTTGAGAACTGCTGGACTAGATCTTGTGTTCCAAGTAATACAGAGCTCTGAAGTGTACACAATTGCTTCCCCGTGGCATAAGGGAAAAAGAAGGAAACTTTTTGTCTTCTCTGCACACTCTTAGTGGAGAAGCTGAGCACAATGTAATGCTTTTTTAGAATCTCATTTGAATATTCATCTCACTCATAGCAGAGGTTAAAAACACCCATGCAAAAATGTATTGTTAATGAGAATGCTGATAGTCACAGCTATAGTAGCACTAATCTGTGCCTCTGATCCAGTCTATTGGGAAATGAGACTGTTGATTAGCTAATCTAGTGGTATTTGTTCTTTACCAATGAGAAAACCATAATGGTTGTTTAGGGTTTAGTAATACAGGAAAGAGCCACAATCTAGCCTTTGTCCTGGTTGACAATCTTGAGGTCCTTATCCGATCATTCCACGGCCATTATAAGTCAGTAGTAATACTCTCATTGCTTTCAGTGGGAGCTGGGTTAGGCCAATGCCATCCTTTTGACAATACCATGCTTAGGGGTTGATCCTCAACCAGTGAAGTCAGTGGGAATTCTTTTTGGGAATAGGACTGAGTCCTTACTCCCTGAAAATCCACATGGTTCATATCATCAATGGCCTGATAGTTGACTCAGAATTGTGGCACTGGTTTTCCTACATACCTCTAAGCAAAATTAGAATGTCAGTGAAAACAAATGTCAGGCCATTGATAATTTCAGTGCATGTGATGGAGTGCCTGCCTTCACTGGCCAGGAAAGGGTTAAAAGAGCCCTCGGAGAGCTGGCCAATAGAAAGAGGCTGTGTGGCAATCAACCAGGGTCCAGAAGAACAGCATATAGGGGAGCTGCAAAGCAGAGCAAGGACAGTGTCTCCCAGGAGCATGAAGGGGAAGGACAGAGCAATGGCTGGCTGCTAGGACTCAGCAGAGCCAAAGGTTCTGAAACAAGGGCAGAGAAGGTAATGGGGCTGCAGGGAAGTGGTCCAGGGAAATCTATAGAGGAGTTGTGAAGGAGGTGCAGTGGAAGGCTGCCACACACATAGGGTCCCTGGGCCAGGACCCAGAGTAGTGGATGGGCCTGGGTCTCCTCTACACCCCTGATTGCCATAGGATTGGTGGCAGAACTGGAGTGACCACAGCCAAAGGTGACTAGGACGGACTGCAGAATCCCCCAGAGGGGGAGAAGGGGAAACATGGATTGTTACTTGACCGGAGGGCCGAGTCACGAGAAGGAGGGTCCAGTGAAGACTGAACTGAATGTGAGACACCACAGAGAAGGGCATCTGCCTGGCTGAGAGCCAGCAGGAGGTGCCAAGGTAGTGACGCAGACGCACACTGACAAAATATGAATAACCATGCTGTGTGGGAGGGTAGGCTGGACACTGTCAATAAAATGGAATTTGGGCACATAGATCAAACACTAGCAGTAGACTAAAACCAAAACCATACATATGCATAGCTGCATGCCCAGAAAAGTTAGAATATCTGCAGTGAAGTTCAAAACCTGGCCTTCTCCCCAAGAAGCGTCCCACTATTAGCATTAAGGAATAGGATTATGAGATTTAGGTAAATCAATCCCTGTTTGCAAGTTTCCCTGTCTCTAAAACAGAAACCATAATCTAATGTGCTCAATGCGCCCGGGCACCTCCGTACTACTGCCAAATGATATCATGTTCTCAGTGAAGACCGTAAAAAAAGCATAGAAAGAGCAACAGCCAGATCAGCAGCAGTTAGCCGTAGAAGCTGTTGCTGCATATGCTACAGTATCTTCTGAGTAATGGTCACACTACACTGGAAAAGTTGGTTCCTTTCCACCTGTGGTCACCTCTTGTTCTCTGACACTAGCTCACTACCAAGTGGCAGCACTCTCATGTAGTCTCACTTGAGCTGACACATCATAAGAATGTGTCTTCCTATCAAAATTCTGACTCCGCAACAGAAGGCTCATCCTTGATAGGTAGACAGCTTGCACTCTAGGCTACAGCAGGTGGACATTTTTTTACAAAACTATTTTCCCCATTACAACGGTTTAGTCAAAACCGAAATGTTTTGCACAAAGTATTTTTGACAAATTTCATCTGGACCAGGTTTCTCTGGACTAGCGTAGAATTTCTTTTGGGGGAAGGGTGGAAATTGACCTCCCCAGGACACAACAGTCAATGGCTTGATAAGAGTGCTCAATTGAACAGTAGGAGACACGTTCAAGTCACTGTTCTGAGTCACTCAGAGTGGGGGTTTCTTAAACCTGTGGTGGATGGTGTCATTTTTTTATTAAACACTTTCAAAATGTCTCAACCAGATTCCATTATTCAACACTGTTTATGAAATGGTAATGTTGTTTTCAAACCAGCCTGACAAACTTTGACACCTTCCTCTCAGTTTAGTACAATCTACCTTTTTTGCATGGCAGTGATGAGGTTTCTAGGCAGCCCCTCCTAGATTGGCTTGCATAACACTGATGAAGCCATGCATCAGGCTCCAGGCCTTGCCCCTTATGGCCAGCTTTAGCCCCCGGGTGTTGATTTTGCTTCTGAAGAAATGCTTTTTTTTTTTGCTTCTGTTGAAGTAAAACCCCTTTTTGCTTCTGCTCCTGACTCACTTCAGTTGGAGAGAATTGGCTCTTATCCCACAACAGAACAGAAAAGACCTCAGATATTTCCCCAGGGCTTCTGTTCCCTTTCTAATATGATCTTATATTAGTAATACATGTAAGGCTTATTTAAAATATCAGCCAAATTACTGGCAAAGGAAAGAGAGGAAGTGCCAAACAGTTCCCCTGCTGAAAGTCAGAGGGAATTAAATTAAGGCAATAAACTCCATGAAAACAATTGTCTCAGGTCAAAGGGGATATTCACAAGGCAGAAGCTAATCAGACCTCAGCTTCATAACAGACACACTAATGACCTGGTTTTCACAGTAGCTGGGACTCTGCATCTCCTACTTAAGTCTATATTACTAGCATAGACACAGCATAACAAACATACAGAGGTCAGTTGCTCTGTGTATAGTGTATGCTGGAATGCAAAAGCAAATATAAAACATTGTAATATAATACGATGAAGCATAACTCATCCCCAGTCATGTGTGTCTGTGTCTAGGCTCAGCCAATCAATGACCCAAAATCAATGCACATGATTTCAAAGTAAAATGGACAAATGCCAATCAGCTCAGCTCAGATATTTGAAAATGCCCCATGACAAGCCGTATCAAAGTTTCCAAGGGAACACAGACAGCTGTCCTTTCACAATTCACAAATGATCCATACACTGAAATACAGTGGCATGAGACATCTGTTGAATTTTGAGCAATAAACAAATAAATGGAAGTTGTACTCTATGCAGTTCATGTACAATTTGCAAAGAGTAAACTAGAAGTGGGCTAATTCCACAAATAAATTTGCTGCAAACAGTTCAGCCAGTTTTCGCTCTATACTGTATACATTCAATTCACTTTTTCAAATCATTGCCATGAGACAAGAAGTTCAAGACGACATTTTTCATATTCATGCCATTTTCCAAAGAAAGATAATGAAATGGCAAAGTTTAATATTAATTCATTTTAATTAAAACATATTTATACAATTCTTATTACTTATACAGAGAAGCATGGTTTAACTTATTGGTACTTTTAAATGCAAACTTGTTTCAAAGCAAATGTAAAGCAATATTCAGATCAATTACATTGTTTAAGCAGTTTTGTTACACTTATAAGCAGCAAAGAATCTATTAAGCCAAAATTCCGAGTTTCACTGGATTAATCTACAGAGATATGAATGTTTCCAAAGCTAGGTTGCTGAAGAACATAGAAGTGCTTCAGGATAAAAATTCCCATTTCGTCTCATATAGGAAAAATGAGATTGCATTCAAACCCACCTCATTCCCCCCCAGTTCATTGCCATTTATTTGTATTTTATCTGGATATGCTAGATACATTTATGTAAGCAATTTCAGCTGGAAAATAATTATTCTAGTTAAAACAGAACCATATAAAGCAAATAATATTTAACATTATTAAAACAACTATTTGTGGTGTTGTAACATCCAGAAGCTCCAACCCGTATTAGAGCCTCTTTGTGCTATTTGCTATACTGTACAAAAATTGGAAGACATAGCCCTGTGCCACACAACTTACAATCTATTTTAAGTAAGTAAGTAAGTGTTGAGTTCACATGTTACAGAACCTGGCCATTGCTTGATCCCAACTCCACTGAAGGCAACTGGAGTCTGCCAATTTCATGTGACAAAACCCTGCGAAACCTCTCTAGCAAAACATAGCTGGGACAGAATATTTTGTTGCGGTACTCCTCCACTTGAAAAAAGTGTCAATTGTTTTTAAAAGGGCAATTTTTTTCCATGTGTATCTACATATACATAATATAGCCACCATATTATCCTAATTGTAATATTTAATATATAGCAACTGTTACTGAAGGAAGCAGTTTATAAATTTAGCCAAATGAAATACAACCTCTACACAGGAATCATTTTTAGCCAGATCCTGCATGCCAGCACAAAAAAAGTGGACAGAATGGAAAATGCCATTTACTCTCTTTTATCAGTGTGCCATATCACTCCTGCCCACAGACTCCTCAGGGCTGCCACTTTCTCTACTCATGCAAGTCTTCAGGGAGTGGCAGGCAAGAGACAAACCCTTAACTGTACCTTTAATGCATCTGGCAGCACAGTTATGTCAAAGAGTCTACATTATGTCAGGTATAGACCGGTCACAGTTTGCTCCCTCCCAGAGCAGCAGGAAGACAGTCTGAATCACAGTGTCCCTCCCATTTGGGCTGTTGCAGAGGCAGTGTAGCTCTGTCTAATGGGCTGGTTTACAAACTGAGGCTAGTCATTTATCTACCATGGAGATGTAGTAGACTTTCTGAGCAGGGCTCATAGATCTGGTTCAAAAGAATTTGTGTAATTGTCACGATTACATGGTAAACTTAGCCTGAGGCCGCTTTTAGTCTCTCTTGAATGAACACTTTGGGTGGCAGGCCTGGTGTCCTGTACCTCACTCTGGGTGGAACCACAAAGTCCAACTACTCTGGAATGGGATCACTAGAGTGCAACCGTCTGGCTTCCCAATCATGTTAAGGACACAGGCCCAATTTGATTTTGCACTTGTGACAGCATACATTTGCAGCAATCACAGAAACAGTGTCTTCAAAATAGGACATTCATTCCTCAAAAGGAACAAAGCATGCTGAACAATGAGTAAAAACAATAAAAGACCTGTGCATGTGGGTGTTTCTTACAGGTTACACTTTACTTGCCAGACTTTTTAAGTACCACCCAGCCCAGTTAACCTCCAACTCTAGTTCAGAGAAGACAATAGATTTAATCACATCATCTGTGTTTTTCAGTCAGAGGCCTGATCAATACATACCTTCCGGATTTGGCGGCAGTCATTGGGAGATACGCAAGTGGCATAAAAGACTTGCATATCTCCAGTCGACTTCACCACGTCTGTTCTGTGCACCGTCCACACTGTGCTGCACCACTTACGGAGATCGCTTTCCTCCATTGATTTCTGGATCTACACAGACCGCTCAGTCAATCCAGAGACATCAACCTGATGGCAGTGAATTTGCCACCGTCAGTGTAGACATAGCCAGAGTGTCAATCTCAGGCTGCTGACAACCCTTTCTCCACCTCCCTTTCTGCAGACTAGCATTTGATCCTAGGTTCAGCCTGGGAAAGCTAAACTTTGCCAGCCTACCAGGGATCAGGCAGGGGGTACTTCTCAACTGAGAGCTCCCCACATTGTTTCCTCCAAAAGCCTTATCTCTGCCATTGTTTCATTTCCTGTTGGTTCCCCCTTTACAGCCTCTTGTGGTTTAATTCCTAGAAGACTGACAGGATATCATCACCCAGATAAACTGAAGTGCATATGATATTTTTAAGAAATGATACCAGTTTCCCAGTTCTCTACCGTAATGCATTAATATCTGCTGAAGGGGGTCAATCACATCAAGCAGCCTTCTGTGAAGAAAGTGACAGGTGATGGTACCTGTGAAATTAAAATGACTTCTGAACAGTCTCTTAGTGAGTAAAATCTAAAAGGAACAAGAGTACAGATTGTTTTCTACATTTTAGGAATCAGGGCTATAAATACGGAAGAGTTCTGATTTTTATATTGCAAAGTATCCTTACAGGCACCTCTAAGATTAAGTTACTTTAAGTTATCCCAGTGCTGCTAAAAATTCTTTGGAAGGGTACCAAATAGCATTAATCTCCAACATGCATTTTTCTTGAGCAGAGATGCTGTCAAAATACATTAAGAAGCCAGAGGGGAAAAAATCTTGTCGTATCGGCATAAGAAACAATACACAAAAAGAGCTAAAGGTTATAAAGCGACCATACTTTTAAAATATCCCTGAAAATTTAACATGTTGTAAAGCAAGAAAAGTCATTTGTGGGGGCAAACAACATGACCAGTTTCTTCCCCACTAAAAGCCTTCATGTTGATCTCACAAACTTTTACTCAAACAAGCAATCCAGTGGCTCACTGAATTACTCGCAGGTGAATAGGCTACTTACCTGAATTATGGTTCACATGATCAAGCGCCGCCTTCTTTTTTTCTGTACAGCAATCCAATTCATAGAGTTTCACATATCATGGATCTATTAATGTGTTCAGAACAAACCCAGATTTTCAGGGCTTTTGTATGGGCTTGTCTACGCTGGGGTGGAGGGATTAGTTTGCACTAACATTAGTCAATGAGTATTGGAAATGCCTGCATACAGATGATCCAAACTCGTAGAGTGCATTAATTCCATCTTTACTGCAAATTCAGTAAGCTCACTAACTGAGTTAGTGAGGACTACTTTATCTATGCACTCAATGGTTCTATGTGTAACCCTTCTGCCAGACATAGTTGGCAGCAGCAAGGGTCGAGGTCTATATCTAGGGGTCCCTGTCAATGATACCACACCAAACTGGCTCGAGCCCCCACCCAGTCCCCTGGGAAATCTCACACTATCCCCTGGGCACCCCAAAGGCCAATACTTCCCCTCTCACAAGCACAGAGTCTGAGTGAAGAAAGCAAACCTTTTAACGACGGAAGGGAAGTAACAGCACTGGTTTGGGAAACAGTGCATACAGAACTCAATGAGCCAAACCCATCCCAGAGTATGGGGTGCGTCCTTCACCTCTTCCTTCTTGCTTTGTCTTGCTTTCCATTGCAGTTGCAATGTCCACTTCTCAGTTGGGGCTCAGCCGGTCCCCCTCTGCAAGCTCCTGCCGGATGCAGGCTTGACCAGGCCTCCTCCACTGCTGCCTCCCGCCACCTCCAGGCCTCACTGAGTCTCCGCTGCTGGCTCTCACCACCTGCCAGCACCAACCGCTCCTGGTTCCCGCCATCTGCTGGCCCCTTCTGTCTACAGATGGTTACCGACCCTGGCATCTGCAGGCACTGACTGCTCCTAGCTTCCGCTGTCTGCTGGTGCTGACCGATCCCACCATCCAATGGCATTGACCGCTGTTGCTCTTGCCATCTACTGGTGCCAATTGACCCGCCGTCCCATGTGCTGCCCACTGCTGGCACCTCTCTGATGGTTGTCAGTCAAGGTTTCCTGGTCTCTCTAGTGGTTCAGCTCTTAGTGAATTTGAGCTCATGGGAAAACCTTCTGCTGACACAGAAGCGGGATGTCCCTGCTTTTAACAAACAAAAGACTCCAAGAGGAATCATTAGTTCTACCATTTACCAGTGGGAGGAGATCATCAATCCGTGCCTGACAACAGCCCTTTGGCAGGGCTAGTGCAATCTCCATAGGACATTCCTCAGCCCTCCCTGTGCCCTTGCAATGCTGAAACATTCCTCTGTCCCCCTTTTGGGGCTCTATTTGGATGAGGGTGAATTTTTTTATCAGAACACAGATCTGATGCCATTTGTTCATACAATCAAAAGACAACATTTCATTACCCCGGCAGTTAACACAAAAGTGACTTGTAACATGCGCAACATAACTGTACACATGCAAATACAAAACCCATGCAAATAACATGCTGAGCAGGGAGAGTGCCACTCAGACCCTCACACCTTGCTTACATATGATAGGCCCATTTGCTCCTGGATTTAAGTAAATTATAATGATATTACTAGAGCAGTATTACATGCAGCCTCTTGAAGCCGTGCAGAGATCCTTGATCTCCTCACACCATCTTCCGCAGTGTCAGTATTCAGTGTATCCAGCGTTCAAAGTGCAAGGGGAAGGAGGAGTCTGGGTGTGCTACAGACAGGTATGTACAACATTTCCCCCCTGTTACCTGGCAGCTCTGTGTTCTTGGGGAACCAGGGTGAAAAACCCCTACTCCCTCTCTGGCTCACCTGAATCCCCCCAGCCTCTGCTTGAACCAGAAACAAAAGCTATGAAAAGGCTGTGGGAGATGCACCTAAAACCCTCTCAACAAGGGTGATAGGATTAAGACAACTCCCCATGCCTCATCTACATAGAAGATGTAAAAAGAGGCATCTCAATTAGCACATGGAATGGAGAACTGGAGCCTCATTTACATCGAAGATGGAACAAGAATTAGCATGAAGAATGGAGGACCTAGCTCCAAAGCAGGAATCGCACTGAATTCTGGGATTGGCAAGGCAGTGACACACTGCATTATGGGAGTTCTCTGCTCTTGATGTAAATGAACTCACACCTACACCCATCCAGCTCCGCAGTTATCAGACCATTCTAGAATTGACATGCAAAACACTGAATCTGCCTGGTTGCATTGTGAGCTCCCCCAAGGAACATTCACCATAGCTGGGAGTGATCAGCTCTTATTGTCCAGCATAGAGAAAACCACTCTGGGGTACTTCATTGAGACATTGTTTACCCACAAACAAACCTGGTTCTACAAAATACCCCTACCCAAGTTCAAATCTCTCTCTTGCTCTCCTCTTCTGATGCCTGGACCCAAATGCTTTCCTGACTGATCCTGTTGTGGGTTTTGCCTCTCCCTCAAGTGTTCCTGACCCTAAGCTGAACAGCCTGTCTCCTGGGAACTTCTGAGATGCAAGGAGTGGTGAGATCCGCCCCCCCATCTTTCCCAGTTCTCTCTCTCTCTCTCTCTCTCTCTCTCTCTCTTTAATCCAGGTATAACTTTCTACTTTTGTAATCAAACCTGGGCTAGCCTTCTCCAATACCCCTACTGTAATTTTGTTGTATTGTAAGTGTTAGATTGTTTTTCTCTCCTTGTATGGCATCACTATTAATATCATAAGTTTCATACACCTGGCAATAAACTATTTATTGTAATCAAGCTGGTTGCCAGTTTCTCTCTCTCTCTAAATGCATTTACTCCTTTGTGTTCTTGGCTTCCCTACCTTGCTTTGCAGCAACGCTTCTTTTACCTAAGCCAAAGATCCCTGGAGTGCCCAAAATCCTATGGGGTTTGCTTATCAAGGGGGTTACTGCTAGAACAATTGTGTTGCAAAGAGGCATATAAAGGGATAGCTGAAAAGTGCTGCTCTGCCTAGCCTACGGAGTCCAGAGGCGCGTAAGGGTGACAGCTAAAAGTGCTGTTTGACCCAGCCTGATTGAGTCCAGGGGCACATAAAGGGAACAGCTGAAAAGTGCTGTTTGGACCCAACCTGCTCATAAGTGTGCTCCATTCTGGTGCGGTGCAAGGGGCACATGAGGGTGGCAGCTGACAGTGCTGTGTCACCCGGCCTGCTGAGTTCAGGGACGTGTAAGGAGTCAGCTGAGAGTGCTGACAGCCCGGTCTGCTCAGACGCACTCAGTTAATCTGGAATGGTTGTGTGTGTCTGTGGGGGGTTTATCTGAATCTGAAAACCTTAGGTCCTGCAGGATAGCTCCATTGGGAGGGGACTTGTAACCCTATGAACACACAAGTAACACAAGCAGCACATTAATAGAATCACACCCCCTCTTCCAGGAAAGTAACCCTAATAAATAAGCATACCTCAAAGTGACGGGCAAATCTGGTAACACCCCATCCCCACCTGCACCCACACACACACCATGTAACTTAAGCAAATTTTCCGAAAATTCCCATTAAGTGTCCTTGGGTTAGCCACGGGCGGGAGGAATATATAGTGGCAAACAAACACTTAAGCCTTTTCTACCTTATTTATTTTAATTAAAACATAACCTGCACCAAAGCTACTGGCAGTAGCAAAACTAATCTCAGACATTTTTGCAGAAAATGAGGACAATCATTGCAAAATAATCATTATAAAACACCTCAGCAACCAAAACATTCTATGTATAACTAAGAAACACACAGCAATAAGGTAAATGTACTGTAACTGAGGCAGAAAGAGCTACATGACCTCTCATTATTGCCTTTAAGATAGAAATAGAATTGTTTTGGATTGCCAGCTTGTGTTACTAAACAGCTTAATATAATCTGAGAAGTGTGTTCCTGACCTACTCCAAGCTTCTCATTGCAAACACTCACGTAGTTATTCAGACAGACAGACTTATTGGGCATATACCACTTCCACACTGACCATATGGACTATAATGGTAGATTCCCATTTAATGAGTAGGCCACAAGGAAACAATGCTTTAAATAGGCCTCTCTAAAAGAGACTTTGAAGGCTGCTAAATAAACACAACACTTTTAAAGCCCACTATTGCACACTCACTAAAGCTGGTCATGAATTTTCCATCACAGTGATTCTCTAACAGAAAACACAGTTTCCACACACAAAAAATTAGTTAAATTAAAATAAAAGTTTTCCACTAGAAGGTTTCAAATTTGCTGAAAGTTTTCACTTTTCCATTGAGAAAATGAAATATTTGAATATTTTGCTTTATTGAATTGATCCAAAATGTTCAAATCACTTCAAAACCACTTTAAACTACATTCACTTCATCACTCTGCCTTATGGGAATCCAGTCAGGAAGGCTGACAGCCTCATTATCCCTTATGGACCGGTTTCCTGGCTGGACAATTTCCCCCAAGATGAACTCCAATGACCTCTGCAGCTCAGACAGCAGGGTCTACATCACATAGTAGGAGATGTAGGCTTCTAGGGAGGACTGAACTACAACTCCCATAAAGGCAAGAGAAATGTGGAAGTTTAATGTGGATCTGACTCCAAAAAACAAAAACAAAAAACTGCTTCTGGTCAGCTCAAAACATTTCAGTTTCAGGAACATCAAAATGTTATATTTTGACAAAACTGCTGACTTAAAATATTTCCAAACTGTTTTTTTTCAGATTTCCTGGTCCATGAACAATTTCAAATGTTCACCTTTTTGGAAACCCCCCTGCCCCAAGTTTTAAAATGTTGGAATTCCCACAAGATGGAAATTTCAAATTTCACTCAGTTCTAATACTCACACAACCTACTCTAAACAATACAAAGGTTTTAACATGAAGAGAAGACTTTGTCTTTCCTTGTTCCCTTTTCATTCCCACCTTCAGCCCCTCTGTTTCCTCCCCCACTTCAATCCTCTTCATGCCCTACTAGTGTCCTTACCCGCTCCATGAATTTGCCCCTCCCAGAACCACTCCCATTCCAAGACTACGGGATATGGCTCTAAACCATCCTTTCATATGTCCCCAATCCCCAATACGTCCAAGGCTGTCACTCACAATCACTTGCCCATCACTCCATATGCACTTGCATATTCTACCTGCATATTCTTCAAGTCTCCTACCCTTTGAATCCATAACCTCCTATCTCATGTTCAGCTAAGCAGTTAAAACAGCCCAGTCTGAGTAAGCCACATATCAGCTTATGTTTACAAGTATTTTCAGATGTTATTTTTGCATACAACTGTAGACATTTGACTGTCTACTGGGACAAAAGTCTCAGGTAACAGGAACGTAAGTGGGTGGGACAGGAAAAAGGAAACAAAGGGAAGAGAGGGGAGAAAAAAAGCTGCACACTTTCTCCTCAGGGCACATGCACTTCCACAAATATTCTTTCTCTACCTGACCCGCTATATCAGGACATGCACCTGATCAAAACAAAAACCAAAACCTACAAAATGGCAAACCAAAGCTGGCTTGCTTCAGCTGGAGGAAATCAAGCAGTTTATAACTTACAAATTTTTTTGGTAAGCAAAATGGTCCATTTCTTTTTGCTTCCTGGGCCTGGCAGCAATGTCACCTGGTTAAAGCTGTGTATGTCTTCCTTCTCTTTATGTACCTTCTTTAATTATCTCCTATTTAACCAATTCTCTCTCAACCTCAGTGTGAGGTGTGTAAACACCCCTTACAAGCAACATTGTATTATTAAAACAGATAAAGTTAAGGATGCAAAGCCAAGCACTCAAAGTTAGGAAGTACCAGAATTAAGGTTGCCTCATATCATCAGAATACATACACACATGATCACATACTAGTTTCCCACAAGACTCCAGCAGTGCACAGAATGGACAATGCTTATTTATTGAGTAGCTATTCAATATTTTGTTTCATTCTCATTGTTCAATGTGTGACACCCCCCCACTCCAGCCTAATTTAATGCACACAATTCAAATCCTTTTCTGAGTATATAATTATTTGTATTTGTCATAGGCTTTTATATGGTGCTTAGCATTATAGTATCTGAGTGTTTCACATGTTAATACATTTATTTTGCAACACCCTGTGCTGAGAGGTGGCATTATTATCCCCATTTTACAGATGGGTAACTGAGGTACAAACAAAAGTGTCCACTAATTTTGGGTGCCTAGTTTGAGATGCCTAAAAGCTTGATTTTTCAGAGTGCTCAGCATTCTATAGCACTTTGTATGCTTAAAGAATGGCTCCATTGACTTCAATTTCAGCTGTGTTCAGGATTTCTGCAAATTAGACTTCCATGACTCAAGTTGGACACCCAGAAAAATCAGTAACACTACTAGTGACCACCTCTGAAAAGACTTGTGTAAAGTGATTTGTCCACCATCACACAAACTGTGGCAGAGACAGGGATAGAATCCAGTTCTCCTGGTAATCATTCACTTGTGATCACATCATTAAAAACTGGACCATAATGCATACGGACAAGGGGGATGAATTAAAGCTGCACAACTCTTTCAAAAAAAAGTTAGTGGGAAGAAAATGTGTAAACACTACAACATGAAAACCTGGCTACATTGAGGTCAGTGAAAGTTTTGTCATTAATTGCAAAAGAGTCAGACTATTGCCCTATAACTTTAAAACACCCTTTCTGATTTTCCCAGAAAAGTTCTACCCTAAAATGAGCAATAGCATGGGACTTTTCATGGATGTGGAGAGGAGAGGGGCTGCTTAATTCTGGGGCTACTGGGTATGAATAAGGGAAAAAAATCAGTTTTATAAAAGGAAGCTAGCCTCAGTTTTACCCACCCAGGCTACCACCATTCGAGAATATGCACATCCAAAAATTAGACTTGGTGTGCATTGATATAGATTTATTAGCTTTCCCCAGTTAGAAATCTGGCCCACATTCTCTCTCCACTCCCACTACAAGTGTGAACTTTTCATGTGTGTTTTGAAGTCAGGACAACCAATAAACCTGACTGTCAAAAGGCACCCAGATCCTATAACTGAGTTTATACACATCTACAAATTACTTTTCTTTCCAGCACTGAATATAATACTAATAGTTCTAATCTCCAGGCAAATAAGTATATGTCAGAAACAAACTGTTTCTTAAGGAAATCTGCCTTAATCTATGTAAGGCGATATGTGTACCCTCAAAGTAACCTCTCCTCAGCTTTTTTGTCAGAACAGGTTATTGACATTGTAGGAGATTGGCAATATTCAGAAAATATACAGTAATGTTTACTTTACAAAATGAAACTGTTCAATCAAAGAAAGTAGACAGCTAGGACTTTCATCTAAGCCGAAGTCATCTCAATGGGAACTTTCCTACAGTGCAATGCTCCATATTCTAAATTGTTACCATACTGTGTCTGTCTTCTTGTTTTTGCTAACAAATGCAGCTCATTGTTTGGAATACAATTTACAGATTTTTATAATAGCTGTATGAATTATTAATCTGCCTTTCAGTTGTAATTTTGTGTGTTGTAACTCAGTAAATCATCATCAGCAAGCTATGGTAGGTTTCCTAAAACTCAAACATCTATGACAGTAACATTTCAAGATACTGTGCCCATATGATGTAGGCTCAAAGACCATAAGAAAAATGTGTAGTCACTTTCTCCTCTAGGAGCAAGTTGTTTTACTCATTGGAAATATGCTTGGTTCAAAAATTACCAACTTGGATGTCTCTAAATCATTCACTGTTGTGCTGTCAGAACACTGTTGAAAATTTGTGGGTAGTGTTTTTGGTCATGTTTTTGTGTTCTTTTTATTTTGGTCTGTGTTGTCTTAGAAATGTCAAACAGTAATTTTACATGATCTTTAAAAGAGATTTAGGTGGAAGAAAGCAGGTTAGAAAAATATTTTTAGTCCTTTGTATTCTCCAGAAGGTAACAACAATCAAACTATTAAAACAAGTAGAATTTATATAAAGTTCTGCAAGCAGCTTTCAGATAATATTTTGATGGAATATTTTTGTTAGACATTATCATCAATGTTCTTAAATATTCTTAAAATGGAAAAATCCTGGATTATATGAGACAAAGTGATGATAGCCAGATCAGAAAAATGATCACTCTTATCCTTTTTTGAGAAAAAATATTTTTTACCTGGCCTTTTTCTTTTTAAAAAGGTTTTTCTGTAAACCGTTTAGTCTTTACTGTAAAATATTTAGTATATTATGGTTTGGAATTAGAACTATTAGAAAAGTTTGCTTTTCAGATACTATAAAGAATTACTCTGTTTAAACTCCTGTTCCAATATGATCAATAGAAGGACTCCCTTTGACTTCAATAGGCTCTGGAACAGTTTCTCAGGAAAACAGTAGATCTAGTGGTTAAGGTAGATGACAGATATTCTGAGCTTTATTCCTATCTTTCCTATTGACTTGGCTGGATAAATTTGAATTATTTTAGTTTACCTCTTTATCTCTCAGTTTACCAATAATACCTGATACCTACTTGACAGCATTGTTGGGAGAAGAAAAAGGTTCCTTTAAAAACTATTTGGGTAAGCATTAAATTTTGTTGTGGGATTTTGGAAGAGGAATAGACATCCAATAAATATAAATAATTTAAATTATAATTTTTTTTCAGACTATCCAACAGGTGGATATTCTTAAGATGAAAAAATGAAAAAAAAAAGAAAAAATAGTAGCCTGATCTAAAATGCTGTTTCTCAGAAAAGGATAAAAAGATGAAGAAAGAAGACAAGGAAATATTTTTAAAAGGTTTTTCTGTAAACCATTTATAGTCTTTACTGTAAAATATTTCAGTCTATTATAGCTTTGAATTAGAACATCAGATTGTTAACATTCTGATTCCCATGTCAGTACATACTCCCAGAATAATCATGGTGCTGAATCATCATTGGAAATGCAACAATTTGTCCTTGTATCTCCTCAAACTTTACCAAAAACATATATAATTTTTAAAAATGTATCTTTCAGCAAGTTTACTGTCCATGGAAATGAAGTACTAGTGGTATTAGTTTTAACTATTAAAAACACTAGAGTTTTCTTCAATAATATTTCAAAAGACAGTAGTGACACAACTTGTGATATATAAGGGTTGAGCTCTCTGTAACATAGGTTGATAACTGGCAAATCCATCATACAATTCTGCCAATACACTGAGCCCTGACCCATAGAACCTGAACTACTGTAGACCACGGTCTATTGTGCTGAATTGCATAATGGTTTTATGATAGAGACTAAGATGTGGCCACTGAACTTGTGACCTATAAATAACCCTTCATGGGAATCAAGCTTTTTGTAGATGGAAGTCAAGTAAAGAGAATATTGTTGTATTTGACTATGGTCTTACTGCAGTCAATCTCAGAATAGCTATTCTATAAAG
Source organism: Mesoclemmys tuberculata (assembly GCA_007922155.1). NCBI lineage: Eukaryota > Metazoa > Chordata > Testudines > Chelidae > Mesoclemmys > Mesoclemmys tuberculata. Next base: position 31,716,666 of record ML675624.1, on the reverse strand, counting down.
GACTGAAAAGTTGTAAACTCTTGATTTCTTTATCAGCAGGACAGTAATAGTCTTGGTGACAACATGATATGACAGTATTATAGTGGAAGCATTTGTAAATTAAGTTTTATATGATATTACATCTCAGGCACCAAGCTGAAGTGGAACTGTAGCCCTTACAAAGCATCTCTCCCTTTATTAGTCTTAGTGTTTTTGATGATAAAAAAAAGATACAATTCTGAGTGACCCTGAAAATATTTCAATATTTAGAGAACTAAAGCTTATATCTAACCCAGTGGCAAATGTATACCTGTTCTTGAGATTCTGTCTTCAGGCAAGGACTTTCAAAGCTAGGCGTACTGTTTTACATTTTATTCATTTCACACCAACTGCATCTAATAATCTCTTCTATTATTTGGGGTTAGGAGTGCTTGAATACTCTCATGAGGTTAGAATTCAGATGTGCATGCATGAGTTTAGGCAAAAAGTTTTCATACAGTACTGTAGGGACGCGTGGCCATCCACTCCTTGTCTGTCTGTGAGAGAGGCCTCACTGCATAGGCAAACTCAAAGCAGGGAATTAGCTATCTCTGGGGCCCAGGCTCACAGGCAGAGCAACTAAGCAGTCTGTGAGAGAGGCCTCACTGCATAGGCAAACTCAAAGCAGGGAATTAGCTATCTCTGGGGCCCAGGCTCACAGGCAGAGCAACTAAGCAGTCTGTCGCTCACAGGTGGGATTGAGCACCTTCAGGTCTCCTGGCCTATGACGAGATACTTGTCACACAAAATGTGTGCCAGCAGGGGAGAGGGTAGGGGGCCCTACTCCACCAGATCCTACTCCAGAGCCTTACTAGTCGTGGACTGTTCCACCACTGGGTCAATGGGGTTCCAACTGAAACATGCCAAAATGAAATTAGGTCATTGTCTGGTTCCCTGAGCTACTTTCTACCTCCCCTCCCTGGGTACCCGAGCCCTAGGGTCATTGTCTGTCTCCCTGTGGTAAAGATCAAGGGGAAACCCCCAAAAATCCTCGGCATCCCAGGCAGCAGGCAGGAGAGAGAAATCCTTCTCCCCAAATGAGCTAAAGGGCCCACCATTTATACTTGCTGTTCCTGTCGCACTCTTCTGCTTCTGGTGTGGTGGGCATGGCCTTCCCAGCTACACCCACCAGGGGATGGATGGTGGTCCCTTCTTGTCATCTTACAGGGAAGCCAGGCCTCCTAGCTACAAGAACCATCTGGAAATTTGTCTGAATTTCAATTGGTTAGTAGATTCAGAACAAGATATACATTTGCTCCATATCACTTTCCTGCTTTCTCTAGCAGACCTTCACATAGAATTGGATATCACCATTAAGTAGTAACAGTGATACACTAAGTTTTGAATTAATTAAATATAATGCTCACAGAAAATGACATATTGAAAGCCTTGGAAATTGAAGGGTCATGTATTCTTAGCTTAGCTGTGCTTGGCACAGGCCTTGAGAGTAAGTTAGAGCAGCCCTGAAGCTGCTTGAAATTAAGGGTGGCTGAAACATCCAACACAGTATGTCTACACTGCAGGTGAGAGCGTGCCTCTCGGTCAGAGTAGACAGACTTGCACTAGCTCTGCTTGCACTATCATGCTAAAAATAGCAACGTAGGTATTTTGACACAGGCAATTGCTCAGACTAGTCACCCAGTTCCAAGCTTGCCCTACCCCCCAAGCCCAGGGGGGGCAGTGCAAACCACCATCCATGCTGCAACATGCACACTTCAATTGTTAGTGTATTCGTGTGAGCGGTGTTAGTAGGAGTCTTTCTACCTAGCCTGGGATGCACACTCCCAGCTGCAATGTAGCCATACCCCAAGAAGCCCTTCTGTCAGCTGGGCATCACAGGAACAGGGCTGTGACTACATCCACTCTGTTTACCAGTCCATGCCACACCCTTTGCCCAAGATTGCAGGGGGAGTGGGGTAATGATGTAGTGCTGACTACACCAGTTCTAAGCACTGGATGATTCTCTCTTTGCAAGAGGAATCCTCAGCTGGGCAGTCAGGACAATTTATAATTTGCTCTGTGCCTCTGGAGTAGCAAAGAGCAGATTTACCAGAGCAAGATCTCGCCCCAGCTCCCTATTTATTCACCAGATGTGTATATCATGCCTCCCAAAGGTTCCTCAGCCTGATCCCTAAACACCAGCTTTAGGGGTAAAATTACACATTGGGCCAAAATGTGCTACTTTTTTCTTTACGTCAGAGTGTTAGTGCTGCACAAAATGAATAGTGTAGCTACCGAGGATAGGATCTATTCTACAGGCCACATCACTTGTGCTCTTATGCTTTGGCTGAAGCTTAAAGCTGTTTCCCCTATGGCAGAAATCCCAGAGGATGGCAGGAGCAGCAATACTGCCTTGCCTACATCAGGGTGAATCCTTCCTGGGCACAGAGCCACATGTGGACATCTCCATGTGCCAGCTTCAGCAATCGTATTTTACTGGAATATATTACTCATCATGAGATGTGAGAAATGATGGGAAGGGTAAATTCTGGATAAAATCAGGATAAAAATATTTAGAAATCAAAATCCAAAAAGAATTAGTTTTAGCTGCTCTTCAAATGAACCAAAAAATTCTAGGTTTCATTTATTAATCCACAAACACCATATAGGTAAAGTAATGGTCCAGCCCAATTTTGTTCGCATCATAATCTCCTGCAGTAGAAGTACTGTACGTTGCCACAGCCATTCCTAACATCAAGATCTATGGCAAATTCTCATAAGATGGTGCGTAAAGTCTTGGATTGACATGACATTAGCTGTATAGAGTTTTTATTTAAAAAAATACTTAGCCAAAAGGCAAAAAAGTATTTAAAACTAAGGTAAAGAAAAGGGTATAATTGTTGCACTGCAGCTTCTAATTATTGGTGCATTCGAGACACTTCAGATAAACAAGGCAGTCTTGGTTCATGATGCATAGCTGCTCTGTTCCTTCTCTGTCCTCTGAGAAAAACTTAGGTCTCGGAATAAAAACAAAGGCAACCAAACACTTACCAAATATTGCTTTGTAGACCAGCTGTTTTTATTGATTGTCCACAATAATATCTTGCATTTCTTTAGAGGATAAAAAGAAACAATCCTTTTCCCCCAAAGTAAAAACAGAAACTGCACTATGCCATTAGAGGAACTAGAGTTCTATTTATTCATTTCACACTTGGTTTCGGGAGGAGACTGGTTGTTTATTTCTGTCCCTGGAGGAAAATCCTGGCATGAGGTTTGAAACGAGAGGGATAATTAAGACAAACTATGCTTTTTACCCCAGCAAAAAGAAATCTGTCTCTTAAAATACCTCCCCACTGAAGACACTAAACAAAAAGACAGCCCAGTACTGTTGAGGCAGCTTACAATGCTAAATCAATTATCAACATTAGCCTGGCTCAGAACTGGAGCATCTTACAATTTCATTGCAATCCAGCAGCTACAGTACTACCAATGGGTACAACTACAGATAACATGCTGAATAGTGAAATGTGAAAGAGCCAGTGTAGGGATGTCTGTGTCTCAAAAACAAGCCTGTTTAGAAGCTAGAAATGTAATGATTGTCAGCCAAAGTTTAGAGTTCAGCAGATTATATGCTGGTAAGCGCTCAGTGTCATTTTTCTTTCTCCCCTTGTGGTGCCCACAGTCTTTAAGAAGTGTAGGAGTTCACATCTTTTTAAAATTTGTGTTAATCTTTGTCGATTCAACACACTCTGCTCCCCACTGCCCAATAAAATAGGAACCATTCTAAAAAGCATTGGGCAAAATTCTCTGCTGGTTTAAAGTGGGACAGGTCCAAGGAAGTCAGTGAATTAAGTTCTACACCTCTTCACCCCCACCCTCCCCACCACATAGCACACACACTAGAAACCAGGAGGAGGATACCAGCTTTCACTTCTGTACTCTGCTCATCAATCCATCTCTGAACCTTCAAACAGCTTTCATTCTTTTAAAACAATCTGCCACAAATACATTTTATTCGTTGCTCTCCAATGTGGAATTTCCCCCCAAAATTACTGTGGCTTGAGGTCTAAACTGGCGGTATTCGGTCCTGCACAATTAATAGATCTAAGCCCCTGGTTCTTGCAACCCTTCAGGAATAGAAAAGTGCTTTTTCATATTACTGGAAATGGGCTTTCCAGAGGTACAAACAATAATTAGGCTTGAAAGGATTAAGTTTTCCTTGGTAAATGTTTTTACCATGAACACACAAACTGATGAAAAAAATACATCCCTCAATAATCTGCTAAATTTACAGACAAGCAAAGAAAGAAAAATCCTGCTTGATTTATTGATTAATTAATTTAAGGATATTTACTCTGAATATGTTGACAATTTGTGTTATAACATTTATAAAGTTCTAACTTTTTAATTTCATTTTTACTGCCATTATGGGGAGGGTCAGGCAATAATTATATAATTTCCCATAACTGTGAAAGTTTAAATAGGGAAAAATTTAAAAATAAGCATTGATATGTCAAAATTATCAAAAAGTAAAAATGGAATTCTGTAAAGCTTAATAATAGTTTCTAGCCCTGGAGATATTAGACCTTAACACTACAAGGCTATTGCATATTGAACCATTATGTTACAAGATTATTATGTATAAAAAGATATTTTAGATCAGTTTTAGAGTTTTCTGCAATTGTATTTGTTATAATGTTTCTCACCCTGAGGCTTGTATTGCTGGACTAATAGTAACCTGGTTGTATAGGAAGAGGGACACAAATGTTAGTAATAACAATGCTTAATATTGCTAAACGATTTCTAACGTAGATTTTTTGTGTAATAGCATAACATTTTTCTATAAGCTTGAGAGATTCATTGTATATGAAGCAACCACCTTTGCTCATTTTTTGTTCATCTTCTATAAAAACAACTCTGAACTCTGGCATATACAAAATGGGGGGCTATAAATATATATCTATCTATGATGGTAAAAAACGTGCATGATTGTATTCTATTATTTGAGCAGCAGCATATGTTCATGTAAGAAACACTAGATCGGATTCTCTGATGCCCTGCACCTTATTTAATCATTTATGCCAGTACAAAGTGAGTGAAAGGGGTGTGTAAAATTCTACTATGTTACTGTGGTGGCATTGTACTGGTGTAAGTTATTTCTTAAGGGAGATGAATCTGGTCCACTTTCATAGAAGATACACTTAGGAGTGCAGAATTAAGATTACATGAGAATGTTATTACTTTTGAATGCTTAACCATGCAAGCAAAACATTTTCTTAATGTAGTTTTTTAAATGGAATAAGTCAATTAAATAAATGACTACAGTTTAGTATGCAATTTCAGGGTTGGTTCACAGTATCACACTGCAGTTGACGCTGAGCATTTATTTCAAGAAATACTGGTGTCAGTTTGGAGTTTCCTTCAAATATACAGTGACACCTCATGCATTTGATGATCACAGAGAGGCAGATTCTCCCACCCTTGCCTGGGACGAAGTCACTTGGCATCCCTGTGCTTCACTTCCCTCTATAAAACGGCACTACCCCACCTCATAAGAATGGTGTGAGGATAAATATGCTAAAGGTTGCGAGATGCTCAGATACTACAGTAATGGGGGCCATCTAAGTATGAGAGAGAGACAGACAGACAGAGAGACCGACTGACTGACCAACCTTAAATACCCTTAGATTTCTTGAGGCTTTGCAGCATTTATCCATTATGTTTCCTAGTAAGGAGCTCTTCTAATTCATGTCATGCTAAAGAAATTGAACACAGTAGCTCTACTCATTAACATTAATGTATCTTCTTGAGGCGTGCACAGTGACATTAGTGGAGAAAGTGGTAAACCCACACACATCGTCACTGCCATAGGATGGGCCAGATTATGCCAGGCTTTTGCATGGGTGGAAAATAATTAGAAGTAAAAGCTCCAGTATATTAACTACGTAGGAGCAGTTACAGAAGCAGACAAAGCAGGGACTACTGAATTGATGGGAAGGAGCAAAACAGGGCCCAGCTGGGGCCCCAGCACAGCACCCCACTCCACTCCCTGCACAGATTTAGATGTGCAGGGGAGACTTCCCTCCTCAGGGAAACTAGGATCCAAGCGGTGCCTGCCACACCCAATCCACACCATGTTGGGGAAAAACCCGCAGAGAGTAACCAGACAGAGATGGCATCCTGGAGAGACAGAAAGCCAAAGCAGGGAATTCTGAGCATTTATAGATCTTCCTACAATGCTTGTTCTGGGCTTTCTCTGCCCTGTCCTGATTATCTGTTTGTTCCAACCCTCTCCCTCATGTCTCTTCACCTCAGTTTCCCTCCAGGTTCTCTTACTCTCTTCTCCCCCTCTCCGCTTTCCTCAACCCCCCTTCCCTTCCCTTTCCATTGAGCTTATTCCCTCCTAACTAAAAATATAATAATAAATAATAATAATAAATGTGGCATCATCGTGACATTTGTTGCCATTTCATCGTTCACTCTGTTTCTCAGTTATACCTTTTTTTCTCCACTGTTAGTTTCGTCTATTTAGATTACAAGCATTTTCAGGATGATGGGTGGGGTGGATTGTATATTATTATATTTATACTATGGCTAGCACAATTGAGCCCCATTCTTGGCTGGCCTTTAGTCACTACTTTAATCAACATGATTATTAATAAACAATGATCGTTACTTTCATGTCTGAATCTGACCATATTCTTTTTTGCATGTGTAAGGCTCTACAAATGGCGCTGCAAAGAGGGATAATCTGGAATCAAGTTCTGCATGAAGAATCAGGGTACCTATTCTCATCTGAGATATAAAGTCTGGCTTTACTGCTCATGTCAGCTTTAGTAATAAATAACCTTTCCAGAAATATGAAGAAAAAAAAGCATTAGCACAGTGCTGGGAATTGCAAGCAGTGGAACCATGACAAGGTCTTTCCTCCTTGCCTGCTGCATATTGCAGACAATTGCCAGCTGTGAGTATAATGAAAAAAAAATTGCACATACAAAATAGCAATAAAACAAAGTTAGATATTCACAAGCATTTTTACAGTAGAAAAGCCTCATGCTAGTCGCAGATGCAAAAAAAAAGTGCATTTAATCCCGAAGTGCTCTAGCGATAGTGCACCAAAGAAACATATTTGGCATAACTATATTCAAGCAATAGTTATGAATGTTTTCAGAATCAGACAAGAGGAAAAGACAAACTTGAGCAGTGTGCAGGCATTCAGATTCTGTCTGTGCTGCTCTCCCATACTCCAGAGGACTTCAGCCAGCCTATACCTGGCACAGACAAAGGGAATGCTAATAAGGACTTACTGTGACATCCGGAGGTCATTTGATAATTCCACAAGGGGTATGCTGATATTAGCCAGGCAATGCCATTGATCTGCCTGTTGAAAAAAACAAACACAAGGAAACTGACAAGAAAGGTCTTAGACTCGCATAAAAGTGATTAGATGCATTGAAGAGTAACGGCCACATCAGAGAAATAGCAGCATTACATTGGGGTATTACATTCAAAACCAGGACAGGTTCCTCCCTGATAGAGAGAAACATAAACCAGTAGATGGAAAGACTAACTAACAAGGTTTCTGGACGTATTTGGAATGGCTGTAATCCAAATACCAGCCATAATATTGCTTTTCAAAGATCACAACATCAGTAGGAGGCAAACAGCCAGTCAGAGGGGGAGAGGTTCCTGTGGGGCAGCCTGCAATACTTTGAACTTGTCAGCATCACCCACAGACTGCCGGATGATTCAGCTGAATCTAGAACCACACAGATAGTTAATGGGTATTTCCAGGATACTATGGTTGTTTGCCAATACAGACCCTTTAATGTCTTGGCTGCTCAAGGTGGATCTGTAGCAAGCCCTGTTTCATACAGCTCAGCCTTGCAAAATTCTCATGAAAGTTTACATGCCCTAGATACAAAACCTACTCAGTCACCTTTTGCCGTGGCTTAATTACAAATGTATCTAAAGCTGGAGCTGCAACACTTTTTTACCAGGAGAAAGCAATGCCCCAAATAGACTCTTGGACAAAAACTATGTTCACATGGAGTTAAGGTTGAAAGTATGTATTAGTAATTTAGGATAAAATACATTACAGGGATGTTGCAATTTTCCCCAAACCCAGCATTATAAACCCAGGAAACTCAGAATCAAGGTTAAATGTAAAGAAATCCAAACATGTAAGAACTGTGTAGTTAAGACCCCAAAACCATCTTAATTGTTTCCTGTAGTGACACAATCAATAACCATATGATTATTAATGAGGCATTTTAGTGTTTATAGATGTATTTTGTGGAATTTCCTTACATAATTCTCACTAGTCCAAACTGATTTATCTCCCAAGAGATTAATTTAGCAATGTAAAATACTATGGAGAAATGTTAAGTCCTGAATTTCCTAAAATATCTTTTGAGAAACAAAGGTAACAAAATGTGGTTTTACTTAAAAGCCTGTTTTTAATATAACATTTTAAGGTGTTTTTGTCTTTACAGTCATTTGTGTTTTGTGAACTAACAAAGAGATTGTATATTCCACACGGATGCCAAGGAGAAATGTCACTGCAAGAATAAAGGACAACTAAATATTTTGCAAACATCACCTATATGAAACAAACATGTATTGACTTCCTCTTTGTGCGAACATTAAGGACTCTTGAATCTCCAAGCAAATTTGTCACAACATTAGTTACAGCTCTCATCACTGGTAAGCCAATCTTGACAGCAATTCATTATCTGCTTGATAAGTTCTACCTGCATACGTTCGCACATTTTTTTTATTAGGAAAGATGAGGCATGTCAGCTCTGAATTGGCCTCCAGTTGTCTTTGGAGGGGACATAATTTTGCTATTGGTAGGAAGTATCCAAATGTCTCATTTCAGAAGACAAGGTAGCTAAAAGCACAATAGAAGGTTAAAGAGGATTTGCATACTGTAGAGGTTAGCAGTATGACATATAGACCTTGCATATTAGTTATTAGACTGTTTATGGTGTTACAGTCAATGAAAGAGGAAAAAGAGCATCCTATTAAACCATGGATTGCATATTTAAATGATTTCTTAATGTAACACAAAATCTTTCAAGGAAATTTATTTTAGAAACACCAAGACAAGAGCTCGCCTGAGCAGATGGACGTGCAGTCAAGATGAAATCGGACCCCAGCACAGCATTCTGAATTTATTCTGGATTCAAATGGTCTTTAGTAGGGGGAAATTATTGAAGTGCCAGTCTGTGCCTCAGGAACATAAGGCTTATTCAATATTTAATAGGAAGGATTTTGATCTATGATTTATCATTCAACTAACAGCACTAAGGGCAGAGGGGTTTTTGCCTTTTTTTTTTCCCCATTCAGAATCAATCACTCTCTTGGTAAATAGATTTTTATTCCTATCCCTATTTTTCCCATTGAAGGAGTCTGCTTTGGGATATGCCTGTCAAGTTGAGTGACCAGCCATAGAAGTGATATAAAATTCAGGTTCTCTTCAAGCTAAACAAAAATTACAGTGTGGCATAAGCAGTTGGACATTTTCTGATTTGAAGGTGCTGTTGAGCACAAGGACTGGACAGGCCCTTATCTCATGTCTCTTCTTTTTAATCTCCAATTTGCCACTGGATGCTGCTGCTTTAGCCTTCTTTTCTAACAGGGTTTATTTAGGCAATAGTTTGGTGAAACAAAGAGCACCTGCAGTACATTCTTTAGATCTTGTTATCCATCGAACCACTTTTCTGGTCCTTGTGTTTTTACATCTGCAGATTTATAAGAAGTCATTCCAGTATTTTTCTTTCTCCAGCCATGTCTGACTGGAAAGCACTAGCAGAAGCAAAATGCGCTTCTGTTGCTATTTGCTTGAAAAGCAAATATTATGAAAAAGTAATATCTGCGTTTCAGGTTTTATAACAAGCCTCGTGAGTGGTGCTACTATTTATTTCTGCGAACAAGTCTGAATGAAAACGCGCTAGCAGGCATATAAAGCTGCTGCTGCTACTTAGCTGAATACCAAGTATTTTGAAAAAGTATTACATTACTTTTTCAGATTTGATAAGGAATCATGCCAGTTGGTGAGGCTTTTACTTCTCCAAACCAGTGTCAATGAAATGATGCCAACTAATATACTGAGCTGTGCTGGTGCTGTCATTTAGCTGAAACAATACGTTTCTAGAATCGCCCCTAAAGTACTTTGGCATTTTGAAAGATTCCCTGCTCAATAGCAAGGTAAGTCTTAAATGTTTTGATTGACCAACACTAATATTCCTAGTAGTGGAAGGAATTTGCCAGCAGCTCTGTGAACAACGTATCCTTCTTTGCAGGGAATAGGTTGGGATTGAATTTGGGTTTTTGTTTGTTTGTTTGTAAATAAAGTTGCCTCTACCTCAGCATGGGTTCCACTCATCTAGAACAGACCAAGGACAGAGAATTCTAAGGACAAATAAGAGATCTGGCCAAGAAAGAGCTGGTGAGAGCTCAAACTAAGCTCTCAGAATCCCTTCCCATCACTTTTCCTGAACCAACTGGGCTCAGCTAAAACTCCTTGTCCTAGCATGATGTTCAGACAGAAACCACTCACCAGGGAAAGAAGCAAAAAATAAAGAGAGGATAAAACATTCTAGAGTTCTCTTTCTCAGCACAAAAAGCCTGCTATAGCAGGAAGGTGTTCCAAGCCGTGTTTCAAGTTTCTAGATATTTTTCTCCACGTACTGAAAAAGAGGACAGCCACTGGAGTTGTGTGCCATTTGCAGCTCCTCTAGGGATTGGTCTTGTAGTGATATTGACACTTAGGTAAATTCAAACAACAGGCTTGGGTTGGAAATGTATGTTTACATTCCCAGGTATAGACTAAACGCTTGCAGTGTAGATTCTATAAGGCAGATTTGATAAGCTGATCTGCTCCCTTTATGCAACTCAGGCAGCACAAAAGGAGTGGAAACCTCTTGTAAGCCTCCTATAGGGGATGACTTTGACATTGTGAAGTTACAAACAGGCACTAAACCAGCTGTTACACCACCTTCTTCATAGCTGCTTGTGAAGGGGAGGCTTATAGGAGGTGAGGAGTGGGAACAGTCAGAATAAAATGTGCTCTAACTATCCTCAGCTGGCATGGGATCCCCTAGGGGACCATGTGCAGCTGGCACAATGTATAACAACCCAGTATGTTCTAACTTGTGCTGGGACCAGAGCAGAGAATCAGGGAAATTCACCAGTTCCCTGACAGTCCCTCTGCTCTGCACATGCAGCCTAAGCTGGTTACAAGAGAGAATCTGCCCCTCTTTGTGTAACATTTCCTCTTGTTACTACTCTGTTGTATATTCCACTCTTAAGACACAATGCTGTCTTCTTCCTGCCAAAAATCACCAGGCACTTACATGCTACCAGTAGCAACATCAGTGTCCCAGCTATTCCCAGCAGCAACACTGTTATGCCAGCATAACAAATCCAGCCCATCTTCTAACCAAAATCTTTGGACTATGTAGTCCATAACTACTTTGTTCCTATTATAAAAAGCTCAAATTAACTTAGATTTGTGCTTAAACATTGCATTAAGCAATTCAGGTATTAAACTAACAGCTGACAAAGTATTATAAACACCTTTTGTGGTTGTTGAAATGACACCAAATATAGCAAAAACACTTATCTTAAAAAACAGTTAAACACAATCAAATCTGTGGTCAGACTAGTTAACCATACATGCCCATGCCATCTCAACAACAATGACATATTTGCCTTGGTCTTTCAACTACTAATGGGAAAGGAAACACCAAAATTCTGGGTGTTGTAAATGACATGCAAAAGTTTATTACATTTGTGTGGTTAGCTTTATTAGAGGCTAGATGCAAGTATGGTAAGTCAAAGTTTTATACATATTTGACATATTGGTATTACTTTTGGGAACGTTGTTATATGTACATCTGTTCATTATATTACACCAAAGGATACCCTTTACACACCAGCTATGGAGATCAGCTCCTGGTTTTTAGGAATTTAATATCTATCATAAGTAAGAGACTACAAAGGGCAGTTGGAAGGTTAAAGGACAACAGTTGATGCTTGAGAAATGACTGAGCATTCACTGTTATGTATTTCTGTAATGTTCATGCTGACTTTGTGCATGATGTGAATGTAATGTTATGGTATTAGTGTTGGTTTGCCTATGTTCTGATTTGTATTTTTGTGGCATTTACAATGGCTTTGAGCATGCTCCTTTGTGTATTTTCATAATAAAGGTGTACTGTAAAAGGTATTTTATATCATGGGTTGGTGCATGCTGTAATACGGATTTTTAAAGAATTAAAGCTAGTTTTGTGATATTTATTTTTATAGCTAGCTTTTGCACATGTTGAATTTAATTCCCTTGGCTCACATAGAACTGTCTTCCACTTAGTCCCAAACTTTTTGCTCTTTTCAAATTGTTTTTCAATGAAACAGTCAAATGTAATTGACAAGAAAACATTTCATGAAATGCAAAAGACATTCTGCATGCAGCAAACAACAGAAAACATTTCCAGGGCTTTCACAAAAATCAGTTCATTTTGGGAATTTCTCTACTGTTGAAGGGGATCACACATTGATTCTGGAAACTATGTTTCATCTTTATTCTACTGTTATATATTTTTACTGTCTATAAGAACTTGGGAAAATGTACTTGAACTACAGCCAAATTATGGCCCTTCACAAGAGCTTGTGGAGCAAAATTAAGAGCAAAATACATGAACAAAATACACAACTACCCTAAAAAGGAGTGCTTCATTTATTCCTAATTAGAAGTCTGATGAATAAATTCACAAAATTCCCCAAAATTACCTCAGTCTGACTCTCACTCTTTCAACTCCATGCCTTGACACAGGTAGCATAAAAAACATTTGTTTACACATATGTACAAGAGGCCTAAAGAGGGAAATATAGGAGAAAATTAGCATCTAGTTCTTACCTGAAACATAAATTTGTAATGACTATCCATAGGTTATACGTAGGCTGTTGCTGAAACCATTCTAACAGGCCTCACAGGAGCCCTAGAGCCTGAAGGGGATCCTAAAGCTGCACCTGCTCATGCTTTTGATTATGTGTCACTAACAGTCCCAGTGCCTTTAGGCTGAGTCTTTCTGATTGCCTGAGCTGCACCTGGAAGCTCTTTGGTTAGAGAAGAAATCTGTGATATAGTGCTTGGTTGGTTTTCTCATCCTTTCACTTGAGTTATCCCTTAACAGATTCATCCTTATGCCGGCTCCCTGGCCATTCTCATTCCCCTGTTGCAGATCTATCGTTGTAATATTGGCTGCATCCTTATGATTCTGCTGATGATTATTTAATCACCAGCTATACACTCAGCCCTCTATCACAGAAAGACACAGTGTAAAACTCTCAAGAGAGCGTACTGCCCCGCAAAAGGAACGTGCGTACCTAACCCCAGATTTACGCACATTAATCCCAGTTTTAGGCTTCCCTGCAATACACAAAACCCCCGCTCAGTTAACACTTCATCCCACAGGCACCTGAATTCATTCAGTGAAAATGTTTTTGCAGCAAAAACTTCTTAGGTGCCTACATTTCAACTCTTGTCTCATTCTCTAGGTATCCATCCCATGCCCCAAACTAGCTGCAATCTACAAACCCAGGGAAGAAAGGCCAAACAACTATCTTGCCTATGGGGCCTGATCGGATAGGGATACTCAGAATCCACCTAGCTCTGCATAAACCATCCAGGGAGAAGTTGGGGTCACAGAGAAAGACCTCCCTTATAAGCTTTAACCTAGTGATTAGGCTATTGACTGGTTAAGAGTGAATCTAACTCTTTCTCTGGACTAATTAATCCTTAATTATTCAATTAGTTAAAGTGGATCAAATTCAACAGGAGAGACTGAGAGCATCAGAATAGCCTATATCTCAGTGATTAGAGCACTCATCTGAGAGGTGGCTGATCCCTGTTCATATCCCTTTCTCTCATCAGACAGAGGGCAGGACTTGAATCACAGAACCATAGGACTGGAAGGGACCTCACAAGGTCATCTAATCCAACCCCCTGCACTTATGGCAGGATAAAGTATTATCTAAACCATCTCTGAAAGGCGTTTGTCTAACCTGCTCTTAAAAGTCTTCGATGATGGATGGGGGACTCCACAAATCCCAGGTGAATAGCCTAACCACTGGGATAAAGGTTGTAAGGGAGCTCCTCTCCCACCCCCTGGCTTTTTGGTGTAGAGCTAGGTGGCCTCTGAACATGCCCACCTGATTGGGCCTCACAGGCAAGATAGGCAAGGGAATCCTTATTCTCCCCACCGTTTGTGGATTGGGGCTTAAAACACATCCTCCTCACTGGCGTTGACCAACAGCTTGCTGAGGCTGAAAGCCATCTAGCCTCCTGACTTTTGTGAATCACAGTTTAAGGCACCTGTTTCTCTCTATTGATTGTATAGGGAGCCTAGACTTTATGCATCACAATGTCACTTCTGTGATTTTCTAGGCACCTAAAAGTCAGGCATTATGACTCTTCGTGTTGCAAGTCCTAAATTCCTTTGAGGACCTGGGCCAAAGTGCCTTAAGGAAAGTCAATGTGACTAAACCACTTTTGAAAATGGGACTGAGGTTCCCAAGTCACTTTGTTGTTTTTGAACATTTTACCCACAGTCCCTCCCCAGAGAAATTTGTATTTTAAAGCCTACACTTCACCCCATATCTTCCTGAGAAGGGGAGTCTGCACCTACAAAAGACAATTTAATGAGCCACACAAGAGGAACTGATTGTCAGATATATTCAGCTGGCCACTAGATCTCAATGACAGCTCTCATCTGAATATTCATTTAGCCAGCAGAATGTATCTGACCTTCATTCCCCCACATCCTCTTCTGTGATTCACTGATTTCCTTTCCACTATCTGTTTTGGTGACAACAGCTGCTTTTTGCAGATAGTAAAAATTACTTGATTAGAACTAGATAAATAATTTTGAACAAATCAATTATTAGACTAATTTTGCCTCTTTCTTTTCAGAAATCTTCTATGAATAGATGAACAGTGAATATTTTTTGTGATTGAGTTTTTTGTCAGATTCACCAGGAGGGCCTGACTGCTTTGCACCATGCTAGTGATGCAAAGCAGTTATAAACCCAGTGTAATTTGCCAGTTAAGCCATATCTATGACTACTTAATGGCACTGGAATGCTGGGAGACAATCAAGGCATTCTGGTGAATTAAATTTATTTTCTATAAATATTCTTCAGTCTTTCTGGGAGTGACTGTGCTAGTAGTCTTGTTCACTATAATATACACAGAAAACAAAACTGAAAAGGACATAGACACAAAGTAACTTTGTTTAAAAATTATAACGAATATTCATAAAATATTTGTTTGTAGTTTTTGGCCAGCTCCTCTAGTTCTGCTGATACTACTTGAACAGATAATTTCGTAGTTTTGATGTGCCTTCTGCACCATTTGGAAATGAGGTCTAGAGACTATTGTGATATGAAAAATTCAAATAAATCAGTGATGGCTTTAAAAATAGTTGATTAGCCTATATCTTCAGAAAGTTGATTCTTTCATACAACTCTAATTTCACCTGAAATTAGTATCTGAACCAGATAAGTTCTGTAGACCTTCCAGGGATCCAGCCCACAAACATTTAATAGCAGCAATGTGCTTCATACCATGAGTAATTCTGCTAGCACAGTGCTGGACAGTAAGTACATGCAGAATTAGGCCTACAGGCTCCAAACTTGCAAATGCTTATTCTTCAAACACACACATTATATTTATATATATATATGTATTTATATATATAAAAATAAATCAGTAGGTCCACTGTTTTCAGTTAAACATATGAACAAAGGTGTGCAGGATCAAGGTCTTGAATTGTAGTCTTTTCAGGGCAGGGCTGTTATGTGCCATTGTCTAGAAATCACCACATTACATATCTTTTTAGCACTCTTGAAATAATAAATAAATGATAATAGATTAAAGTAAATGTGCACGGTGGCTTTTAAGTGCATACTGCATTTTAAATATTCATATTTTCCAGAAGCCTTTACTTAAACCATCAGTTTGCCAACTTTGCCAAATGGAACCCACAACAACATTAGAGTTCCTCCTTTTTTTTTTTCTTTAATTATCTTCGGTGATTTTTTAAATGATTGTTTTATTAAAGTACTATTTACTGTATTACCAAGCAAAAAGCTGCAGTGTTATCAGAGAAAAACAATCTTTCACGTATGAGAACAATAGTTCAGAACTTTGGCTAGCTGGCTAATAAATACTCAAATAAAGTTAAATTTGCGTATCCAGATACTTCAGTCACGAATGGAAAGCTATAGCCTTCAAATAAATAAGTGACTGACTGCTACAATTATAATTCAAATGTTATTTTATGGTTTCAGGAGACATCATAAGTATATAATAGCAGTAATTCATGTTCAAACAGACATGAATGCGTTACCCTAATACCAATTACAATACAGTATATATTTATATGTCACTGTCTACTACTCAAAGTACAATTAATGGGGTACTTTAAAGGACAAAGGAAGGAATGCTCAGGAAATATGTAATCAAGGCACAAGTACAGAAACAAAAGAAAAATTACCAAACTACAGTTGAATGCATAGGTTCTGACTATGCAGAAGTTTGCAGCCAATACCTTTTGCAAAGGAAAAGTGGGACAGAACTACAGACTGAAAGCAATATATAAGCAGGAAATATTAATTCAGTATGAATCAACAGATTCATTCAGTACTGGCTCAGTAATTCAGTGGTAATGTAACATTCTGCTACATGGGATACCTAGGCCTGAGAGTAATTTAAGGTTCACACAGTAAATTTGCAAGGCTTGGAAGCATTGACGAGAATACGGATATTGAGCACCATCATTGCTTTGGAGGACATTTGCCCTTTTAGGAAGGAGATGAATTACTGTGACACACATGTGGGGTGTGCAGGGATGAGGAAAGGGAAGTTAACAGACAGAAATGACTGTCCAAGACAACTGGATAACTGGACGAAGTGCATGTCTTTTTCTACACACTATAATTAGGGTCAACAAAAATAATGAGAAGCCCACATTTAGATGTCAGAGGGTCTAGAACCATGTGAAATTAGTCACTTTTCCTCTACAGGTTTTCATGCAGACATTTTTCTTTGTGTAATTATGTTTTGTATGCCAAACCCCATGTTTCACCTCAGGCTTGAGTGAAACCTAAATGAATGCAAAATCTCAGATGAAACTCAGTTGAAAATTTTAGGTTTCTGCTGGTTTTATTTTGAGAAAGAGTATTGCCAGCTTAGTGATTTTGTCACTAGATTTAGCCTGCGGAAATGAGCTGTCCTGGACAGAGTGAACCTGCCTTCCCCAGAGCAGACGCTTGCCTTCAAATCCCACCAAAGTGTCACCCCTCTCCTAAATGTTAGGACTCAGCACCCAGCCAGCAAAATCCCCAAACTGTGCCTGAATCTTAAGGGGCTTTGCTGCAATTGCCGGCTCTGAATTCTCTGACTTTGATTCTCTCCATCTTTCTGTGCACGCATTTTATCTGCCTGGGGTTTAGTTGTCTGGGAGGAAGAAGGCTGGGAGGGAGGAATGGAGCAGACGGAATTTGTGCATTTCTAGACAATTCCAATGACAGCTAGCCTGGTAGCAAACATCCAGAGGAGTGAGAAGCAAAGCAACCTTTGCTTCTGCAAGAGACTAAGTCGGGGAAACTGGAGGAGAAGAATAAACCCTTTACATAAAGGAGAGGGGGAATTAATATTTTTTTTAAATGAAGTTAAAATAGGGCGGAAAGGAAAAGGAAAACAATAAATAGAAAAAAGGAGAAGGAGAGAGCAAAAAGCTGGGCAATTTGGTGCCATGGTGACCCTGCAAATCAGCATTCAAGAAACCCCTTGTCAGGCCTCTACCAGCTGAGAGACATCAATAGAGCCGGTCAATGATAACAAAATAAACTCAGCTGCCAAGACTATCAGCAGCTGGGAATGTCCTCTCGCCCCGATATATGTGTGTGTGTAAAATTCTCTGTTGCATTCTGTGGAAGTTTTGTTTAGTGACATTTTTTATGCTTTTTGAATGCTTAAAAAGTGACATCTAGTGACTTTTTCAGGGTTTCTCTGGTGACTTCCAGCTATGACTGTCCACCTTTGACATGAAAGCGTAAGCCATCCTGTGTTCACTCAGAACTGAGCCCAGGTTCCCTCAAAGGGCTGTGACCGTGATCTGAAGGCATGATCTAAAGTTTAAGTCTGTAAAGAAACCCAAAAGGAAACAAGTGTGAAACTTGATCCTGCTCCATCTGAAGTCTATGGCAACATTCCCATCGAGAGATTCAGAAAGCAGGGGAGGAAGAGTTGTGGTGGCAGCATGGATATATTCAACTAAGAAATCACAGGTTTCCATGTGTTCTTTGAACATTAAGACAACAAAACTCTCTCTAAAGTTATATTATCACAGATTACACCAAAGTGTCACAGCACTTGGATAGACAGGAACTGAAAACAGGAGATCAAACTGATCCACTTTGTGACTAGCAACTAACATTTTTCTGCCCCTAATGCTTTCCACTATGAGTGACATCTTTACAATTTATTGTAACCTAAACCATATACTTATATTTGCATACCATCTGTCTTCCAGGGCTTAGTCCTTGGCCCATTCCTCATTTATCTCATCTCCTTTCAACACTTCATTTCTGAATTCCACCTTAAATATCACTTTCATGCAGATGGCACCAAGATTAATATTCTCTTCACTGTTTGGTTCTTCGCTCATTTTCTAGTTGTCTCAATCACATCAATTTCCTTTTCCTCCATGTTTCCTTGAGCTCAACATAAGAAATTGGCTGCGAAGCATTTGGTGACACCAAAATAAATAGTACTGTGTACTTGCCACTCACTAGGTGGACAGATTAAGTAAAAGGATTATACATTTACTAATTATTCATATGGCAAGAGGCAACATTAGGATTGTTTTAAGAGAGGTAATAAAAATTCAAAATAAAGAATGTACCCTTTTCTGCCCCTGGATTAGTCACAGACAGATAATTAATTCCTTGCATTAATCAATCATTTGATTAATTTTCTCTCCCTATGAATAGATTGCAAAGAATCACTGCAAGTTCTAGGTATATTTAATCATTTCTGTTTGAGAGGTGTTAGTCAACTGTGATCGGTCAAATAAATGACACCATAAGAATTCTCTTTCCCAACTGGATGACTTTAACAAGCAAATACAAATTTTCCTCCAACACTTAAACACTTGACTCTGCCAATATTCATGCCAGTAAATCTTGATGACTAAGATGTTCCTTTTAAATGATCCCAAATGCAGTGTGGCATGCTTCAAATGAATTTATGCTATCTGAGAAACTATCAATGGAAGAAGAAATCAGCACTCTCTCTGTTCTTGTTTTAGAAACTATATCAAGGACCATTTCATAGAAACCAGGGTAGAGGACCTCAGTAAAGTTCTGTAGGACTCTCCCAACTCTATATGCTTTAAAAAAGAACATTTTGGCTTTGCTATTAATTTTATTTTCATCTACTTTTTCTTGTCTCTCAGGCTTTCGTTTGGATTTGTTCCAGTAACCCTCTCTATTAGCTCTGTCACAGATCCCAGTCAAGTGCCCCCTCTCACATGCTCACTAAACCGCTGTGAAAGGAACTCTGAAGGTTTTAAATCTCCACAGCCTGAACAGACCCCAGCCACTGCCCTAATCTTGTGGTCCCTAGGTTTGTGCCCTGAGAGCATGCCTTCTGTCCAGTACCACTTCCTGAAAGCCAGAACCTGCTGTCCTGTTGCCTAGCCACTGGGATCAGTGCTAACCCATCAGACTCCCCCATAACTGAAACATATCCTCTGTCACAACTTCACCCCAAAGTTGTGTGTCTTCTGGTTTACCTCTTCAAGGGGCATATGGTAGGTGTAAACACTTAACACATACAGACTTTTCATAAAAAACTAATACATTGTTGCTCTGTAGAGGCACAAAAGTTTCACAGTACAGCTCATTTAGAGTACAGCAAACATCCTAAACCCAAAGTCCCTCTCTAGCTCACTCTTCCCTTTGGAGACCTTGGGAGACCATCTGTGATAAGGAAGGCAGGCAGGGTCTCCTGCCTCATCACACCGTCTACATACTGGGTCGCTTCTCCTTCCTCTTGAGTTAAGAGGAAAAAAATGGCCCTGAATGGAACAGCTCTTCCTGTTTTCATAACCTTCCACTCCCCTCTGTGAAGTGATTTCCTCATCAGTCACTCACCAGTGACCATAGACCCCTCCAGGATTGCTTCCTTGTCCAGGGGATCTCCCCACCACCTGAGCTGAGACTTGAACAAACTGTTTTGTTCTGGACGGTAGCCATCTTTTTGTCATTTGGATGGCTGATTGACAAAGCTTAACAACCTTCTCTCGTTAGTCATGTGACAGTAACCCTTTGGAATTTTAGTTTTACCAGGACATCAGGAGATATAGCAGGAAGGTGAAGACCAGCCATCCAAAGAAAATGGAGTTTGCAGTCTGACACAGATGCATACAGAGAGTTCATAACCTCAGAGAATTCATGAACTGAACAGATTTCCCAAATGATCACAAGCCCATTTTTTCTTTTGTCATTATTAAATATTTAGATTACATGGTATGGAGAGACCCCAAAGGAGATTGCTTCCTGTTGTTCTAGGCACTGTATAAGTAATGGGGCAAGGTGATGACCAGCCAGAGGTGCAAGTGTGGTGAATGAGCCCCATTACGCCTCCCCACTGCTTCTTTTCCTCTCTCTGGACTAAAAAAGAAAAAAGGTCAAATAATTCAGTCTGCTGTATCTGGATTATGTATACACAGAGTGATAGGCAGTCCCTGCCCCAAAGAATTTGCAGTTGAAAGCCTTCTTCCCAATCACTAAGATTGCTCACAAGCTTAAAGTTAAATATTAGCATGATTGGAATTTAGACTGATTAAATTTAAATGACAGACAAAGAATAAGAGAAAGACAATATTATTAGAGCTAGCCAGAAAATGGAAATCTTTCCTGCAAATAAGTGAATAAATAAAATCAACTGCATTTTTGGGTGTTAAAACAAGACAAAGTCAAAGAGTGACATTTTTCATGGGAAGAGATTTTCAGAATCAATCTATGTTGGGAGAACTGGAACAGAGTTGGGTTTGGGTTTTTTTGGTTTTGGGGTTGGTTTTTTTTTTTTTTTTTTTGGCTTCTTGGCTGCCTGCTGGAAGGGCTCTGGTCAATTTTACTTTACAAGAGTCTTTCAGACCGGTTGCCGGAAAGGCTGATAGCTGGGGGTCACTGGCTGTTTTAGTGCTGAGGGAGGCAAATAGACAGAAAGAGCTTTCTGCTTCTCTGACATCCAGGCTGGGAGGTATATATAGCTATAATTTCGGTCTTGAAAATGGAAAAGTGTAATTTTTCCACAAAGTTGAAATTTTCCTGTGACAAATTTTGATTTTACTAAAAGGCATTTTCTGTCAAGAAAATCATTTTGATGGAGAATTCCCAACCACCTGCAATGATACCTCTTTTACAGATGGAGAATGGAGGCAGACAATAACTAACTGACCTGCCCATTTGCCTTCATTCTCTTTCTTTCTCATAGACTCATAGACTCATAGGTCAGAAGGGACCAATA